>CP135585.1:3324625-3420209 GCA_032401905.1 Swietenia macrophylla | reverse complement strand
ATTGAAATTAATTCTTTTTATAAATTTTTGATTTAATATTTTTTATGCTATAGAAATATTTCATAACGGTTAAAATAATTTTACATAAATAAAAAATTTTTAATATTGATTTATACATATTCATATTATATATGTTTATTAAATTAAATAATTTATAATTTTACTCAATCAAATAATTTATAATTTTATCTCATTAAAATTAATAATTAAATTATATATTTTTATTAAATTAAATTATATTTAGAGTATTTTTTATTAATTTTTTAAATTTTAAAAAAGATATGTGAAAAATATTAATATAATATATATATATATATATAATTATTGTAATTATTATTAAAAATATTATTTATTAATTTTTAAAAAATTTATATTTATGTATAATTTTATTAAATTTTACAGAAGAATTTAAAAATACCACTATTTCGTGCCACACTTTCAAAAGCGGGGCCTGGGCAGGGTTGGGCCTTATGAGAGTCAATTAATCAGTCTTGTTCTGGACTCCGATAGTGCAGTGTGAAGAGCGACGGCGGAGCTTTAACGTAAATGGCGTTCCTGTTTCAGAAATTTCAGGAGGTATATTTCTATCTGTCTTTCTTTGCATCGACATCGATATCGATATCGACATCGACATGAATGATAGAGTGTTATTTATTTTATTTGTGCAGGCTGTGAAAACTCTTGCAAAGAGTCCAACTTTTGCTTTTGCTAGGGATCCAAGGCAGCTGCAATTTCAAGCTGACATCAACCGTCTCTTCCTATATACCAGGTCTAACTTTGATGCCATCAATAATCATTCATTGCATTGCTAGCTAAATAATATCAAATTAAAAATTAATGTTTGCCTTCTCATTCAAGCAAATCAATTTCACTTATCATTTACCCTTATTTCTGTGTTTTTGATCTCTCTAATATGCAAGAAACAGTGTAATGTGATGAAAAATTTCAATTTGAAAAAGGACTTCGAAACTGACATTAATGTTTTTGATATGAGATGGGTTGATCAAATTATCTGATTCCGTCCAATTTTGTCTAGGTTTTTTTTTGTTTTGACTCGTCTGAACTTGAACGGGTCTATAGTAGTTCATACACACCTTTTGTTCTGCAAACTGATGGGAAACCAATTTTTTGGAGGATTCCCCTTTTTATGATTCAACAGCCAATATTAGGGATATTAGGGTAGGACGTATCCTAGATACTGACACCAGCTTTTATTTTAGACTTTATGGTCTTTCTCTGATAGACAATGGTATTGCAGTTGCTGTTTGCCATCTAATGATACTTTCTTTCACTGATAATTTATACTTACTCTGTTGTCCCACCTTTAAAGGTTTTGAATTGTTGCTCATGAATTTATTGTATTTCCAGTTACAATCAATTGGGAAGTGATGCCGATGAGGCAGATGCTGAGGAAATTATTGACATGGCTAGTAAAGCTTCTGTCGCAGATCAACAGAAGCAAGTACAAGAAAATATCCATTCCCAAATCAGAAGTTTCTGCATGTCTATGGATGAAATTTTACATCCAGATATGGCAGTGAAAAATGAGCCAATTGAGTCATCTCGTCAATCAAATACTTCTCTTCGCCAAAGTGGTCTTAGTTTTGCTGTTGGCAAAAGTGTTGAACCTACTAACTCTCCTGGTGAGTTTTTGTATGATATTTGCTCACCAGCTTTCTAAAAATTCTTTTTTGGATCCTATGATGAATAGATACCTACACGTGGCACATTTTGGGATTTTCAGTATCTTTGGTTTTTGAATTGTTAGGGAATAATGATTGTTGCATATGTAAATTAAATTATTCTTTTGTTTACCATTTTCCTGTGGCCATTTGACTAAAGTATTCAAGATGTATAAAACAGGAAAAAAGGAAGCAAATAGTACAGGTATTTATAGATATAAGATGTTATAAATATCATGTCATGCATTAAAATTGTCATTCGGCTGCCATCCCCTATTTCTATGTAGGTATTGAAACAGAATCAGTTAATTCTTTTTATGGACTGCTATTCTTCAATTCTGCTTACCTATGACTTTTCAGCACAGTTGTGGAGACAAGGCCGCTAAAACGCACTGAACTGTCGAAGAGATTGGAGGATGTCATTGGCTACACAATTGATCTTAAACCATCTCAAATACTCCACAAGGAAGCTGGCCAAGGTTTATTTTTATGTGGTGAAGCCAATGTTGGTGCTGTTATAGCCATATATCCTGGTGTAATATATTCCCCTGCACATTACCGTTATATTCCTGGATACCCAAGAGTTGATGCAGGGAATCCATATTTGATCACTAGATATGATGGAACTGTGATCAATGCCCAACCTTGGGGTTCTGGGGGTGAAACACGTGAAGTTTGGGATGGCTTGACACTGCCTGAAATAACAACAAACATGGAAGGTGTTGAAAAAGGTTCAGACCGTCTCTGGAAACTACTCAGTAAGCCTATGGAAAGCACACAAGGGAGGGATGGCAGTGAGGTGTTAGAGAGGAGAAACCCACTGGCGTTGGCTCATTTTGCGAACCACCCAGCAAAGGGTATGGTTCCAAATGTCATGATTTGCCCTTACGATTTTCCATTGACTGAAAAAGACATGAGAGCCTATATTCCAAACATATCCTTTGGAAATGCAGAGGATGTAAGTATGAGGAGATTTGGTAGCTTTTGGTTCAAATGGGGAAGATCAAGTAGTGGTGAATCGGGCATTCCAGTTCTGAAGACTCTTGTTCTGGTGGCTACTAGGGCACTTTGTGATGAAGAAGTGCTCTTGAACTACAGGTTGAGCAACTCAAAGAGACGGCCAGCGTGGTATACTCCAGTGGATGAAGAAGAGGATCGAAGGAGATGGAGCTAATCAGTGAGGCTGCTTCACGAAAGTGGTTCCCAACAGTGCAACAATTTATGTTCTACATAAGCTGCATCCAGGGAAAGCTGTGATTTTACCTGACTTTTGTTTATTTAATATTCTGCTAAACCTGGATAGGTTACCTGGTCATAGGTTAAAGAAGCAAAGTGCCAGACCATTATTCTTTATGTTGAGTTGGGAAAAACAAAGTTTTGTAGTTGATAATAACTTTATTTATTTATTTGAAATAAAAACTTTGTTTTGCAATCAGTTATTCATCTCAGGATAAGGAGGGGAGGTTGGAATTCCACCCAGGAAATTGTGATGTTATTAAAATAATCATGACATGTTTAGATGCTGCTATACAACGGTTATGAATGCTATGTCAGGGTAGAAGCTTACAACAGAACTTAAATTCGAAAATGGCCTACTTTTTCTGGTTCAGCCCTTTCTGTATGGCAGACATACCATTTTCATGACGAGCCAGATCAAGAGACACTTTATTGTGTTGAAGCTTCACCGAGTTGATTGTTATTGAATATTCACTCTGTTATAATCATTGCTCCTCGATTCCAAAACCATTCACTTCAGTTAAGAATTTTATGTGGAGGAACCTCAGATACATGTGTGATTGTTTAGTATTTGAAGTTTAAGTTCTTTGGGAGGGGGTTACTAGATAATGTTATTAAAATATTTCATTGGAGGAAAAAAGAAAAAAAGCCATCCTCTATAAAGTTCATGTAGTCAAGTAAATCATCCGCAACAAATATCAATATTTATGATTGGTTGCCAGTAATCGTTTGCAAATGAATGCACAAGTTGCTCAGTGAAACGCAGTGCTAGCCAAGATTTTAATTTTAATCTTGCAATTGGTCCAAAAAAAAAAAAAACAAATCAAATCAAATCAATGGCAATTTGGTTCCTCTTTACAGCATCCACTGACAAAAGCAAGCATGATTCATGAAGGGTGGTATAGCCATACAAAATTGCAATCATCACAGACCTGCAAATATGTACATAGTTTAAGATTTTAAGCAACTAATTCTTAAATAATCCAAAGAAAAGAAAAGAAAAGAAATCTGCGAGGGGCAGAATTGGATTAATCACCTATGTAAACTTTTTCAAATACAGTCATCCTACATATTGAAGCAAGACTCCATCATTCCCCAGGCACAAATCCTTTCCTTTCATCGATGAACCTGTTCAAACAACAATACCAATATCAATCACGCACTTCGAGATGTGTAATCAGTTAAAAAAAATGCCAAAACAAATAAAGAGGGACAGGCTACTACTCATAACTCATTCCACAGAGTAAGTATTTGCAGCAATGTTATCAGCTGCTTTGTCCCGGATCCATTTCCCACCACCATTGGTTGTTTTCAATAAAATCCCGCTACCACCTGCGGCCCAAGCCTCAGCGCACACAATTGGAAGCACCAAATAGAAATTCTGATTCAAGCCTAAAATTGTAATTGTGTTACAATCAATAACAGAAGAAAGTCATGCCTTCATTGTTATAGAGTTACTACCATTAATGCCCTCACACACAAAATTTGTTCTGCTAAATTTTCAGTTCGATTAATTCTAGTGCCTCACCGAACATCCTTCTTCTAAAATTTTGTGTCTCAGTTCTAACAGTTTATGATAGATACCTAGAGCCAAAGAATGCAAATGTCTCTCTTTAAATTTCTTTTTATTAAAGATTACAGGAAATTAAGTGCACCATGACTATTTCTCTTCAAAATATATATATATATATATATATATTTTTTGTGAGCCAATTAATAAATTGAACTAAGAATGCAGCTAAATTAATCAATACTAACCACACGAAAGCCATCACTTTGCCTCAAAGATGACGATAAACATGTTAGACAAGGATAAAACTCTCTAAGCGATCATCAATGCAACACTGCGTACCAAATAGTAATCGTGTAATAAAAGAGCTACAAGGTGAATCCAAGGATGTAATTCGAATAACTCTATTTCTATTGAAAAATATTATGTTCCAATTTTTTATAAAAAAAAAAAAAAAAACCTAATGCCATCATGAGATCCATCTTTGTTGATCTCTTCCTTTCATTAGCACCGTGTAAGAACCAGTTTTGATGCACAAGCCAACTAATATGCTGGGAAATAAAGCCCCGAAGCTGGTCAGCCGCCCGTAAAAAATTTAAGCTCAAAGGTCCTCTTCATTTAAAGAAGCTAAATATGAATTTTAGAAAAAAAGGAACATAATTTAAAGAGGCACCTCTAATAACCTCAGGAAGATTTTTGGCTACAAATATTATTGTACTACATGTAATTGAACACAGAATGACACTTTAATAATGATTATTGAAAAACCAAGATATATATATCAACTTAGGACTCTTGATAATTTTGGTCTATTTGAATATTCATTGTCGTCAAGAAAGGAAGAGAAAATTTATAAATCTACCTATATTACACAATACATTACCATGGGACAGCATTAACACTTGAAAATAAGAACAAGTTTGAAAACATCCACGTGACACACGTGCCGTGGCATGAAGATAGATTTAGCCCTCGTCTTACACGCCTGGGCACTTGACTAGAGAGCAATGTTTACCTAAACCACATTAGAATTTATCAACTACCTTTCTCACTTCAAATTAATGTTTTTTCATTAAAAAAATCTTAAAATTTGTGACAAACAACTCATACAAAACTACTTATTTTTATTTTACTTTTTGTGAAATTACCTATTTTCACCACAAAATTATATTAACAATATAATAAATTAAAATATAATAAATTAAACTAACTTCTTCTTCTTCTTCTTCTTTTTTTAATTACCAGAAGTTATCCACCAAAAAAATTTGAAGGTAAAAAATGTGTGAGACAATGTATATTTTGTTGGTAAAAAAGGTGAAAATGTGAAATGTGGTTACAGAGAGCAAAATTATCTAAAATAATTATTTTGATAAGAATCAATTAGTTAAAATAAAATTATTTTCTAAATTTTGATTGGTTTAAAATATAGATTATATTATTTGAAATTTTAGTCTGGTAAAAAGATTTGCAACAAGACTATTTCAGAAAAGTGATTAATTTTAAATATCTCATTACTCAGCCACCAAAATTATCTCAACATAATTTTGCGAGTCCATGATATGATTTTCCAATATTTGTGTACGATATTTTATGTTTGCCATATCACGTCGATTGGATGCTGCCAGTCCTACCATTAGCAATGTATTGCATTGAAGGTGCATGGCATATTCTTCTACTTCATTTAGAAATGCAACGCTGGTTCTTAGGTTAGGTCAGGGAGAATTCAGCTGCTGCTTGCGAAATTGATCAATGCGTATGTACCGTATTCACCCTTAATTGACACTCATGAGAAACTCGACTTGCTCAAGCTTGACTAACCAAAAATGATTCTACTAGTGCTGATGAAGAAACTGGGACTTGGTATCATTGACGAAGGGACCGAAAAAAAAAAAAAAATCAAGAACTGCCCCACATTCCGCCTAAACAGTTAAAATTTAATCTGACTTTTAACTTTTTTATTTTTCTGACGTTTCCGTTGGTACATAAGCATTATAAAACCATGTACCCAAGAAGCATCAATGTAAAAGAAGAATATATGATACAATAACTCATCCCATAGCCCTAAAATCGAAGTATTCACCTCAGCTTCACTGTATCGTCTATATAAATCCCAGAAATTTGAAGATTCTTCGTATTTCTTGCTGTACATAACAATATTACCACTTATCCGAAATAATGGACAAGGCAATACAAGGTTAGAAAATAACTTGTCCATTAATTTCTCATGGCCGGAAAATTCTTATGGTTTGCGTGACCTGAAGCCTACAGAATGGGCACCTGGAAACAGCGGTTGAGCATCTACGACAAAGCACATGCCCACAAGGAACTATCGTCATATCAACTTCATTATTCAAACAGACCCGACAAACCCATGCGGCTTTTGCCATATCAGCTTCCTTTGCAGCCATATCAGACTTCTCCTGCCGATTTTAACCACAATATTGAGAATTTATCATTTGAAACAATAATCCAACTGCAACAAAAGTTATAATAACAACTCCAATATATATGTTAATATCCATGTCACCCACTACCTAGCCATAAGTAAAAAATCCCATATCAGTTTTATACGAGATACATACAAATTGCAGGAACCAATTTGCTACTGGAATAACATTGTGTCTTATGCCCCTCTGGAAGCATGACTACAATGCTTAAGGAATAACCAAGGTCCCACAAAACTACTCTTGACACCCATTTTCTGATAGAATTCAATAATATTACCAAATCCCACATAAAGCCAACCACAAAAAATTTAAGTGACAGTATATATAATTTATTAGGAGTATATATCGGATTCAGCAGTAGCTGTATTGAGTAAATGAGTTAAAAAAATCCATGCTTTTTAAGAAACATAAGAGACATACCTGCTCAAGCAAAAGTGCAGCCTGAGAGTTTTCCAATTGTTCCTGTAGGGTAATGGTTTTCTGCAATAAAGATTGCGTCTCCACACCCATACAGACTCCAGCTGCAGAAAGCATCTCATGAACAGCCTGAACCAGTTCCGCAGCTGATACTCGTCCATACTGGATCTCTTTACTGGGCTGCTTCTGTAGCAGTCCAAAGTAAGGTTTCCCAGTTAAATGCATCATACATGAGAGGCATTACAATAAATAAATAGGTGTTTGACATTCAACGCATTAAACACCATAAAGTATCCATGACAATCAATTTTGAGTGATTCCAGGCAAGCCTCTCGTTATACATTTTAAACAAATAAAATTTCTGATACAATTTCATGTAATCAAATTCAACCTGCACTGCAGTGTTCACATTATTTGGAAAGTTAAATTTAGGAGTCAATAACTCCTGAGAAAATATCTATACATATGACAATTATACAAACAAATTCCCACTTGGCGTTAGTTATTTTTAGAAAGCAAACCCCTCTGCCGCCACCCCCACCTCAAATCAGTCTTTTAATCCTTTTATACCCTAAGAAATTTTCTTAAAAGTTTCATGGAAACTTAATTGAGTCACAAGTTGACAACCCTATTTTACATGTTGACTTCAATTTGTATTGTCAAGACTCAGATACTATTTCCAAAGCCCTGTGAATTGCGATAGAAATACACCATCTAGCAGAAGTATCACAAGATTATCTCTGGATAAGAAGTCTGGGAAACAAGATGATCGTAATCATGTTTCTACTACAGCAATGACAAAACATACCAATCATATGGCAGTCACCAAGTCAGAGGCACAAACCTGAGAACTTTTAGTTTTTCCCCTTGTGGAAGCTTCTGGAAACTCGTGATGAGATCTGCTGTCAGCTACAGAAACAAGTTCCTCTGGTATGGTTGATGGGGAAGCCTCATTGCCCACCAGCATGCTTCTGAATGAAAAAACTTGTGAAGAAAGAATAAGCTCAGTCTCTCCTGGTGCAGTTTCCACCTTGAATCTGTAGAGTGCTTGACCAGCCGAGGGTCTGACATCTTCTGGAACCCTACCATATTTCAATTTCTCTCCATTTTGAATCCGGAATGCAACTATTTCTCCCCTGTAAAAGGGCCTTAATGGGTGAAATTGCACTTGAAGAGCATCTTTTGACAGTATTTCTTCACCAATTAAGCTATTATTTGTGGTTTCTGTATCTCTTTTGCTAGTAGAAAGTTTCAACATATCAACAACTGCAGTTTCAGTGCCTTCAGGACAGAAAAACAAAGATCCTACAGGTAATGGCATGGGGGAGCCTAGAACTTGACTCACAACAATTGCGACAATATCAAGAACAGATATATAGCCTGGAGGTTCAGCCACTAAAATATGGGTCTTTGTCCGGTTGAGAAAGTATAGAGTTCGACGTTCAAAACCATCATCACACTCTGGAATAAGGGAATCCTTAGCAACATGAGTTACATCTACAGACTTTGGAAGGAGCAAAAAACGAGTATGAAGACACTTAACAAACTGCAATTTCTTGGCAACAGTTTCTAGTGAAGTTTGTACGGTTCCCAAAGTTAAATTATTAATGGTAGGAACATAACTGGCAGTGCTAGTCACAAGATCCCATACAGCATCCTGAAATGATCTACTTAACAGCTTCGCTCTGATAACAGCTATTGAGACAGATCCGATATAGTCTAAAGTCTGAATATACTCTTCATGATCAAGTTCCTGAGATAAAATTGCCAAAAAGAACATAAAAAGCCCGATTACTAATAACGAAACCTAATAAAAGGTCCAGGACAAAAAAAGAATATAGAATGTTCAAGCTACCTCTATGACAACATCAGATAGCTTTTTGATGCCCAAGACCATACATATTCTTTCTGGAAGATCTGGATGAGCAAATCTTAATCTGGATGTTTCAATACATTTAACATACCGAGAGCCATAAGAATCAATGTACACACATGACTTTGCATGAACAAGTCTGCATCCATCATCTGGGACTATTGCATCTGATTCCCAGTCAAGCCCATTCGGCATGATTGCCTCAGTCCCATCACAGACAAAGTGCAAAATTTCCATCACAGCACGTAGTTCATTTGGGTTTAGACGCTGATACCCGGATGCTTTCCGCAGATTCAATAGCAGATCCTTTGCAGAAGGAACTGATAGCATTTCTTGAAGTCCCAAATCTTTAAGAATCTTTACAAAAGGAAGATACAGAGTAGGAAGCTCAAAGGCGAATGGTGACAGATTAACTGACAGATGCACAAAAAGACAGTTCGCTGTCACTAATCGTGTTCCATTTGCAGCAGGCAGAAACGCCACTCTCTGCAGCTCTGCTATATCTGCATCAATTGACCAAAGAAAAAAAATACAGAGCAAGTACTTCAACAAATAATTAAAAAGTCCAACAATGGTTAACAATAATGCTTCGATAAGACAAGGTGTACTGGGTGCTCCACCTAATAGCTTAAAATTTTGGGTTGGATGTGTCTACCATAATATCAATCCCATTTTTTTTTTTCTGGTTTGTGTTTGATTAAGTTCTAATCAATGAGCAAGGCTCATTTAATTTAATTGTTTGTTTGGCCTGCAGTTGAGAAGGAGCAATAAAGAATTCCACACTATTGAGTATATCGTACACTATTGAGTATATCGTCCAACATAGCTACACATACTATGGTTGGGCTCTCCACCTAACAGCTTTGGCTATTTCTAATCCTATAAAGTACAGAAAAGTTGGAGCAAGACCTAAAGTTGCTGAAAATTTCACTTCCCCCATAGCTTTCCATGACAAGGTAGCATGTAGAAGAAACACACTCCTCAAATAATTGCATACTATAGCAAACAAATTAACACTGCTGACTCAGAAACACATGCTATATGTATGACTACACGAACTGGAAACAAATCAAAGTGTAATGAAAATTCTGCATATTTTGGTTAAACTACTGTGGAATGGGTGTAGAAAGAGGAAGATGATTTCATAGCACAACCACAAAAAGTTTTGACATACATTATGTCAACTTATATCAATTGATCAACCAATCATTGCACTGTTAAATCCTGAAGGCCATCACAAGCCACTAATTCCAGTGCCAGGCATCATTTTTTTCATTTCATATATTAGCCATATGAGCAAGAGTAAACTAATCTGTTATAAAGAAAGAAAGAAAGGATAGAAACAACATTGAGGGAAAAAGAAAAGAAAAGAAAAGAAAACGGAATTTAATACTAGTGATGACTCAGAAGGCCAACGGAAAAGTCTTAGGGGAATAACTACATGTAGGCATGGGAAAATAGCCGGAATGACAAGGTAGAGAGCTACCTGAAGAGCTGAGGGAGCCCCAAATCTTGTCCAGGTATTTCAAAATTTCACAACAAGCTTCATCAATGGTCATCATGCCCGATGTAATTGGCCAATGAGCAAGAGTATCTTCACCACCATTTTTTCCAATCACCTGGGGACTTATTGTTAGCTAGATATCTGTTTGCATAAACTGGTTCTCTTGGATAACACACTAAAAAATTATAGATTTTTCACCTGCAAATGTTTTAGAACAGCAGAAAACGTTGGAGGACTCCTCAACTGGAGTGATCCCCAGGAGTATTCAGGTGGAACAACGTTCTGTCTGGAAAGAATCGGGGCGCAACTCCAGGCCAGAGGCCAATCCTTTGAGATGATAGCTTCATTGTATGATGTAAGAACCCTCTTGCCAGCATTTTTTCCATAGACATTTGGCAACCCCAACTCAGCAGGTATGCAACCAATCTTGCCAAACTGACTACAGAAGCTATTTCCATACAAAACAGCAAAGTTTGAGAACACAGCTTCTACAACAGATCCAGCCAATGCCCATATCTCCATAGAAACTTCATTGTGTGAGTGGATCAAATCTGTCTCGAATTCACCAAAATCTCCTGGGGATTTCATGCACTCAATTCCAAGAAACTCCACCCTCCTGGCACATTCAAGTATTATATCTGCTTCTGTTGAAGTTCGAAGGCCTGTTTTCCTTAAAATTCGAAGCCACCCATCTGTACCAAATCTTTCTCCTGGAAATTTCTTTCTCTCACCGGAAAAGACAGATGTTAATATGGCATCAGAGGGATCATACAGATCCTTGGGCTTATATAAATCTGCAGAAAATTCATCAGCATTTCTTACAAATTTAGTCTCCTTTAAAACTTCAACTACGGAAGAATCTGCTTGGAGATCCTGCCAATAAGTATATAGATAAATCAATATATCCTCCTGCTCAGAAGTTGGTTTTTTTTCATATCCAGGCAACCCAAACCTTATCAATATCTGTTTATCATGCAATTCAAGAACCCCAAGAGCTCGAAGTAACACAAATTCAATCGAATCTGCAGAATAACCAAGACAGCGCTCATCATGTGGCTTAAGGAATGAATTTGAAGAGATCACGCACTGCTCTTGGTCATTCAGACATGTGCATGACCCTACAACTGTTCTATATATGGGCAGAGACCGTAAAACTTCAAGTTCCTCTGTCCCATATTTAGAACCATTAGAAAAGAAATCATTAGCAAAAAGACTGAAAAGTTCATCCCGGTCTGAAGCTGAAAGGGAACTAAGTTCGGGGAAGTAGCCTGCATGTTTAGCCACAACAAGCTTGGAAGCAATAACTTGCCCTAATGATTGACTACGTGTGGGGAGACAATTGCACGGGACAGCACAGTCCATGAAAGCAGTATGAAAAGTAGGAATGTTGCACTGGTTCAAGAGTGATAACAACCAAGGATACCGCTTTTTGGCTACTTCAAAAGCTGTAGTGTAAGACTGGATCGATTCAGAATTATAATTTATAGATAAGCCAGTCAAATCACTTCCTGTTGTACCCACATCCATGACACCATTTCTAGAAATTGGTTCTGTAAGTGGCGGGGGAATGAACAGCAGTTGACGCTCCCTTACACGGCACAAAATTGACCGACCAAGAAAAGCAGGAACTAGGGGCCAATCAGAAAAGAGGGAGAGGTCTTCCGATGACCCATTGAAAGTTTTCCAAAACAATCTTATCCATTCAGAAGAAGGACCTCCATCCCCACCAGTACTTGATGTATTCTCCCATGAGAACCATGGAGCTGTGTTTGATTCCATGACATGCTCCACCCAATTATTGCTAAAAAGCAAACTCATGTGACTAGCCAATAAGTGAAAAGAGAAACTCTTCAATTTCAGCAATGATTGTATGACAGATTTTGAAAAAATATTGGCCAAAGTTGCTCTTTCAAATACTTTTGGGTGGATAAACTTGGGAGCCAAAGACATCATTAGTGCCTGTTGCTCCATGTTTCCAATCCAAAGTTCAGTAACCCCCAACCTTGCTAAGTGATTTGTTGCAGTTGGACATGGTAAGGCTTTAAGCTCAGCAACTATCGATAAAAGCTTCGGGTCTACATTTCTATTGGTTATGTTACTGCTACCTGCAATGGCATTTTTCTGTAGTATAGACCCTCCTCTACCAATATCTTCTACCACTCCGCGACCAAAATCAAATAAAGCCCTGCCCAAACTAGTCATCATTTCAATTGCATCACCCGAACCGACTGCACTCTGGGCAGATGAGCCGTGAGAACTATGCACATGAGGAATTGACACTGAAGCAGAACTACTGCCCACTTCATTAGGCACTCTAACCATCATATTGGAGCCAACAGGGTCCTGTGATGCATCATCTCCCCTATAATTAGATGATTCTAGGAATTGAATGTCTGACAAGCAGTACTCTAGGACATCTACATACGTATCAACTGACTGAAGAACAATGGATGTTGATGAAACCCGTAAAAGATCCCGAACCATTTTAGGTTTAATTTCTCGAACTTTAACCCCAACAGCTTTAATTTCAGTCACCAGTTCCCAGGGTGCTGAAAACACCTGATAATGCTCCTTAATAAAGCTACAAACAGTGGCTGGAAGCAAATTACCAGCCACCCCATTCCCAGGTTGTGAAAGAAACATTCCCTCCTCAGCCTTGACAAAGTTTCCCGAGTACAACTGCCACATAGGGAGATCGACGAGGCGTGTGTAGAAAGGCCTTATCACTTGCTCAATAAGGCATTCCCAGTCTGCTTTAATCTCTTTAACAGATATCAGGTTACCATCGTCATCAGGTAGATTAATATGTTCATGGAAATTAGATCTTGGCCAGAAGGAATAAATTTGATCTCCATAAACCTTTAAAGACAGGGGAAGTGCACGACCTGCACTTGACTCAACAGCAGAACTTGAAGGTTCTCTTTGTAACTTCTGAATTTCAACCACCATTTCAATGTAGGAATCACGAACACAAGACATCAATTCTCTGTTCCAAGCTTCAATCAGCTGATCTCTGGCTTCAGGCTGTGCCTTGGCCAAAGCTCCGTTGTCTTGGTGGTTAAAGAGATAGCGACCACAATTGTGTTGCACAAGGAAACATCCTAGGACAGTCACAGGTAAATTTATGTCACCAGATAAAGGAAGAGGAGACATAAAGCAACTAGTTCCATGAGCACCAACAGGAAGACCATCCCGAAATATATGTGCAGCGACTCCAGCTACAGGTGTCAAGTTATATGCTAGATATCGCCTGCAGAGGAGAATGTAATATATAAGTAAAAGGGTGCCATGAAAGACATCCTTTTGCATAATGTTGTAGACATTTTTTTCTAGTTCATGTTGAGAAAGAAAAGGGAGTTAACTATAGAGATTTTGTCAATTCTCGCTGTTTAGATGAAGACGAACATATGGACTCTTTTTCCACTTACACAAGAATAATAATTTTCAATAATAATAATTAAAAGATTAGGTACTCCATTGCATAGGCTTTACTTAAGTATTTAAACAAAATGAACAAGTTCCTTGAGACAAATAATGTTTGCAAAGGCATGTTTCAACTTTCAAAATCCAGAGACAGACCAAAAAGGGATATACTTCCAACATACCTATCAAGAGCCATATTTCTTGTTTGCCCAGAGCCTAGGCTGAGTGCAACAAGCCATTTGTCTACAACTGTAGCTCCTCTTTGGTATAAGTTCACATCTATGGTGTGCAACTTAATGGCAGCATTTGAACTACTAAATAACCTTGATATCTGAAACTTCCTCCATTTCTTTTCTGAAAAGGGATTCCTCATTATAGCAGACGATGGATCAACACAAGCTAAATAATCCTGGCATGGCTTACTGCTGCCTTCTTCCCATGTTGAAAATGAAACCTGAAGGCAATGATATATATGCAAAAGGCTCATGAAAGGAAATTAAAGTGCAAAAATTACAAGTTAAGCTTACAGCAAATTAAATTTGATTTCCATGACATCTCAATAACTACAAATCTACAGCTACATTTGAAAATGTATCATGTGCAATAAATTACAGATATATCAACTTGCTGATCCAGGTAACAGATATAGGTAACAACTTTAAATCAAGATCCTGGCTAATACACAAACATGCATGCATGAACACCCACACCCTTATAAGCTATTTGAAGACCAAGGACAATGTAATTCCATATTTTCTTATGGCAAGATATTATGCATATGGATGTAACGGTGATGTAACATTTGATCTTATACTTCTCTAGCATGACAGAAGGCATAAAAAATATAAGTTTCCATTCACGCAATTACAGCGGCCTGTATGAAAAATCAAGATCAGCTAGAACTAATCATACCTGCAAAATTGACTTCAAAAAAACAAGTGCTCTAGAAGCATGCTCCAAAAATCTCTGAACTATTTGCTTTACTTTTTTCAACCCCAACTCAAGTCCATCTTTCAAGCATTCTGATGACAGAGGCATGCGGATAACAGTAGAATCTACTGCTGACCATGGCATATTTTCAGCAATCAGCATAGGATTAAATTGATCACGAAATCGCTCGGTCAAATTAGTACCTGAGAGCACAAAATGGGAAAAAGAAAATTATTCACATAAAGCTCCACAAGAAAAAGCAGTTTAAACGAAATTTCCTTAAAAAAAAAATGATGATAGCAATAATGCTCCACAAGAGGCCCAAAGAGACTGTTGGATTAGAGTAACAGCGATATAGATAATTAACATGAAACAACAAAACAGCGAAAGGCATACACTTGGCAATCACATTAGCAAAAATGTGAGGCAGTAAAAGGATTTTCCTAACTACTTATTCATTAAAGCATTAATTCTAAATAGTTTAAGATGATAAAAATGGGTCCACCATTAGCATTTAGCTCTAATGTGCCCTCCCATGTGCATGGTTGGTTCAATTAAAGGATTTTTCATGTGGATCCGAACATACACTTATAATTTAATTAATAAGAAGAGAGATTATCAGGGTTTGGACACAAGAATTTCTCGCCAAATAGGCTCTAATACATGTCCGGTGACCATTCAATCCCAAAATTTAAGCTTATAGGAAATGAGCCAAAACAGAATTTGAACTCTAAGACGTTTTATTCAATGATATTCTTATGCTTCTTGATATAATCGACCAGAACTAACAAGCCAAGAAATAAACAATAAATTCCAAGTATCCAACTTCAGAGTTCTGATATCATCATTTCCTTTTTTTGGGGTTCTGGGTCTCCAGGGGAGGCCGAGTTTTCTCTTGACTCGGCCATTTTCTGGTCAGGAAGGTGTTCTTGGCTCAGTTAGGTCTAGGTTTAGTACCGAGTTGAACTGGCCAAGCTCTTCCGAGTAACCAGTTGACTCGAATAACGACTCATACTCTTTAAGATACAAAACCTAACAACTCCATAACATAATTCCACATGTTTTTGACCAGGTCAAAAATCACTTGACCAAGAATTTCAAAATGAGGTAGAGAAATTCTTGACTCATGAAAATCTAAATAAACAAACAAAGACTAGGTTTATCTTCTGCTTTTGAACGTTAAGGGTATTATTGTCTCATTCATCAGCCATTTAAGTTAAATTTCAATATTTATAATTCTAAGTTATTTTTCATTAACCAGATGGCTTTCACATCAGTAACCTCAGAGTACCTGACAAAGTCTAAGCAAAAACTAGGGTGAAAAATGCTATTTTTAAATGCTAAATTTTCATCGCTAATCTTTTTCATTTCTTTAATACAAAGTAATTTAGGTATTAATCGACAGATGACAAAAATCCTCTGCCTCCTAGCAAACAGCCTGTGAGAAATAATAATACTCCTATTTTTCTTACATAGTTCTGCCTCGCATCAAAGGTGATCAAAAGAAAATTGCCGGAACAAAAAAAGAAAAAAAGGAAAATGTATGAGCACATTAGAGAAATGCAATATCCAGTGATGGTGTGAAATACCTAACAGAGAGAACACCTTTGCCACAGGACCATGACTTGAAGTTGCACCCAGTGCCAGACCATGCGGATCAAACATGTAAAAATATCCACCAGAAATAATAGACAGGAAATCACATATGAAATAACAGCTAAGCACTCCCAAACCATAGTTAAGAATATCACCCCGAAGTCTCCAAGGTGGGAGAAGTTGAAGACTACTGATTTCCTCCCTAGTCAAGATGGCCCCTTCCAGAACAGCAACTAAGGCAGGACCTTGAAATTCACCTGTTGTAGCCACAATCAAATGCAACAATCAGAAAAATGAATCAAGTTATATATTATTCTATCGACATAACTCCAAATTTGACACAGAAGATGATAGATAATCATACCAAACAAAAAGTGCAGATAAATACTAAATATAAACTGCAGATTTAACTAAATGGCTCTGGCCCTTCAGAAACAAATTTCACTATTCCAGTTGCAAAGATTTGCCGCTTGGTAGTATGTCAGTCACCATCTTAATATTTAACCACAGCCCATGTTAGTGACATATTAAAAAATGATTATCTTTCATCCCCACAAAAACGAATGGCAAAACAATATTAAGCTTGTCCAGTAACCTAAGGATCCTTCCTCTATAGCATCATCATAAAAATAACAAAATCTAGAATTAGTATTGATTACCTAAATTATGCTGCAGCAAAGACTGGCGAGAATGTTCCCTCTTGTCAAAATAAAGGTATAGCTTCTTAGCTTTACAGCAATCTGCCAATTCTAGAAGGTCAAACAACAAGAAATCATTGTTCCCATACCATGCCAGAAGCTCATTTATTCTAGCAAAGTCCATGCATGGAAGATCTTTAGTCATGTCTTCATCTACCAAAGACAGGCATCGAATTGATTTTACACCCAACCTATCTGCCAAATCATTGTTGATACAAGGATGAATAAAATGCTTCCCAACAAGGACATTGTCTTCTATCCATGGTGCATCATTATACACAAGATCCCCGGCACACATAAGAACTCCAGAAGAATCAGGAATTAATAGAGTATTAGAGGCCTCAAACAATGGTTTCTCCAAGAAATAGTCTGCAACAGTTTCAAGAACACAACGGACAAAACTTAACTGATCAGTCGAAAGTGGAACCCCCTTGACATCATTCTGTAACCGTTGTAGAACATGAAAATAGTCCCAAATATCAAAACTAAGTCTTACGCCTAATTCAAGGAGCAACTCTCTGAATTCCGATATTTCAGATGGGACAACATACAAATAAGGTGAAAATTTCACTGGTGAATCAAATGCAAGTGCATTTGGAGATACAAAATCATCCCCAATCCAAACCCAAGCAATGCCATCCAAAGCTGATTTAAGAACCCTGAACTCACCAGTACCAATATATTGTTGCAATTTTGAATAAATGATTGGAATTCCCTTTTGGAGTGCAGCACCAAAACCAGTTTCTGTCGAAGAATGCAACTTAAGCTGGCCATAGGACTTGGATAACTCAATGAGTTGTGTGGATAAGACATCTATGCTTATGCCATCCATCCACCCAAGTTTATGTTGTAGGTAAATTGAACCACATTCACCATCCAGTATATGCATGGCAGAGGACACGAACCACATCTGTGATATAGGTCTCACATTGCTTGGAGATGCTACTTGGTTACTGCTTTTCAACCAAGGCAATCCTAGAAGAGGTGGATCAGCCAACACAGGACACCAAACCATGGTCTTCAATTCAGACCAAAAATTTTCTCCCAGTTTATCATCAATTAAGTTGTCAACAAGATAAGCAAACTCCAGATCACCTTCTGAATGGTTCTCATGTATCACTGATGCGTCAACCACTGTATCACCAACATCATTATTTGGCATAGACATAGCATTCAACAATTCAGCACCGTTGCCTTCTCCATTCTCATTCGAAAGCTTAAGTGCAAGAGTATCCAAAACTTTAAATAACCTCCTTCCATAATTTATTGTTTCTGAGTCCCGAGAATCATCACAAATTGATACCGATCTAGCACAATCAAGCAACCCAATAGAATCCAAAGTTCGTTTAAGCCCAAGGCTAACCAACAAATCCAAAGTTTCAGGATCTGAGAATTGGTAAGAAGGAAAGAACGCTTCTCCATGAAGCAACTTTCTTAGTTCAGGGACACGAGGATCATAGAGCCTGCAAAACTATTATAGTGAGGGAAACAATAATACCAAATATTTCTTGAGATGCAGATAAGTTCAGTTGAGCAGATGATAAAAAATTATATATCAATTTAATAGAAAGTTATAATTATATTTAATAGCATGTCTAGTTAATAAACTTGCAAGAAGATCAGCAAAGGGACACATGGGTAAAATTGTTAAAAAAAAAAAAAAAAGAGATTGATCCTGATATGAGCTACATTCCTTAAACTGTAGATGAGGTTATGTTATCATCATGGGCTCGATTGCAAGTGCTTGACATTTACATTCATGCTTCTTCATTGTTATGCTTGTGCCTTTTGATCTTATTATTTTTTTAACATCCCCCTCTATAATTTGTTGTTATTTTTTCATAGGTTTTGGTAGCTTAAAATCCATCCAATTCCAAATAGTTAAGGGTACGATCAAATTTAACAACCCTAGCATCTAATAACTAGTGGCACTTGATGCAAATCTCCTCTAGTTGTTAACCACTTCACTAATGGACAATGAAGTTTGAATTACAGAAAAATAAACCTGGATGGCGCTTGCCAAGATCCATCGGCTGCCAAAACAAAAGAGGTCGCTGAAAGTACAGATTTGATGGAGATGTCCTCTTCTATGAGAAGCTTCATATCATGCAGAATGGCTGGGAGAGCTCCCTGTTGTGAAATGAATTCTGACATGCAATTGAGAACATAAACTTTGTAGAATTCCACCCTTGATGGCTCTCTAATCTCTAAGTACCTTCGCAAAATGGTTCTTTCTCTTTCTGATTCTGTCCGTACAAAATCATCATGTAAAAGATCGTCACGAACACCATCAGGTTTAAGCCATTTCATAGGTTTACTCAAACTAACTAGTGTTCTACTTTTATATGACTCAAACATAGGTAGGTGTTTAATGATGCCAATATGTGTGTCACTCATTTGCTCTTCAAAGAACCACTTGGACTGAAGAATAAAACTCCTAAGTTCATGCAGCTCTGCTTCCGATGCACCACAGAAAAGCTCTTCAACTTTCTCAGGCTCACCAGCAATTGCCAGAAATGCATTCAATAAGCCAGTTGCTGTTGGAGACTGCACATATCTTCCCAGTTGTGGATGTTCGATGGGCAAGAGTTGACTCAAGAAAAGACATCCTACTTTTAGCAGCAAAGAAGACATGTTTTCACTCCAGCCATCATCCTTAATCACATGGGAATTTTCAGTTAGCCGAAAAAGACGATTTTCTGCAACAGGAAGAATGGGCCACTTAGAAAATATTGAAAGCTGTTCACAAGATGAATTAAGATAGCTCCACAGCAATCTTATCCATTCCAAACTTGGTTGGCCCTGCTGACCAGGAGACCAAGTTATCTTATTAGCAAATTGCCATTCCACTGGAAGTAATTTTATAAAGAGCTTCTCAAGCAAATGGCATGACAGAAAAGAAATATTTGATTCCCCATTCTGAGCTATGTCACATAGTTTCACATAAACTTCTTCTGGAATCCCATTGTCCACAAGTTGATGTGAAAGTGAATCCTTGAGAAGACCATACTCATCCCCCCGCGCAATGTAGATCCTTTCACCAGCCCCACTCTTCTCAAACATAGTAAATGAACCATTGGCAAGAGCTAACAAAGGTAAACCATACAGAAAATCAGGTCGAACAGGTATCACACAGTCAAACAAGCAATACTCAAGGGCCAAGATCATTGCACTCCTGTCCTTAAATCCACGCTTTCGACGAATCAACAGTGTCCTTAACAATGTGGGTGTCAGAAAATGTAAAGAGGGGCAGACATCCATAAATCTTTCCACCACTGGCTTAGAAACAGTCACAAGGGGTAAACCAGCATCCGATAGTGCTTCAACTAGCTCATGTGTCTTATGAAAAGTAAGATCAGGAAAAATAGCTTGCTTCGTTGAAACCCACTGCCCACCTCTAGCTTTTGTGTATAGTACACGAAGACCATAATCAGCAATAACTGCATAAAGTTTTCGAACTAATGATGCCCAAGGTTCCAATCCTATTGTTGTTGGCCAATATGAAAAAAACAAATCACATGGGCCAATCTGTGATGCAATTTTCTCAAGCAAACGAGCATAAGCAGGCGCAGCAACATCTTCAAGAAGGTAAATATTCCAGTCAGAGCGTTTTTTTCCTCCGCCCGCCATGTCATTTCCAAACCAGATGTCCCTCCGATTAGATGACAATTCAAAATATGCATTAACATGAGCAGGAAGACCAGTATTAATTGGCAGCGGTAAAAAGCAGAAAGCTCGGCCTTCAAAATTCTCTCTCTTTTGAGTGGAACCAGTAGAAACTTGAAATATGTCAGATGTGCCGGCATCCTCCTTGGTCAGGCCATCACTCAATTCCACACCTACCTCAACAGAACGTATATATGCAGCAACAGAAGCCCAAGGAATTGAATTAAAGCACTTTTCAGTAGCAACTGCAGGATTGTTCTTCGTTCGCCCACCACCTAAACATTCACCAGTCATCCAATAGTGAGACATACCAGCAGATGAGGTTTGCTCTGTCACAACAATCTGCTGATGCTTATATGGTAGGTCTCTATCTATGGATTTACTCAATCTCTTCAGCAATTGATCTTTATCCATTTCTTTATGCTGCTTTCCATCAATCAAGTTAAATATATTATGCAGCACATTGGATTCTGTTTCCAGCTCTCTAATGCAACTGCGGTGCACACGATGCAGTAGCTGCATCTCACAACCAGGTCCGTCCTTTACAAATATGGAGACAGTTTTCACACTGCGAAGAAAAACCAGAGCATCAGACACAGCATCAGAAAAAGAAGCAAAGAGAGATAAGACATCTTCCGGTGCATATCCTTCTTTCTTTATCTGGCTTCGTGAAGCAACACTAGCACTTCTTAGAGGAAAACGGAACAGGGTACCAGGAAATGGATGCTGCAAGTCACAGCCAAAATGTAAAAATGGAGAAAATTGATCAGGAAACTGTTCCAAAATTTTTCTCCCCACAAATTTAATTCGCAGTCCAGGGTGGGAAGGAGATATTCCAGGTAAATTACAAGCATGAGGATCAAACATAACAATGTTTTCCCCTGAAACAAATGTGGGAATGTCAGTAAAATGATAGACACAATTAAAACCCAAACCAAATCTTCCAATTGCAAAAGGCTTTTCTAATTTGCTCTCCTGACCGATACGCGAGATTGCAAAAAGATCTTGTGGACTGAAAACAGAGTCATTGAAACTATACAATGCAGGACCCTGCCAATCTGCCATTTCAGGAGAAAGAAGAGAAGAGGTACCATATTGAGTTTTATCTAAGAGAAAGACCACCTGAGAAGCTCCTGCATCCTCAGCATTTTGGACCAACTCAAAAAGAACCCCTGGTCCATCTGCATACATTTCAAGTATATGTTTAAGCCTTGTCGTCAAAGCTTCATGCTGTCCAAATGCTTCAGCAGCCCCTGACAAACTCAAATTCATTGAATCAGCACTCTCTGCAAGCAAGACCCTGCGAAGTGAACGGACACCAAGCTTCTCCGCAACTTCATTAGATATGTTTCCATGAACAAATTTCTGGACTGTTCTCTTTGCATTAAAGACCAATGTAGATGCATCATCAAATGAGCTATGAAAATCATCAGAGCCCAGCAACCAGGGAGCATCATTATAAACCAAATCAATGGCAGGGAATAACCTGCCTGCCACATCTGGTAAAAATATCTTAACATGTTCATGAATCTGAACTTCAGCCAGATGCTGAACTATTAGTATCGCTGCCCTTATTTCCTGCAAATCAAGAGGACAGGAACCTTTTTTCATGGCCATGCTACATAAAATATTAACATAATCAGTGGGCTTCAAAAATTCCCTGATGCCAAGCTCCAGAAATAATTCCTTAAAAACTGCTAAATCAATAGGAATAACACGTATATAAGGAGCCAAATGCAGAGGACCATCAAGAACAACTTCATCCGAGGTTGCAAATCCATCTCCTACCCAAATCCAACGACACCCTTCAAGTACAGCTTTTACAATGTCCATTTCATCTGAACCAATTAAGCCTGTCAGTAGTGAGTATATCTTTGGCATCGCTAAGGCCAATTGCTGCCGAAGGACCTGATCATTTACAATCTCATTGTTCTTCCCAAGCTCAAGTAATTGGGCAGCAATAGCACTTCCTCCAGGTGGAGTTAACCATCCTAGGTTATAAGATAATGCTGTGGAAGAACATGCTCCATCCAGTATTCGCATGCTAGCTGAAACAAGCCATAGGTCTTCTCGTAGTCTTACAAGTTTAGGAGGAGCAACTGTTGATGACACCACAGGCCATGGTAAACACTCAAATGGAGCAGAAACTAACACGGGACACCAGCAAATCATCCGGAGATCGTTCCAAAATTTTTCAAGGTCAGCCTTCAAGTTGCGAGGCCTGAATGCAGTTGCAGGTTGAGAAAACATTCTGTTCACAGTTCCTTGATCATGATTCAGTTGATTGGGTAGCCACTTCATAGCATTTACTTCTAAGTAGGAAAGAAGCACTTTACCTCTTGAGCATGCCCTCTCCGGGTCTTCATGCATTAGCTGTTCAACCTTTCGAGCACTTTCTATGATTGTCTCAGGAGATACAGATGTTTTAAGGCCCAGACCCAGCAGCATGTCCAAAATGCCACATTGTTGGAAAGCGCCACTAGGAAAACTATCAGAATCTTCAAGTAGAGCACATAATTCTTCATTACGAGGATCATATAGCACTGCAGGACACTTAATAACACCACTAAGGGTTGGCACAAATTCCAAGTTCTTTAAACAGTCCCTGAAAGATATGTCCTCAACACATAACTGTGGCAAATTTTGCAAAACAGATAGCATAGCTACATCACAAATTTCAGGCTGCAACTCACTGATTCTACTAAACACCTGCTGCCTGTAAAAACGAGCCTTTCCCATCCTCTCAATTCCATAGTATCTTAACAAAATATCTTCCTCAATACTTAAGGTGCCGATGATAAATTCACCTCCCAGAAGACCTTCAGGTACATCCAAAGGTGGTAAGTACTTCCGAGGATTTTCTAGATCAGAATATTGGATAGCTTGAGCAGATCCTATACCACCATAAACTCTGTAAATGGGTAACCTCTTGCAATTTCTTATGTTAGAATCATTAGTACAGTCTCCCGTGTACCATTTCAAATCAAGAAGAAATCTACGAAGCTCATCCCTCTCTTCAGTTTTCAAATTTTCAAGAAATATTCGACTAGTGTCACCATTTGAAGAAAGAGAATCAAAGATGGATTCCAAAACACCAGCATAATCAGCATCATGGACATATTGAGACAAGTCGAGATGTTCAATCCCATAACTGGTGTCAAATATCTTGCACCCGATCTTCACAAGGATTTCTTGCATGGCATCAGAAAGTTTCTCTGCATTAACCAGTTTTGACTGTCTTGAAGCTCTGTACAAATGCCCAGACACTGATGGCAAAATAGGCCAATCACCGAATAATGATAACTTTTCACTCTGATTCTGAAGATATTGCCAAAGAAGGACAAACCATGCAGAAGTGGGATGATCATGACAAGACTCTGGATCCCATAAAACCTTGCTTTTATATTTCCAGTCAGCAGGTACAAATCTCGAGAAAAACTGAATGAAATACTGAATGTTAAAAATAACAAGATTTGTTTTTGCAGACTTCGCAATGGCAGAAAGTCTGCTCAGAATACGGAGGGGAACATTCCGATCGATTATTCTATCAGAAACTTTCTGAAGAAGAGTGCATTCTAGTTCACTGCATACAAAATATGAAACCCCTTTAGAGGCTTCACAAAATATTCCAAAATCACCATTTGCCAATGGAAGCAGCGGCAGATTATTCACATGTATACCAACATCAGCATCTAGAAGGTCTTCTAGACAATATTCCAATAATACAAGCTTGTAAGATTTGCTAAGAGTCAAAAGAATCTTGCATTTGCAGAGAAAACAGCGTACTCTATCAGGAGTGACCACTTGCTGCTGAAAACCACAAGCATATTTCAAAATCATATCGAACAAGTGATTGGGTAAATGGACAATAGGCATTTCTAGCTGCAACAAAGCCTTGGCAAGTTCTTTTCTTTTAGTGAACTCCTCATCATAAAGAAAAGCTTCAACCGGTGATATCCATTTTCCTCCTCCAATATCTGAGTACAATACAGAAGCATTTCCAATGTTTCTATATATATGCTCTACTAAGATGTTCCACGGCTCTTCAAATGTACCACTAGGCCATAAAGAATAGTACAAATTTGATGGACCTAGCAACCCTTGCACTCCAACCAGTAATTTTGCAAAAGTAGGAGCAACAACATCTTCTAAAAGAAGCCTGTTCCAGATAGAACGAATTTTTCCACTTCTGTCCATGTCACCTCCATACCAAATACCACGACGGTTTGAAGAAACCTCAAAGTATCCATTAACTTGCACTGTCAATCCAGTCCTTACAGGTAGTGGAAGGAAACAGAATGCTCTTCCAAGCTTCAGAACATCATTCTGCCGAAAATCACAACAGTGTAAGAAAACACCCAATCCCATAAAGAAGCAAAGGACCAAAAAAAAAAAAAAAAGAAATATGCCAAACCATCTAACTAAAAGAAGCACTACAATGACTTCCTACAAATTATAAAAAACATGTAGTTAGACATGATGAATCATGCAGCCAGAAATAAAGATTTTGACTGAAATGCAACATACTAGAAAAATCGCATTCAAACTATTTATTATGAATGGCAACAATTAAGACATAGGAATAGAGAAGGTTTGTTTCATCTCATGGATGACAATTGAAGCCAATTTTTACAGTAAACAATATATTGATAAGACTTGGATATGTTGTTATGTAATGCACTGAAAGGAGAAAATACCAACAACACACTCTTGCCACTATTTAGTAGATATCAATTTATTGCACATCTGACAATGATTTCTGAAAAAAATATATTGATCAGAAAAGGAAAATCTAACTTTATAACACATCAGTGTAAAACAATCTTCAAAGCAGTCCATGTAACCTCTACTATGTTGACAATGGGTGCATACCTAGAAGAGAGAAAAATAACTGAGGTACCTAAAGCATTAATCAAAGCACCATCCACTGGGATTCAAATAAATAAATACACTGCCACAATCAAAAAAGCAATTACAAATTTCAAAAATAAAATTGGTAACGGAAAGTAGAAGGTCTCAATAACCAGCATTGAAAGCGAAGCTTTTCAAATGAAAGGAGGTCCTTTAAGAGCCCAATACAAGATAATCAAGAGAAAGGGAGAGACGTAGAAATTTTCAAATTTCTCTACAACTCAGTCACATTTTTGGCTGGCTTAAAAAAATGTAGAGAAGAATCCCACAGCCAGAAAAAACAGTCTATCATGACCAACAGTTGTTGGAGATATTGAGTCAACTGAAATGGTCATGTCATTGTACTCTTTTTTTTTTTAAATAATTTTTTCTTCTTTCCCAGCAAAGAACAAACTTGAATGCTTGTTCATGCTTCTGTGCAAATAGCCGAAGTCCTGGTTGACATAAAAACCTTCTAAAAAAATCTTCATCTTTATTATTGTAGTGTCCACCCATTGAAACACTTGAAAGTTCAGGAAGAACACTATACCCATGCTTGTGACCCTGCATGGTCAACCACCACTTTATTCCCATATAGTATTGCTATAAACTCTCTAATGCACTTCTTCTAAAAACCTATTCCCAGTTTTAGCAAGGAGAAACTCTACACATGTGCATCAAAAGTGAAAATGGCATAACTCCAAGACAAATGACCATCAAAATAAGGAATAAAAAGAAATAATACCCAATTCTTTAAACTATTGAATTCACTTTCAACATGAAACTACATCCAATATTATTTTCTCAATTATTGAAAGTGCATTGATCTACCAATCCACACTGCAATATAGTTTATGAAAAAAAAATAAAAAAGAAAAAAATGCGAGGTCAATGATATATGTCTATGTGCACGTATGTGTTTTATCCTATGAACAAAAACAGAATAAGAAATATGATATGCAGTCTGTACCCCCAATAACAAAGCCCATAAGGTGGTAAAAGAAATTTCTCGAATACCACAACTCAACTAAGCCTTGATCCCAACAACATGGAGTCTCTGCATGATCTTTTTCTTACTATTCCCCTTCATTACGAGCAATAGTCTCCATCCAGTCAATACTTTGTATTAAGTCCTCTGAAATGATGTCTAATGGTATCAAAATATGCATATGCAGATTAACTGCCAAGTTTCAGCAACAGACAAGCATGTGCATTGCACATACAAAAATAGTCACAATCCTAAACATAGAGACAAGAGATAACAAAAGGTTCAGATATATTATCAACAATTATTTACAAAAAGTATTGTAAAGTTATGTTAAGACAGTGGGTGAGAAAGAGCACGAAGTTACCGTCACATGAGAAAGACAAAGAAAAAGACTTACAACTGATGTGTCATCTGACATGCATGCTGCAACTGATGCCCATGGAAGGAGGTGAATATCATAATCTTTGGATGCGGTAGCAGCAAAAGAACCAATCCTACTAGATGTTGACGCCATTGTTTGCACTACATAAAAGGTATTTATTCTCTTTTCAACTCTATCCTCATTCATAGCCTCAATCAAGAAATTCACTGAGTAGGCATCCATTTCACTTTCTTTGGAAATAGCTGATTTGGACAATCTAAGAAGTGCCTGTCGATGCCAAATAGTTTCATCATTTGCCAAGTTAACAGAGCACGAGTAAACCTTCCTTGGCTCAGGTTCCCCAGCATCCCACATATACATTTCAACAGACAATACACTTTTGAGGAAGAGTAATGTGAAAACACCTTCCTCATAAAGCTGATCAAACATGGAACAAATATAATCTTCTGAGTATGCTTGCCTTGAAAGCTTACTCCTTGCAGCTTGATCTGAATTCCTCAAAGGGATACGGAATAAAGTTCCAGCAAAAGGACTTTTCATGTCACAACCAAAAGCACAATAGGGAAAGAATTGGTCTTTATATAGTGTGATGGCTGAAGAACTAACATACTCAATTCTCTTTCCAGGATTTGCTGAAGACACATTTGGTAGGTAATCTCCTTGAGGATCAAACAGTACCACATACTTGCCACTCACAAATGAGGGCAAATCGGTTAGATGGTACACCGAATTGAAGCCCACCCTAGAAAAGTAGACAACTAACATATCTCAAATATAATAATAGAAAGGAATGGAAATAGAGTGAATGTAAGAAAAGCTTTGACAAAAACCAGATTGTAAAATGATAATCATCTTTGACATTGAAAAAATAGTCACAGGTAATTTTGATAGTTCAATATTTCGTACAAACAAAGCAACCAACGCTGAAGCATACTGCATGACATGGATCAAAATATAATTAATATTGTAAAACTTACCCAAATCGGCCGGTCTTCCAGGCTTGTCCATGCTTACTACTCCCGCCGACCCTGGAAATACTGGCGAAATCCTCCTCCGTGAAGATGGCGTCATTGTAGGCCAAAAGCGCCGGGCCCTGCCACTGTGCCAAGCTACTTGACAACAGAGAGTCAGAGCCGTGGAGCCTCCGGTCGAGGCAGAAGCGGACTCGAGTGGCCCCGGCATCGTCGGCATTCTGTATTAGTTCCTTGAGCACAGTTGTCCCTTCTGGATAGTTCAACAACACTTCCCGGATCCTCCGGGTGAGGTCCACTTTTTGACCAAAATCTTCTAGAAAAATTGTTGAAGACTCCGGAGACGACGGAGACAAAGAAGAAGATTCCATGATGAGTTTACTTCATAAGAATTGGTGACTTCAAGAAGGGTGAAGATTTTGAAGAATGGTAATTCTCATGACAGCAGAACACGAAGAGTTGAATTCGTGTTACTTTTACTAGGTTGTCAAATTGTGAATTTTACCCTTAAATGAACGGAATCGCTTGCTTATCGAATCTCAAATTTGCGCCTAATTCCCATGAAAATCCCATCTTCCAAATTGGCCCGCCATAGTTGGCGTCAACAACCAGACCGGATCAAAGAGGGACCGATTGTACTCTCAAATATCGGTTCAATTGACTAAAATACCCCTCTAAATAATTTGACCATACCGTAAAGAAATTGCTCCTAATAATTTAATTTTTACCAAGCATTAAATGCAAGTAACAGATGTTCAAAGACAACGGATAGTAAATTTTATTGTGTAAAAAAAACAACCAATCAAATTTAATTTATTTATTAATTGTATTATTTATTTAATATTTTTATATTTTAATTTATTTTTATAATAATTATATTATTTATTTAATATTTTTATTTATATTTTAATTTATTTTTATAATATTTATAATAATTTTTTTAAATACTAATTAATATTATTCTAATATAACTAAATACTTTGTAAAAATAATAAATATAACTTTTAAAATTTAAAAATTATAAAATAAATTTATTAAATTTTAAAAAATTAGTAAAATGTAATTATTTTTCAATTATATCACAACTAAATTCACGTGTCCAAAATTCTTTCCCACAAAATAGTGATGGAAATCAAATTCCCCCAATTTTTTGTATTTTTGTACTCTTTCCCGTTCATCTCCCATTTAACGCACCATTTTTTTATTTTTATCCAATTTTTAATCAATTTTAATAATTTTTGGAAAACAAATTCTCAAATTCTAACTAACAAAATTTAAACATAATCAAAATAAACTTACTTAAATAGATACTTAATATTTATTAAACTCATAAAAATATTCTCAAAGTTTTAGCAAGGTTTTATCTTTTTAATTATACTTATATTATTATTAAATATTAAATTTAAATTATAAAATATTTAATAAAATTAATAAAATTTTAGCATTAATTAAAAAAAATATATCGCTCACATTAAATATTGAGTCTATCAACATAAAATAATAATTGTTCAAACATATACAATAGTAATGTGTAAATCAAAATAATTATTTTTTATTTTTTATATTTATCATTCTTCTATGAATTGCATATATATATATATATATATATATATATATTATTCATTTCATTTTAATAGAGAGTATTTTTATATTAATCTCAAAATTTTATTAATTTTCATATTATTCATCTTAGTTCATATTATTTTAATTACTTTCACTTAATTTTTATTCAATTTTTACTTTTTTGGAGTTTTTGCTCTAGGGATAGAAACCCCTATACAAATCTATTTATAAAACTGACACGAAAAATTATATTATTATCAAATATTTTATATATTTTATTTTTTTTAATTCCCATGAACTTTTTCTTACTTATGTGAAAATATAACATGTATAATAATAATTTTATACAATTACATCAATTTGTATGAATTAATTTACACAAGAATTTGTAGATGTAGCACCCATAAAATTTAGGCTTAACGAGCTCACGGCCCGAGCTCACCAAACAATGGTGAGGGCCAACATGGCTCGTGAGCTTGGGCCCATTTAGATTGTGACGAGCTAACTTGCAAGATTATTTTTTTAATTAATAAAATATGAAGGGCCCATCCAAGTTGCGCCTGTCACACGCGAGCTGGCTCCATCATCAGCCTTAGACTCCAAACACTACCTAGGCCAGTTACAGTTTAGGTCAAATTGTGCTTTACTAATCACAAACGAACTCGACCCATTCGACATCTTCAGGTGTAACCCCACGATTTATCTGAATAATAAATTTACATAAAAGAAAAAAGTCTCTTTCAAAAAATCTCTTATAGTTATTATAATTATGTTAAATGATTCAATATATCAATTGATAAATTTACTTTGGTCAAATTTTGTATGAATTATTTTTTCATAAACACCAGTTTAGCGTTGCATTATTTTTCTTCGCTTATTAATTTTACAACACAAAGTTAGGGTTTTTTTTTTAGTATATGTTAATTAAATATTAATAATAAATATGTCTAAGAGAATAATATACATTCACGTATGAGTAATTTTAAAATGATGATAAAATATTAGTTAAACTTTAATTAAAGTAATATAATCCATTATAAGACCAATGTTATCATTAAAAGAAAAAAATAAATTAATTAGCTATCACAAGCCAAGTCATTCTTTTATTATTATTATTTTTATTTTCATATACACTCTAATAATGATAGTTTGTGAAAATTTAAATTTAAAATTAAATTCATGAAGGGTGTTATATACAAATTAAATTATCAACTTTTGTTTTTTAAATTCAATTGCTAAATTATTTACAAAATGTAGCAAATGGTTAGTTAATGCAAGGATACTATATGCCTGTCAAAATACTCACTAATCTTATTTAGCATTTTTTTTACTTCTAAGTTACCATGCTTAATAATATTTAAGGTTAGTTTTATATTGAGGTGTTATAGCTTTTAAGGCATCATTATTATGAAATGAAAAAAAAAAACTAATATCAAATTTTTGTTTTAAAAAAAAAAAAAAGAGAAGAGTTCTATCAAAAGTTGATATTATCAAAGGTGCGATAATTGCTAATGTTTTGTTGCTACTCTGTTCTGTATGTTACTAACGCCACAGTCAAGACCACTTAGCCATCCACTAATGACACAAGCTTCCTTGAAACTGAAATAAACTTGCCATCTTCCTATATTTTTACTTAGACTTAATTTAGAGTTTAGCACACTGAGTTCCTGAGAATTAGAATATGAGTTGGATGTAATTTCATTATGAGAGAGAGAGATAATAATTTTTGTTATTTCTAAATGTTTTTCAAGGGTTTTTTGAGTTACACGATAACTCATTTACCCAATTAATCAAATTCATGAGTTTTTTTAGTAAAAGGAAAAAAAAAAAGGTCATAATTAAGAATTGAAGATTTTATCATTTATTAGTCACTATAATAACGTGAGGTTAATAGATAGTGCTCGTGTCATATCATATCACAAATCTAAACTCCCATCCCAAACCAAACCAAACCATAAGAAAGACAAAAAGAGAATTGTTATTTTAACCATTGACACGGTTTAAATGTTACAATCAAGTCAAAACTCTAACTTTAAGTAACAAACTGGGTAAAGAAACCTATACTCAAAGTTACAATTCGGCCAAAAAAATTTGTAACATCAAGAAACTACTAAGAAACTTCTTGGGAACAGACATGTTGCCAATGAGAGAAATTATAGTGCTAATTAGAAGGATTTGTACTAGTGATCCTATGAATATAAGGTGAAGAAGACAACAATGTTTATATTTATGAAAGTTATGACACAAGCATGAAGACTTATATGTAATTCTTATAAAGACAATGCAGATGCCAAGCAGAACACGTTTAATCTCAAAAAGTTCAAACTTCTTTCCTTCCCAATTTGTTGGTTTGTTAATCACCTAAACAATAAAACCGTGTAATAATATGAAAACTTAAAAGGTATCACAATTGAACTTCAATGATAATTTCTGAGTTGAAATGGACACTTTCTTTCTCAAGTATGCATGATGCATGCATGTGTAGTTTGGATGACCTAGTTTTCTAATTCCAAACTCAACATCCACACTAACATGTGACTTAAAATAAAAGCATACTCGTTATTAAAAAAATGTCTAGTAGATATATAACATTATTCTTTTCAATCAGAATAACATTCAAAAGTTATAATAATTAAAACATTATTAATGTACGGAGAAAAGAGGTATATTATTGACAGTTCTTTACAAAAAAATTCCTTATGACCTGGATACTTGCTTAACAATAAGAAATGAGTGCACAATTTTTCATTGTAGAAATTTCAACAGGCAATAGATATGCCTTTGTAAAGTGATAGATATACCTAACAAGGAGCTCGTGTATGCAAGATGCATCATTTCAAAATGAAATGCCATCAGAAATTAAAAAAAAAAAGGAGTATAGTTAATGATCTGTTATTAAAGTTGCAATGATGCTTCTAAGCCTAGGTATTCTCTTTTTCTATGCACCTGTTGTATTCTCTTGCCTTTACGTATAAAACTTAAAAGAAATTTAACGTGCAACTAATTTGACTTTAATTCATTGAAGTCATTGCTAGACACTTAAATCCTCAATTTTGTCATAAAATTACTATAAAATGAAATTTATCAACAAAATAATCCATTTTCATATTTTCTCAAACTAGTTTATGTATTCAAAATAGAATTATTTAATTTTGTAAATTATACCCTTTGATAATAGAACAACGTGGATTTCTTTAGAAAAATGGCATTTACAACGCATTTTTTTCCACTAAGATTTAACAAAATCAATGACCATACGTACCGCATTCCATTAATAATATTACTCCTCAACACACTCACCATATATTTAACTTCAAATGGAGAGGCAAATTTCTTACATATGTAGATATATAGAAGCAAGCCCCTCTTTAACCAACTTAATTTTGCTTATTCAAAGGTGAAAAATATTATCAAGCAATTTAAACTTGTAGTTGTTTATTTACTCAAGATTGACATTAATACTGCTTCCCATTTACCAATACGATCACACACACAAACAAAGAAGTAAAAAAGGTCCTTCAATACTTAAATGAATAGCATATAGTGTAGTCAGTTAATACTTCCCAGTTAATAGAATTAGATATAACTCAATATTATTAACAAGAACTAGAATTGAGTTTATTAGAAGCAAACTTATCTAATTTAAAAAGGCACAAGTCTTCTTAACCTAGTTGCTACAATAAGTCATAAGCATGTTAGTTTGCCAAAAACTTAGGTTTATTTCTATTCTAGCTGATTGTCCCTATTTATTATAAAGACTATCAAGTGTGTTTATTTATCTAAAATAACAATGTTACTAAGTTTTGAAGCAATATAGGTGTTTTATTTTAAGTGGTTTAATAGAAAAGAGGTATAGTGTATTATCAAACAAGATAATAAACACTTGGTAACAACTTCCCACACAAATTTTGATAAAGAAAAATAATAAATTCACCTCTAACACTAGATTAATCTTGACGAAACAAAATACAGAGAAAAGTATTGTAATTATTGATGCAATCATGCAAACTTTCAAAAAACTTACTTGGCTGTGTTTTTGATTTACAACACATAAAGATGATTGAAAATTAAATGAACTCACAACCATACATTAATTTAAGGAGAAATGAAGAACTTAGTCACCAACCTGACTCTCTATTTATAAGAGAAGATAATATAAGAGATAAAGATGAAATAGTAAATGGATCGAGACCTTGCTCTTTTAACTTTAATAGAAATGTGAATAACTCCTATCAATTGAATGATAGCCTACAATTAAAAGAGATGTAAATTGATAAACACGAATATGATTCATCTAAAAATAAACATCTTTTAATTTGATCCTTAAAAATATTCATGTTTATCTCCATTATTTGTACACTATTAATGACATTTTATGTGCTCGAAAATGGGTCAAACGTTGAAAGGTTTGTATTTTATTCCAAATTTTACAAACTTTAAGATTGGATTTTCTAGCATGCATATTTAATAAAATTTATTGTCTTTTGCCAGGATATGATTGTTATTATTATCATAATTATTCATTATGAAAGCTATTAGAAATTTTTATTAAACGGAAAAGGTAGATACACTAGTAAATTATAGATCTAATCAATGCATGTACCAAAAAATATCTAGTATGAAAATTATTTTCAACTTGTTTACAATAATTTATATATAAATCTAACAGAATTCAGCATTATGATGAGAATAACATTTAGAGTTTACAAGTTTGACCATTAGACCTTCAAGTTGTACAATGACAAATTTTCATATTTTTTCGATTTGAGTTTGACGTTAAAAATAGAGACAAGTACTTTGTGGTGAAACTTTGAAGTAAGACAAATAGCTGAAAAAAAATTACTAAAAATAATTACAATTCCTTCCATTTTGCATATTAAGCAAGCAACGCAATGATATAAGCAAAATATTATTAAAAGATAGTTTATTTCACATTATTAATTGTAAATGAAAAAGCTTTTATAGAGTATTTATTAAAAATAACGTTATGTGAAGCTAGAAATCAACATTTACATATGCATTGGTTGACTATACTAACATATGTCGAGTTACATAATCATAACTATCATTCGTATTAAGTAATTGCTATGTTTCTAGAATTACTCCTTGCATTTGCGTAACAATCCATAAAAGAATGACAAGTACCACATTGTTGCTAAAACCATGTCAAAGTCCTTTGGAAAAATGTTATCCCCTTTATTCTCCTTGTACAAGTAAGGTGCATGTCAACAGCCACTTCTATGTACAGTTAAATCATCTCTTTAAGCTTGGGCTTTAATATTTGCTTGACTTGTGTGAAAGGATATTATGATTTAAACATACAACAAATTCATAAATTTTACTAATAACATAAGTATCTCATGCTTAAATTCAATATATATCAAATATATATGTATAATACTAATTATGGATGAGTTTCTTATTTTACTAATTTGAAGATTTTATGAAAAAAAAGTCTTAAATATATAAAATCTCTACAATTTACACTATCCAAGAGGAAAAAAAAAGGGAGCCGAATTTTTTAAACAGAAGGAAATCTTGATTTTTTCTTTTTTTATCTCATAAAAATAAAGACACATGCCCCTTTTTATATTTTTCCTTGATGTTAGTTTAAATAATTAAATTATTTATCTAATAAATATTATTTATTTATTATTTAAACTTTATACTTATCCATAATTGTAAAATTAATAATTAAGTAAATTAATAGATAATTGTGAACTAAGAACAAAATGGTAATTATTTAATAATTATCATTTATTACACTTTAATCCTTACACTTGTATATAATTATATTTACTTAACCATTAACTAAATAATTAAATATATCTTCAAGTGCATAATGATAATTATCTAACAATTATTAGTTATTAAAATAACTTTTAAAAATTTGCATTTTAAGTCCTTTAATAATCTTTATTATTAATATGTCATGTAATTTATACTACATTACATAAAACTATAAAATTATGCAAATTCTTTAAACACTTCAAAAAACAATGAATATATATAATACTTGTATATATTTATATATATTTTCTTCGATCACTATATTATCTCTGAAAATGCTAGCCATCTATAAATAATATTTTCTCTCTATCAAACATTTTTCAATATCCAAAATTATTAGTGTGACTATATTCATTCACTGTGAATTAGCCGTAAACTAGTTTTACACTTTTTGAATTTAAATGCTTTAAAAGTTTAACGACCATAATTAATATTTAGTAAAGTGTCATAGTTCCTAAGATACAATAAGTAATACTTTATTGAATCTATTCAAATTATACATACTATATGGGTTATGTCCTTCTACCATTCAATTCTGATCAAGTAAGGAGTTCATATAATGTCAAAACCATAAAATAATATAAATACGAATCATCAATCAATATACCATGAACTTATCATCATGAATTCTTTTATATGATTTTAATTTATTTTAGTCAAATATTTACTTTTCAATCATTTATTAATGTTCATTTAAGATCCAAATAGAATCAATGGATATTTTAATTCTATATTTATATCGAGACAGTAGATTCTATTTTGACTATCATTTATTTCCAATGCAAATAATACATGATCAAATTGACTTTCACATACAAGATATAATGAGTCTTGTATTTATATACTATATCAACCATATTCATTCATATCATATTTGACTATAATATTTCAAGTTAAAGTATTACATTACACACTAATATAATTCTACAACAAACTATTGATTACCTGCATTATGAAATAATTTATGGCATTTGGTAATATTAAAAAAATAGTTTTCTAACTATTAATACATATTAATATCTTAATAACGTGATACTCATCATTACTCGTATTAATATCATTCTATGATATTTATCAAAGATATTCAGTATGTCTAATATGCAATATTATTATCTATTCAATATCACTTATATAGGAAACAATTTTAATAATATTATTTAACAATTAAATGAATTATTTAAATAATTTATAAATATATTCTATTTAAATATATGACAAAATGAAGGAAGCAACATATATAAGTGAATAAAGAATTTTTTTTTCATTAATAATAAACTATATAAATCTATATAAGATAAAATATCTTTAAAGTTGATAACACGAATGACTTCTAGAGTATATACTAATATTGTGCCTATCTACAAACATTACAATTAGTTATTACCTCATTTAAATACAACCATAAGTAAGATTAGTATGAGTTAATAATTGATTTTTTAATATATATTTTTTATTTTGTAACATGTCTCTTGAGGTCACTCGCTAGGACCTTGGATTTTGTGAACTCTATGTATGATGCATTTATATAAGCACTGTTAGGCTAATCTTAGATACATTACCATTCTTGTTTAACTACAATATCTCCAACAATGGACTTGCAATTAAAAATATGTGGTAAGTATTTTATGTATACCTAAAAGAAAAATCCACTCAAGTTATACTTGATTATATATTTCTTTTTGTTTATCGCCACTATGGGCACTTTTAGCTTGTGCTTTGCTAATTTCTTATCAACTCTCAACTTAAACATTGGCATGTATACTAGTACACCACATATCTCTAAGGATACATATTGAATTAGTTTAAATCATTTAGTATATACAATAATTAAGTGTTTGATTTTTGCATCATTCTCTGTCAAATAATACCTTTTTGATCAAAAAAGAATAGTGATAACCTAACCACATCGATGTTGTTTCTCATCATTAATTCAAGTGCTCGTGTAATTTATATGTATTAGAAAGCTTAATAACTCTCGTCTTTAAAATATGCTTCCCTTAGCCAATGACTCCTACTTAATTTGAGAAATCTCCAATAAAAAAACCATGATTAAATTAAACTCCTAGCAAGAAAATCAAATGGTTGTGTCTCTTGCAAGAAAATGTAATTTACTATTGACCTTATTGATCTTGAACTTTCTAAAGTAGTATATGATAGATAAGGTTCCTTAAGTAATGGATATTCTTAATGTCAAGGAAAAATTTCTCGGAAAAAATTTATCAACAAAGTATGTTCTATCATGGAGTAAAATTCGCCTTAATCGCCTTTATTACTTACTAATGCGAAAATGAAGTCAAAACATTACAAAAGTGATTGGTTTTTGCATTCTTCAATTGCTTTGTTACCTCACTCATTTTTTTTATGTTTGATCAACATGTTATGAACTAAAATATAATATACTCAAAGTTTGAAATAAACAAACTAAAAATGTAAGATGTTTAGAGTTTGTAATACATGGAATAAAATGCAAGATTTTCAAAGTTTATAACACTTGTATAAAAATGCAAGATATCCAAATTTTTAACATATACATGGACTAAAACACAAGATATTCTAAAATTTGTGACCAATGCTAACTAAAGTGCAAGTTATTTAAAGTTTGAAACCAACATGGACTAAAGTTTGAAAGTTTGAAACCAATTACATGGACCAACTTGCAAGATATTCAAAATTTTAAATTATCAAAATATCTCCAATTATCATAAAACGGCAAATAATGTCAAACAATTTATTTACTTGCATTTGGTACTCACAAGTTCTGCTTAGACCAACAGGTTTAGGTAGAAACTATATTTGTTGTAATAATTTAAAATCTTTCAATTCAACATTAATTAAATTAAAGTATAAGGATCAAAATAAAATATAACAAATAAATATTAAAAAATAAGAGGATACTATTGTTATTTTATTGATAATAAAATAAAATAAGTAACAAAAATTCTCCAATAATATTTTAGAACTTCAAGTTCTTTCGATAATATTTTTAGAACTTCAAGTTATAATCGTTTTATTTTTCTTTTACAAGTTTCAGATTATAACAATAATATTAATAAAATATATGCAATCTCTTATTTTTATTTTTCACAATGAAAAATCTAATTTAGTGACAACCATATAATATATTCATAAGAATAATTATATAAAATAAGTAATATAATAATGCAAGAATAATATAATACAAAAGTATTTAGTTAAAAATATAAATTCTTTATATACCTAGATCATATAAATACCGTTTTGTAAATAGTTCATTAGCTCAAAAGTATAGAAGAGGGAAAATAGAGAAGAGAGAAAATTTTTTAGAGGAAAATTTAACAATTTTTTTAAAAAATTTCTTCTCTTTCTTTCAAATGAACATAGAGCTCTATTTATATGAAAAGACAAGAGAAAACAAATATTTTATAATATTTCTAACAGTGTTGCATATGTGAATAACCTAATGACAATTAGGTTTTACACCTAAATAGTCTAATTTTTAGGCCTATTGATAATTTTAGCCCAGTCCGTAGTCATTTTTATAATTTTAGCCAAACAATTAACTTGTGAATAATTTAACCCTAGGAATTTCTTTATTTTCCCTTTCAAACATTTCATAAACTTAATTTACTTTGAACACGAAACAAAAAAAGAAAAATAGTGACAAAGAGAGAAAACAATAGTGTATGTTAAAAATTCATAAATTATTCAAGCAACTTAAGGTACACACGATCTGAGCAGGGTTACGATATGAAGACCGTCAAAATTGCATTATTATTGAACAAGTACTTAAGGATAACCCATAAATTAATTTATGCTTGCCATTTTTGGATGATATAGGGTAAGAAAAACAATGTTCAGATGATTTAAGGTATTATAAACAAATAAGATAAATTTAGATGCATGATGGAGTAGAAATAGGACTTGTAATTGAAGATTGTGCTATGTTTGAATAGGCAAACTAGTAAGGAATTGGACTAAGTAATTCGACATGAGTTTTGTGTGTGTATTTCATCATGGGCCTTGTGTCTATGTTCATCTAGAGAATTTAGTTATTTAAAATTATCTCCTCAATAAATTTATCAAGTAATCATTACATTCAAGAAATATGTGTTCATGAATTCATCAAGAGAAAATTTTAAATAAGCAATGTAAATCTCTTGATGAATTTATCGAATAGAAATAGTTGTAAGATAAATTCACTTAATAAATCCGAGAGATTGACCTTACTTATCTAAATTTTTCTCTCGATGAATTCATTAAGAGAATTCAATTTTTGTAATATAAAATCCAAAAAATTCATTAAAAGAAAACAAACTTGATAGTTATATATTTATTTTAATGATTTCATCAAATAAAATGTGCTTACTACTGTATGAGTTAATTGAGAAACTATGGTATTTAAGTAACAATTCATTGACACTATTTTCATTATGTTTTCTTGCTTTTGTTCTTTTCTACTATTTTATTTTTTTTCACATGAATGCTATACTCATATTATTTTATTTTCCTTGCAGTTCCTTACACATCGTTGGCTCATCAAGTAACAAGGTGAGTAGAATGTTAAAGATAGATAGGTAGAATATTAAAGATAGATAAAGAGAATTCTTTTTCGGCAATAGTAACTTTGTTATCGCACATGTGGCCATTGAAAAGGACATGAGGAAAGTTAACGAAGGAGCAACTATAACTATTTAGTCAATCATGCTTTGGATGGTTTCTAAGTGTCTAAAAGTTTGTGTTTTCGGCAATGTTAGTACACAATGTATTATCAAGAGAATTACATAATATATGGCTAGATTATGAGCAATAATTATGGTTCTTTGTATTCGATCAAGTCATATGTTTTTCCAACTGTGAATTAGACTTGAAAACTGAACTCAACTCTGATAACTTCTCATAAAGTCCATGATGCCAAGGAATAGGAAGAAGATTAATCATTTTCACGATAAATTCTTTCTTGGAATGCGATAGGTTAGGTAGATATAGTTGGATAATTTTATGGAAAACACTGACTTTAGCATTATTGATGATCAAGACATGTTGAAAATAGCACAGTGTTCTTCGTTGAGTGGTATGACGAGATTCACAAAACAATGGTCAAAGTTTCTGATTTGAGTATTTCATTTCAAAAGCTTTAAATGTTAGTTAATAACGCTATTGATTTTTAATTTGTGATATTAACGCCTAAAATTGTCAAGGTATATGTAGTCTTCTTTATTGTTGGTGTTTAATGCGACACATGCCAAGCAGCTTCCTACTTACATCGCTTAGTTGGAATGGATTAGGATAGCTCATGGTGAGTACGAGAGAGATGTTTATTTATCCGTGCGTGCTCTCGATTATAAAGATGATGTTAGAAAGAAGATAGCAACTTAAGTAACTTTATGCCTGCATTCATGATTTGGTATAACTGTGATATAATATAATTATACTTAATCATGAACTTTTACAAGCTCTAATCATGAACTTTTACAAGCATGGCCAACTGCAGCATCTGCATACCTTCCTCCATCTTTACCAGCTCATGCATCTCCGATCCCACTAGCTCTTACATCTCTGATCTTACCACCTTTTGCATCTTTGATCTCAGCTATGTCTCTGCTACCATCTATATCTCTACTGCATGTCAAATTCACTATAAAGGTAATGCATATCTATATAATTGAAGGATATGCTTCTCAGGCCTATATTTCTACATGTTAATGATGTATTGTGTATGCTTGAGCAAATGTAGCTTCAGTAAGAGACACGATTTTAGTAATAAGAGCCGCAGCTTTAGCTTTAAGAAGAGCTATTTTGTTCCAAGATGTCTCTTATTATGCAAGAGGTACATAATCCAACTAGAGATGCAAGGCTAGTGTGAGCATATCAATAATGGTATTCAGGTACAAGCAAATGTAATTTTTTAGAAATAATTCAAGAAAACTAATATGGTCATTATTTAAGTTGACAAAGAAAATGGCGGAGTTTATGGTCAGGGAAGATATGGTAGATATGGATTTATAACTTCATTTTATATAATAATACGTGTATATATTATTTTTCGCATTCCATATTATTTTTAAGTCCATATTTACCTCATTTGCATACTAACTTGTAACTAACAAAAATAGGGCAAATTGAACTAAATGTTACAAGCTAACTACTACAAATGGAATTAAATTCTCATGATAATTTATATTAACATAGATTCAAGAACATAATAAATTAAAGTTCATAGACCAAGTAAATAGATTAAAATACATAAATTGAAGAACATAAATCCAAATAATAGATTGAAGTACACTTTAAATTAATTTACAAAAGCAATTCAAATTAAGTATAATGCAATAACACAATATTGTTGCAGATTCGGCAGTTATGTTCGTTTTGTTAAATTTGGAAAACTCTCTCCTTGCCACTTATTCTTCCTAGCAAAAGGTCATCTAAATGTCCTGGGTTTCCTTGATGCTGGACATTGGACAAGTGGCAATAACAATGATGAATGCATTTCATCAAAGACTATCCAATTGGATTGTTGGCCAACGAGATGGATAAAAATTACATAAGCTATAATAAGCATTTTAGTGTTATAATATTGAAAACACAAGTCGTTATATTAGAACTTGACATCTCTGAATGTTATAAGCACAAGTGCCCATGAAAGTTGATCCAAATCAATTTTTTTTTTTTCACATACACATCTTGGTGCTTAAGTGTACCATACCATCTCTATCCCCATCATTTATGTGGATCACATGTCGATCCATGGAGAATATAATCATACTTCTTGTAGTGTTTAGTCATTTATTAACTTTTTCCTAAGCTCAATTGTCAAATAAGATTCAATCTCACTAGCTTCATTCTTCCTATTGTAGAACTATCTCTACAATAAACTTCTAAGAAACTCAACCAAAAAGGTAATACTAAGAAATCGAGCATATTGTAGAATTGCATTCAAATCTTTTGTTAATATTGGTTGTCATAATGTTATTCCTACTACTTGTGAATAAGGTTAAAGCTCATTCGGGACAACCAACATCTTCTTTTAAGTATTTGAAAGCTTCTGGATTTATAATGCATAATTTTGACATATGCTTCAAAACAAAGTAAAACATCATTAATTTGTCATCTTCTTACTTTAACATCGTCTTAAACTTTGCACCTACATTTTTTAATACAGAAAAGCAGCATACTCTTTGTGTAGCTTCTAAAAGCATAGTAGAAATCATTTTCTCAATACTCACATGTTGATTGAAAATGAAAACTGAGTCTTCCACTTCACTAATGACTTCTTGTAACTTTGCATAAATCACAGCCATGATTTTTCATTTCCATTGTCCCTAATACCAAATATCAACAGAAATATCTAATCAATATTGTCTTTACAAGTTGCTATAAATAATGTGCCACAAAATTTTTGTTTAAAAAAGGTACCATTAGCTAAAACAATGGTCTGATTACTAAATTAAATTCATTGATACATATAACAAGTGCCATAAAAAATACGTAAAGTAGTTATTAACATCTTTATGTATACGAGTCACAGTACCTTTGTTCATATCTTAATATAGTGGTAGTAAATTATAGGTTTTCACAAGATCTCCACATACCAATGTCAATGCAACTTTTGTAGCTGCTCAGGTATTAGCATATGACACCAACACACCAAATTCATTATAGATGTCAACTTAATATTTTTAGAAGTGTATATTTTGAAACAGTCTGCCAACTTATCACTGATTAGTTCACTAACAAGGCGATAATTGGCCTTACAATGTTCATTAGAAAATTAGTCCGATAAGCAAGTATGTTCCTGGTCACCATGATGCACTTGAACGTACATGTTTTTCATGTATCATACTTGCTCGCACCGCCATTTACATCTGTTATCAATGCATTTTTCTTTAAAAGTATTTGTTGTCAACCTATGAATCCAAAATTAGAAGTGTTTTTCATTGCAAATAAACTCAAATCTATACTTAATTTCTCCTTGTTCTAGTATAATTTTTCAACCGTTATTTGGCTATCATCAAAACTGGAGAATGCATCCGGCAGTAAAATAACTGGTGTAGGAATTGGAGGTAAAGACTGCAATGGATCATACGATGATGTACTGGCTTCTTTAATTTGTTTTCAAGGTTCTTGCAAAATTAGGCTAAAGCTGTTGAATATACACTAGGTCGGTATTATAATCATGATCGGTTCCTTATTCTAGCATGTCATTCATGCCAATTGTCAAAAATGTGTCTTCATTATTAGTTTTTTCATCACTAGAGCCATAAGAAGGATCTTCATTACACTGGATTAAAGAATATAGTACATGTATAGCATTGGCATGAACTGGAGCACTAGTAACATTACTACTAGTTGAATAAGCAAAAGAATTCGTGAAATTATTCTCTATCTCACAAATGGGAGGCTGATCAACTTGTACAATGGGTGATGGTGTTGCTTAACAATAACTCGATAATCAAATGTTACTATTAGTGGTGTGAACCCCCTTAAATGTTGAAATTTAACAATTCATCCCATGGAAAAAAATAACTTTGCTATCGTTCCTTATATCTTGAAGTGTTGAATAACTAAATGTTGAAAGAAAATTATGTATGCACATTGCTCTTATTCCAATACTAAATTCATTGGGATTTACAGTGAGTAAAGAATATAGCTTATTATCCAATTCTTTCTAATTGGTAGTTTTTGTAGTAGTCAAACTAAACATTCTTTTGCCATCACATACTTCATTTCTGTTTGCTGATATTTCTCATGACCTTCCAGAGATAGTTATCAAGTACACATGTATCATCTTTAAAGAAAAAAATATCATCCATGTACTTAACAATCAAGAATATAAAAACAATGATATTGGATGATAGTATGTAGTACATTACTGGTATCTTCCATAATACATTAAATTTCCTTGAAGAAATTGTCAAGGCATCTCATAATCGTCTAGAGATTTCAATTTTTTCGGAAAAGTCTCTCGATGAATTTGTCCCACCGTTGTCCAGTTGCATTGAAATCTTTGGACGATTTCATAATTGTTAAAGGAACATTTGCAACAGCCAAAATGTAGGCCAATCTTGTTAACGCCTTGCAGGTTTCTTATGCATTGTCAAAAAAACCACATATCTGCTCTACTTTGCTAAATTTTGTTTGCTCTTACAACAATAAAAATCAATTGTCATCAGCATAAAACTTTCCCATGGAAACTAACACAAGATTTAGAACTGTAGCTCACCTTTGCTCAAACTAATTGCCTTAAACATGATCAAAACTTACGTTTAAGAGATTAATATACTCGATTCAATATTCGAATTACAAATTCCTTTCCTTTTCTCTTCTTTTCTCTCCTCTCTCTCTCTCTCTCTTATTTTTTTTTTCTTATTCGTTTTGCTTAAACAAATAAACTGTCTAAAAATTAATCAGTTGGCTAAAATTATGAAAAGGCAAGACTGGACTAATATGGAATAATGTTATGAATGGACTTAAATATTTGCTCTCTGAGTTAAAGACCCATAGCAACTCCCTTGTATTGAATTTCAGTCTGTGCAGCAGTGAGGTGGCATTTGAGGATTGCGAGGTGTAAAATACAAGTGTTGTTGACCAAAATGAACAAAGAAAAGAGATTCAGATCAGATCATGCAGGCCCCGGGTGAGCAAGTTGACCTAGGCAGCTTGATCAAATGGGCAAAGTACAGGAGATACGCTATATCATTATAAGATGAACGGTGGTTAAAAAATCAAACAATCGAGGATAAATAAATTGAATCCATAGGTTCGATTTAGTTTTAGATAGTTTCGGTTCTATTTTTTATTTCATAAATTTAAAAAATTAAATATTTTTTGTTTAATCTTAAATTAAATTGAACCGATATAATTTTAATATTTTATTTATATTTGTATTTATTAATTATTTAAAAAATTTGTAATGTATTGAAGATATTATTGTGTATAATATTTTAAATATTTAGATGTAAAAAATAATTGGTCTTGAAACAAAACTATAAAAAAAAAAAAAAATCAAACCAAGCGATTCCATTTTAATTAAATTTTACATTTTTGAATTTGGTTTAATTTTATTTTTTTAAAAAATAAAGTATTCAAGATTTGATTTTTAGTCTAACCTAAAATCAATCAAATTGAACTTTGGTTAACTCTAATAACACAATATAATTTCATATTAATCAAATACTTTTATCAAAATTTTGACCGTTCTCTACATTATTACTTCTGCTCTTGGCATGTCAATTTAATTTTAAGCAAAATAAAATTAATAAATTAAATAATTAAAAGATTCTTAGATAAATATAGTATTATATTTTCAAATAAATTGATATCATATTATTATATTATTATTGTATATTATGTATTTTTTAAACGGTGACATATAAAATATTGTCGATAAATATATCGGGTTTGTGTTAAAAGTTTTAGACACGTAACAATTCATTTATGACAAGATTATTAAACTAACCAAGCTATGTGTAAGCCACTAAGTCATTAAGATTGTGTCTGCAAGCATACTCCCTAAAGCAAAACAAGCACAAGAAAAGAGCAATGGACCGATCCAACATACAAAAACAATAAAATTCCTCCATGAGCATTCATCAATAATATCAATTCCATCTTTGATAAGTTTCTCAAAGATTATAGTCATTACGGTCCCCTCTTCAACTAGTTCAATCATTTCAAACACCTTATATTATGGTAATTTTAAAGCATTCAAGGATTCGATTATTGAGGTTTGATTTGATTTCTTGTATAATGCATAGTCTTTTATGATTAGTTTCGAAGATAAAAATAATTTTTTTATTAATTTAGAACCTGACTTAGTTCGAATAATTATATTATGTTAATTTTTTATGATTTAATAAATTTATTTTAATTTTTTATAGTTTAAAAAAATTAATTATATCAATTGTATTTTAAAATATTTTTTGTTATATTTAAAATAACATGAATTAGTACTTAATAGGTTGTACCATAAATATTTTATAATATAAAATATATTTACATACATAAGTGAATGACATAATCATAACTTATTTAATTATGTGATAATTGGTGAATTACAATTCATAATTTTTGACACGATTATTGAATAGATAATTTGATTTTATTTAACATGATGACATGAATATGACAACACAATAACTCCAATTATCACTGATATTAATAAAATATTACTGTAATGTTATTGTGAGTGTAAAAAAATATATATTATTTTTAATTCTTTTTTAAAAAAATATATATTTAGTGAAAAGATTTGGAGGAATTTAGAGGAATTGCCAAAACATCAGTCACCGATTAAAATAAATAAGTTTTCAAATTGGTGGGGTTAATCAGCATGAAGATCGAAGTCCAGTTAACTAACAGTCCAGAAAGAGAGTCATCAAAGTTCAGCCCTGCCCCTCAACCCACCTAGCCACGAATCTAAAACTAATAATCAAATATAAAATTTAAAAAAAAAAAAGTCAAAAACTAATAAATAAATGAGAATGTGTCTCAGTTTAGCAACCAAATCACAGAAATATATTAACTAATAAAATAATGGATAAGTTTTCCTTTATTCTATTCTACCACTAAGAGAATGATGTAATATAAATAAAAATACAACGTGAGAACCTGTCCTATTTGTGTATTGTCAATCTTCAGTTTCAAACTCGGACGGAAAATGGAAATCATTCGAACGTGAAGGCTACTCACTACTATGAGTGACCGACCGGTCATTATCCATTATTGTATTCACAGAGCATTTCCTTTTGTTTCTCCTCCATCTTCATCCCTCTGTTATGCATGCATGTGAATATACACACACACACACACATATATATATACACACCCCGCAACAATAATCTCTAGCAAGCAATAGTAGCAGGCAGTATTACTTCTTGCTCTGAAAATATGATGATGTGGAGCTTAAGCTCTTGTATCTTCAATATCTATTTAGTTGGCGCGGTGGTCGCAGCCATTTCCGTTTCTGTTTCTGCAGAATACTACATCAACAACAATTACGCGGATGCTCTGGACAAAACTTTCTTGTTCTTTGAAGCTCAAAGGTCTGGTAAACTACTGGAGAACCAGAGAGTCAAGTGGCGTGGAGACTCTGGTCTCAGGGACGGGTTTTTCCAAGGGGTAAGTAAAAGTAATTAGTTAGGTAATCATACAAATGATCATTTCATTCATTTATTCACCAATGAATTATATCATGCAGGTGGACTTGGTGGGAGGTTACTATGATGCTGGAGATCATGTTAAGTTTGGGATGCCAGCAGCATATAGTGTAACAATGCTAGCGTGGGGAACAATCGAATACAGGAAAGAGATCACAGATTTAAACCAAATGGGACATGCTCTGTGGGCTATAAGATGGGGCACTGATTATTTCGTGAAAGCACATACTCAACCTAATGTTCTCTGGGCACAAGTTGGAGATGGTGAGTCTGATCATTATTGCTGGGAACGCGCTGAAGACATGACTACTCCAAGGGAAGCTTTTAAAATTGATCAGTATCATCCCGGTTCAGACCTTGCTGCTGAAACTGCTGCTGCTTTTGCTGCTTCTTCCATTGCTTTTAAGCCTTACAACTCTTCCTATTCCAGTCTTCTCCTGCTCCATGCTAAACAGGTCAGCTCAGCTCAGGGAATGATCAAGTTTAACAAATTTCTTTTGAGATATATTAAGAGGTTTTTTCGATTGCAGCTTTTCTCATTTGCGGATCGATTTAGAGGTTTATACGATGACTCCATAAAAAGTGCTAAGCAGTTTTATGCTTCATCTGGTTATTCGGTAATTGGCAATTTTCATACATCCTGTTCCTCTTGTGTTTTAGCTAAGCTGTTTAAGCTTAAACCTTTTTTTTTCTTGTAATTATTATTAAAGGATGAGTTGTTATGGGCGGCAACCTGGCTATATAAAGCGACAAACGATGAGTACTACTTGAAGTATGTGGTGGACAATGCTGAATACATGGGTGGAATTGGATGGGCAGTCAAAGAATTCTCATGGGACAACAAATATGCAGGTCTTCAAATCCTGCTGTCCAAGGTACTATTGGAGGGAAGGGCTGGTGCTGCATATGCTTCAACTCTGAAGCAATACAAGGCCAAAGCAGATTACTTTGCCTGTGCCTGCGTCCAGAAGAACGCTGGTTACAATGTCCACTTGACTCCGGGTCAGAAATATTTTCATTCCGAGCATAAGTGTCAACTATCATGTATTTGGGTTTGTTCCAATAAAAATGCTCTTGTCACCAGGGGGATTAATGTACGTGCGTGAGTGGAACAACATGCAATATGCATCAGCTGCTGCATTTCTTCTAGCCGTCTACTCTGATTATGTCTCTGCCGCAAATGCCAAACTCACTTGTCCAGATGGCCAAATCCAACCTCCGGAGCTTCTCAATTTTGCAAAGTCACAGGTACAAGCACAAACAATCAATCTTTAGTTGATTAATTCTGGCTCTTTCGAAGAATTCTTGTTACTTAATATTGGGCTGGCCGGTTGGCAGGCTGATTACATTCTTGGTAAAAATCCCAAATCAATGAGTTATTTAGTTGGATACGGAGAAAAATACCCAGTTCATGTTCACCATAGGGGTTCATCCATTGCTTCTATATACAATCTCCATTCTGAAGTTGGATGTGTTCAAGGATTCGAGATGTGGTATCGCCGCAATGAGGGAAATCCTAATGTGATGCACGGAGCGCTTGTCGGAGGTCCTGATAACAACGATAACTTCTACGATGACCGTTCCAATTACGAACAAACGGAGCCTACACTCTCTGGTTCTGCTCCTCTTGTAGGCCTATTTTCTAAGCTACATGGTGCATTCAAACCTCCAGGTTCAGGTAGCTACCTAGGAATCTGCTTTCCTCAAAATCTATCTTGATTCATTCATTGACATAGATCTTTAAGTTGAAAGTTTTCACAGGATATAACCGCAAGGAATCAGGATATTCCAACAAAGAATCTACAGTACCCCAGGAAACAACGCTAGGTGAGTCAGAAATTAATATCAACATGATGTTCTTTTAATTCTGAACAAAAATAAAATAGTCCGGCAAACTAAGTCTCGTGCAATCACTTCTTGATTTCTACAGTTTCCCACAATGACGCAACACCAAATACAGATAAACCGCCAGTTGAATTTGTTCACTCAATAGCTGGAACATGGAACGAAGGTGAGAAAACTTATTACAAGCACAAGGTGATCATAAAGAATACATCTCCAAAGCCAATTACAGACCTTAAGCTTGCAATTGAGAACCTATCCGGCTCGTTATGGGGTCTCTCTAGAGCTCCAATAAAGGAAAACAACTCTTACCAACTTCCCGAATGGCTTAAAGTCTTAGAACCGGGTTCACAATGCACTTTCATTTACGTCCAAGACGGTCCTCAAGCCCAGGTTTCAGTCTTGAGCTACCATTAAACATTTCTTCACATTTGCGGCAGCTGCTGCTAACGAGATAGAATTATCTTCTCTTTTTCTTTCTCCCCCTCGCGTTGTAAATTTCGTTACAAACGAAATGCGCATTGTTCCGTTAGGCACCAAATTGAACAAGACACAACGGTTAGCATTCATTTTTCAATTTTCTTTTTTGCTGTATGCTTGCATTGAAATGCAAGAATATTCCTTCGCCACTACAATTTCTTGAAAAACTTGGAAACAATCATATTATGGTTTTTCTCAGAAATAAATCATCACAAAGTCCTGCGAGAAAGAAAGACTAAATATGGCATACGCAGCAAATTGAAACAATTGACAAGATGGATGATCTATTTATATAACAAGAACAACCAACATTAATTTTAAGAATAAATTTTTACCAAAAGAACAAAAATAATACTCCTTAAGTCAAAAAGCTGGAAAGATATCCGTCTTGCTCAACACTTGCTTCAATCATTCATCGTCGTTAAAAGTTGTCTTCTTGCCTGCATTATCAGAAAAGTACAATTCTTCAATACATATTCATGTCTCGAGCTAACAAAGAAACTACTAAATATACAAGTGTCAATCAAGCTCAAAGATTCAGTGGCTTAAAACTGCAACTAAAATTAGAGCAAACAAAACTAGAAGATACTTGCCTGTGCCGGCTGCAGCCATGCTTGGTTTATATGGTGTTCCGCGTCCTCTAACACCGCCACCTCTGCTGCCAAAACGGCCACCACCACCTCGGCCACCAAAGCGGCCACCACCATCTCTACCGCCACTTCTCCCACCATCTCTGCCGCCACTTCTTCCACCTCTGCCGCCACTTCTCCCACCACCTGATCCATCTCGGAAATCTCCCCTTGGTTTTGCCTCTTCTACCACCAAAGAATACTCGCCAATTTCAGTTCCATTGAGTTCTAGAGCTTTGTTGAAACTACCACCATCCGCGAAATCCATGTAAGCAAACCTGTAATTCACAAGATAATCAAGAAATTAGACAATACGACAAAGTAGACGGCCAACAAGCCTGGAAATTTTATGAATAACCCTAGACATCCCAGAAAGTGTTTCTCAATGACTTGTCATTCATCATTCCTGTGGCCGGTTGAGATAATGGGGACAGCTGTGAATCTTGATACTGAAAAGAATTTAACGGCAAGACCCACAATACTTCTAAAAAGGTTCATTCATCCCCACAAGCAAATAATAAAATGGATACATGCTCAATCTAAAAGCTGAAGAATGCAAGGTACAAAAACATTAACCATTTTGACAGTTCAAGAACACTAAACTAAGAAATACAATAGAGGTTACAGGACTTTATGCATGTTCTTGGAAAATGACTCTCCACAACTCCCTTTCCCTTTTAGAAATTAAGTAATAATCATCAATGCTATTTGCATTATTTTATTTTCTTTTACATGGCATATATATCAATATAAAAATTAAGATAATTTCTTCAAATAAGAAAAAATTAAAAATACTACATTCAATATTTTCCTCTGAACATTTAAGGTTAATCAAATTAATTTGAATACTAAAAATATTAACTATTAAATGATATTAGTTTAATGAAATTGTATAAAACAGTTCATCAAAATTTTACAGTTATCATTTGCCCAACATTTTTTTGAAAAAAGTGTTACCAAACGCATTCTTGAATGTTGAAAAAATCAAAACAAAAACAAATTTTCATTTCAACAAATATGCTTAAACGATATCAAACATGCACATAGAAGTGTCAAACAGGCCAAGCCTGGCTGGGCTGGCCCATAAAAATTAAGCCTGATAAGATCACGGACTCGGCACAGCCCATGAGCCTGTGTCCATTTGGGACGTGACAGGCCGGCCTCTGGGCCTTAATAAATTAAACCAAAAATTTTTATTTAATAAATTAAAAAGCCCATGGGCCCATTTGAGCTGTGCTTCACTGTTTATGGGCCGGGCCATGGCCAAGCCAGCCCATTTGACACCTCCACACGTGCTAACAGTGCAATTAAGTAACACCCAGAGTATCTGCTTTGTACACACACACACACACCAGACCATTAGTCGAAATAGATCTCAAGCTAAGGAACCAAAAGATTCAAATTCTGGATAAAAAGAGATACTAACCCCTTAACACCGCCAGTATTGTAATCTTTAGGAATGGAAATCCTTGATATCTCTCCACACGATCCAAAATGTTCTTCCAGAGAAGCCCTAACCTGTAAGATTTAAATTTCATGCATATTTATAAACATTGGAAAGATGACAGTATAAAGAAAGCTAAACTTAATTCATTAGATACACTTACCTGGTCTTCTCCAAGTGATGCATCAAAACCCCTAACAAATATTGTTTGGGCCTGACTTCTTCCTCCTTTCTGGAATGAATTGCCATCTTTGCTGCAGAGATTAGCAATGGACAATTAAGTATATTGATATTATAATATAATGTCAGCTAAACAAGATCAACAATTGAATTGAACTACAAGTGATACCCGCTGTATGGAGTGTATGCACCCCTTTCACGAGCTAAATCAAGTTTAACAGGACGATTATCTAACATTTGACCATTCAACTCAAGAGCCTACAATGAGAACCAAGATTATGGCAAAAAGATTATTAAATAACAATGAAAAAGAATAATCAAATCAACAAATCAGCAGACTTATTTTAGTTATTATCTATAACAAAGGCCACACAATTGCTTCAGGTCGCAGCTTGAGATAGAGAAAGTGTCAAGCAACCACAATTCACATGTTTTTAATTTATTGGCATGAGCAACCAAGAGTCCATAAACACTTTTAAACCAATTATCCATTTGATGATATCAATATAACAAATATTCAAACACATACAAAAGCTCCAGATAAACCAAAAAGAGAAAATGTTGATAAACAAGCAGGACAAGAAAGCAGCAGCAGTTAAAGTGATAGCAGACAAGAACCAAGAGCCACATGTACGAACAGTAATTTTGAAAATCAAAATTAGCTTTTTTTAATTGCTATAGTGATTCTTTATTGATTTTTCTGGTACAAGCACATGTAGTTAGTGACTCAGAACCTTGTCCCTAGGTTGCATTCATAAAAAAAAATTCTTTTACCGAGTGATCTCTTGCACCGTTATTGTGATCTGAAAGCTAATCTTGGTTTAGCTTGTCATTTACAAGAAGAAAATGCAACAGTATCTTTATTCACATTTTAAAAAATAAAATTTGATTGAGACAAAAGTTATAAAGTTGAAAAGGTAAAGATGTTATGGATCATGAAGGATGAAATCAGCAATCCAACACATACTATATACTTCCCACATCAAAAACATTACAAACACATGTGGGTTCCAGTACATTTGTAGAATAACTGAATATAAAAGCTTACTTTATGTGCAGCTTCTACGGTGGCAAACTCAACATGACCATAGCCCTTAAATCTCCCATCAGCATCTGAAGATAGACGAACATCAACCACCTCAGCAACATTGTTAAAGAAATTTTCCCTGTAGTAGAAAATTCAACTTGTCAGACAAGAGTCAACTTGAAATGAGAAATTCATCTTATTAGAAGAAACATTAATGATTTCATATTGAAATCTTCTAGCCCAAAGGAAGCTAGAAAGGCATACACATCAGCTCGTTCAACATGAAAAGGTAGATTGCCAACAAAAAGAGTCTTGGATCCGGTAGATTGAGCTTGAGGAGTAAAGGGAGTTTGGGGCTGTAAAAAATGTTACCATGAGTTCTAACCAAACAAAGCTAGCTCAAACACATAAAAGAGTAGAAAGAGGTTGGATGATTACAGCTTTCTTCCCCGATGCAGCATCTGCCATTTTTACATCAGTGTCCTGTTTCCCCAAAAAATATATATATTTAGGAATTTTTGGCATTTTTATGAACCAAATAACAGTGTTTATGATCAAAATAAAAGACAGTACAGGTTAGATCACTTGTCATGAACTTATCAAAGGCAAGTCAGAACAGGCAAACCATTGATTTATAATCATCCACTTTCTACCTGGTCCACAAAATTAACAAATTTAAACTCCAGTTCCAACTCAAAGCTTATCCAAACCAATACAAAATCATGCTAACAAACCAAGTTCATCATCTCCTCCAAGTTTATTTCTTCCACTCAGGCTATAAGAACATGAACCACTTATCAATTAAATAGTCTTTCAGCAACTGGGGGGATGGAATGGATAACATATCCTCAACATAGGATGCATGTTAATTGAATTCATTCAGCAAGGATCGAAATAAAAAAATTATCGCAAATAATTTATAGACGGTATAAAACTATGAAAAGACCATTACTTTTTTCTTAGGAGTCTTGGAAGCCTCTTCCTCTTCACTTTCATCTTCATCATCTGAATCCTCCTCATCACTGCTGCTTTCCTTTTTAACAGTTTTAGCATCCTTCAAAGGCACATTGGCCCACTAATTTAGAAACATGAGGGGGAAGAAAACAGAAAACTTTAATGAAACTGGGATTATATTTCAGCATTCACCTTTTTCTGCCGAGGCTCTTCATCGCTGCTTTCCTCACTTGCTTCCTCAGAACTACTATCAACATCCATCTTTGTTGGTGGCTGTAAAAGTGTAAATAGATGAGCATTGAATATCCGTTAATGAGCCATAGAGGAAATGAACTCAAGACTTTAATTCTTTCACTTGATCCAAAGTTAATTTTTTTCTCTGATTTACACCAAACAGAAATCTAAAGCAATGCCATGGAAAAGATATAACTGAAAAAAATCATATGGAAAAAATCATATTTGAACTTGCAAACAAATGAGCACTCATTATGACATACTATAGCAACGCTACTATAAACATTGAATAAAATTTATTTCTGAACTTGCAAAATGAATATACTGTTGAAAGTGTTCCTGTAAGATTATAAAAAATTTCTTTCATTAATCCACAGTTTTCTTAAACAATACATGCATGCATATCTAATCAGGTCTTCAAACAAAATTTTTAGCATTATTTCAATTAATATTTTGACCACATAAACCCAACAATATCATTTTCAGGAAAAAAAAAATCTAATATTTTTCCAGCTCAAACTATTTCAGTAAAGAAACAGACCAACCAACAAATTACATGTTCAAATTCCATAACAAAATTTGATATAGTTAAAAATGTAATTATTTACATACAAAAATGGTGAAGTAGGTTAGTCAACATGAAATTTACGGTATGAACCAGTCAAATTGAAACCCTGACCCATATAAAAGATGATAACCTAAAACAGCCCCATAGTCTCATAGGATTTATAGCCAAACAATTAAAATAGTAGAGTTTCTTCTTACTCCAGTATAAGGTCAAAACATAGTTATTAAGGCGCCAGGCGCATCAAGGCGCCAGGCGCATCAAGGCGCCAAAGGGTCTTAAAGCCTAGGTGCAAGGTGTAAGGAGTAGGCCCATGCCTGAGAGAGGTGAGGCGCAAAATAAATCAAATAAGACAATAATTGATCATATATAAGACCCTTTCTGATATCAATAACATATAATAACACAACAACTCATTAATAACATAACATATTCAACATTTTAGTAGAAAGATTTTTAAAAATCATGAAAAGCCTTAAAAATCATAATGCATGATCATATTCCAAGTTTTTTCTAAATAAAAATATTCCATTTAATAGCTATAAAGCAACTACTCATCATCTACAGTAACATCATCTTCTTCCTCATCAATATACTCCTCTTTCTCACTTCCAATGCCCTCTTTATACTCCTCTCCCTCAAAATCACCCTTTTTTAATCTCTAAGTATTAGAGAAATATTAACCCTCAAATTAAAAGATGTTGCTTTTGTTTTTCCCTTTGCCTTTTCTTTGGCTTAGCGCTTGAAGTAGATATCATCCTATTAGTGGTTCATTAAAAAATAAAAAATAAAAAATAAAAAAACACACAAAACACACAGACATCACTCAGGAGGGCCTTTTTGCACTTTGTGCCTAAGGTTTAAGGTGCGTGCCTTGCTGCCTAGGTGCACTCTCACCCACCTTTTGAGTCTTGAGGAGCAGCACCTTGAGCCTGGTGCGCCTTGTGCCTAAGGCGTGCCCTTAACAACCATGGGTCAAAAGCAAAAATAAATTTGGGAAATCTTTAGATTTTTAGAAGGTGACTACACAGTGAATGAATTTGGATGCATAGTAATTAATTTAGAGGGATTGAATGGTACACTTGTACATTTGAAATATGTTCACACAACCCTCCTTCAAGCATAACATGAGAAAGCACGGGCAAAGTTAAAACCGTTTGGAACCCTTTGATTTGACAACCTTATCATTTACCTCATCATCTGAAGAATCACTTTCAGATTCACTTTCATCACTGGATTCTTTTTTCTTTGCCACTGGGCCTGAGGCTGACTTCTTAACATCTTTGCTAACAACTTTCTGCCACCATTTATGTATTGCAATAATCAGGTCAATGCTTAACAAGAGCCACCACAATAGCAAGCAAAATAAAAAACCTATGGAGTTCACAAGCAACAACAAGATTCCATATGAGACTGACTGTGAGAACACACCTTTTCTTCCTCTCTCTCACTGTCATCAGAAGAGCTACTAGTAGACTCGACCTTATTTTTGGGAACCGCAGCAGATACTTTCTTTGCAAGAATTGCTTCCTAAACAAATACAAGAAGAAATTTAAGTGAAAACCAAAAAAATATCCAAACTACCAAAAATTAACCCATTAGGATGGCGTAGAAATTCAAACCTCATCCTCTTCACTGGAATCATCACTTTCCTCATCAGAGCTATCACTTGATTCCTTTTTCTTGGCAGCAGCAGTAGGAACAGTCTTAGCAGCTGGCAATTTTTTGGCTTCCTTCACAGGAGCTCCCTACATAGATAAATATTGCATTAGTTTTTTCAATTATTGGAAACTAGAATTCACTTGAGATGCAACTGGATCAGGATAACCAACAATGCAACTAACAATATACTGCACAGGGAACATCCAAACTACCAAAAATTAACCCATGAGGATGGCGTAGAAATTCAAACCTCATCCTTTTCACTGGAATCATCGCTCTCCTCATCAGAGCTATCACTTGATTCAGTTTTCTTGGCTGCAGCAGTAGGAACAGTTTTAGCAGCTGGCAATTTTTTGGCTTCCTTCACAGGAGCTCCCTACATAGATTAATATTGCATTATTTTTTTCAATTATTAGAAACTAGAATTCACTTGAGATGCAATTGGATCAGAATAACCAACATTGCAACTAACAATACTGCACAGGGAACATCCAAACTACCAAAAATTAACCCATTAGGATGGCGTAGAAAATCAAACCTCATCCTCTTCACTGGAATCATCACTCTCCTCATCAGAGCTATCACTTGATTCAGTTTTCTTGGCTGCAGCAGTCGGAACATTCTTGGCAGCAGGCAATTTTTTGGCTTCCTTCACAGGAGCTCCCTACATAGATAAATATTGTATTATTTTTTCAATTATTAGAAAATAGAGTTCACTTCAGATGCAATTATATCAGGATAACCAACAATGCAACTAACAATATACTTCTCAGGAATCGACCAATTCTTAATAATGGGATGATTTTCTTTTTCCCTCGGTAACAACCAATTCACTGGGAGAACTGCTACCATGAACACAATCTATGAATAAAGGATACCCCCGACTGTAGATACTTCAGACTAATCTGAAGTATCTTCAGAGCTTGAGGAATAATCTGAACTATCCTTTGATTACTTAACAGCAGCAACAGAGCCATTCTTAGCAGTAGAAGCTGGCAATTTCTTGGGTTGATAAATCATTTTGGTTGATAAATCATTTTGGTTGATTTTTTCTGAATAGCATAATAATTTGTTTTTTCAAAAAATTGAATTCAATTTTTACATAAATTAGTAGCTAAAAGTGGCAGACCTGGCAATCTCCTTAGCTGAGAAACTGTTGGGATGAACTATGAATTCATGAAAGATTATATCATAATTAATTTTACAATAATCAAATGAAGAAGTTGAAGTAAATTGCTTGAAAAAATTAATTCAATTTTACTTCAATTGGTAGCTTAGAATAGCAGTCCAGCAATTTCTTCAGCTGAGAAATTTCCAGGTCACTTCACTTGGCATTGTGTCAAAAATTTTATAAAACAGTCAAATAATAGAAGTTAGTTGATTAAATGGGCAAGGCAAAAAAATACTCAATAACCCCTCACTTACATCCTCATCTGTGCTTTCATCTGATTCCTCATCAGAACTGTCACTTGATTCATGTTTATTCTTCTGACGAGCAGAAGGGTCGTTCTTAGCTCCCGCAGATGGTGATTTTTTGGATGAGGTAGGACCCTAAAAAATTAAAAAAAAAATTTATAACAGGACATTCATACTTTTAAGTATGCATGCAACCACCAGCAAATATCAAACACTGCTCCTGAGAAGGTTACAAACATAACCATCATACCCACCTCATCCTCATCAGAATCGTCATCTGAGGAATCAGAACTGCTAGAAGGCTTGCTTTTCTTAGCAGGGACAGCAATAGAACCATTTTTTATAGTTGCTGGCTTTTTCATCGGTGGTTTCTTCCAAGATAAAATTAGAGAAAAATAAATTCAGTGTTTTTCAATATATTGCATACCCAAAAAAGGGATGTGAGAAAAACATTATGACATTAGTAACTCAATAAAAATAGCTAGGGAGACTAAGAACACAGCATTCAGATTTTTGACATCAAGCACAGAACCAGAACAGAACCAAGAAATCAGCAAACAATGCTACTGAATATGGCTCAATATAATTGGCATGCTCACCTCATCCTCGTCAGAATCATCATCTGATGAATCTGAGCTGCTAGCAGGCTTGCTTTTCTTGGCAGAAGCAGAAACAGAGCCATTTTTTGCAGCTATAGGCTTCTTTGGAGGTTCCTGCCAGGTTAACATTAGACAAGACCAAAATTTAGTATTCCATCAATAAATTACATATCCTAAAAAAAACAAGATATAAGAACTAGATTCAAGTGTCATGCTCACTTCATCTGAAGATGAATCTTCTTCTTCACTACTAGACTCTTTAACAGGGGGTTTTGCTGCTTTTCCTCCTTCATTGATAACAGATTTAACCTAATAACATAGAACACATGAACACAATAATTCACCAAGAAGAAGAAAATAAGTAAATAAGTCAAGGCTTTTGTATCATCAGTGTCAAACCAATATCAACAATTGCTCCATAGCAAATGTCAACTATAAACATAAAGACTAGTATGAATAAAGATTAGTTAAACAAACATGACAGGGCAGAATTCCCAAGAAGCAAAATGCAGATAAAAGTGAATAAAGAAGTCAATTATTATATAGTCACCTTCTGTTCTTCCTCAGAATCTGAAGAATCCTCCTCTGAGCTACTGGTTTCCTCTTTCTTGTTTCTCTTCCGTGTCTTTGCTTCAGCCTTCTCCTTCTGAACAGCCTGCGCTACCCCCTCATTTCTTTTCTGCCTTTTAGCACTCACATGCTTGCCTACAGTGTCTTCAGCTTCTCTTTTTAAGCCTGTATTAACCAAAATAAAAAATAAAAACCAAAAAGAAGGGAAAAGGGGGTATGGGGGAAACAAACAACATAGACTTTTGCCACATACGTCTTTGCAGTAAAGAAATGCTATTATCCTAGCCGAGCTCAATACTATTGAGATTTTATAATTTCAAACCATGAAATACAAGCAATCGTTCACTATTACTTTAATGACGCATTGAAATGAGCTTACAATTTCAAGAATACCAAAATGAAATAAGTGCATATACAAACCAATGCATATATATTACCACAAATGGAGCGTCCAACTTAAAATACAACTTTCAAGAAGTCTAAAAGAAAAATAAAAACAACTGCAAAATCAAAAACAAGAAAAACACCAAGGACATAAAATAAGAAAAGAAAAAACACCTTTCTTTGCAGACTTTGTAGGAGCGGCTACAACAGGAGCTGCATCAACCTACACCAAACAAAACGAAGAAAACAACGAAACAATTAAAGAAAATGGAACTTTACGCACAAACCAACGTACCCAAAGAGAAGAAAGAAAAAGAAAACAGAAACAGAGAAGCATGAACGCAACAGCGTACTTTGGGGGTAGATTTCTTGCTGGACTTGCCCATGTCTAAAGATTGCACTGTGTACAGAGATAGAAAGAGGGAAAATTAAACTAAACGCAACAAAAAGAAGAACACCAAACCCTAATTCTGACCAAGATATTTTAGAGTGTCGTAGGGTTTTGAAAAGAAACTGCAATCTGTAAAGACCGGATCAACAACCTTGTCTATTTATAGCGCGGTGACAAGAGGTTTATTTAGGGTTTTAGGATGTCCGCCAGTCTACGTTAGCATTCCGTGAGGACGCACCACTTTTTGTTTGTTTTTCGGTGGGTTTCATCTCCGCAGCTCCTTTTGTTCTAGTGGGTACATCTCAACCGTTGGCTTTATGATCAACGGTAATTAAGATGCATCTACTTCTCAACCGTTGGCTTTATGATCAACGGTAATTAAGATACATCTACTGTGCTGTTGCCAGCCAACTTTGTGCCTTGCTTGGATATTCCCTGTTATAACCCTGCCTGGATATTCATGTTCGGTTTAAAACTCTTTTAATTCTGTAGGAATTAGTCTATTAAAATTAAGTTTCTCCCATTTTTATAATTAAAATAAATTTTAAATTGAATTTATCATACTTAGTATTGTCATTCTAATAACTTTTGCCAGCAAAAAGAAAATAATTATTACTGACTTTCTTTTATGAATGGAATATATTTAATTAAAAAAGCAAAGAAAGTTAGAAGTTAGTTATAATTAAATAATAATAATACAAATTTACACATAAAAATAGTTATATATTTTTATTTACTCTCCATAAAAACATAAAAAAATTCAACAATAATATAATATTGACACGTCGATTTATATTAATTAGTTTATAGTTATAACACTATTAAATTAAAAATAGTCTCAAAAATTTGGCTATACCTATAAAAGATTTTATGAATTGAGGGTCTCGACTTCAAGAATACAAGTGTTACAATATTCAATAAGAGCCATATTTTAATAGCGATTATCCCAATTTTTAGCAGTGATTATTCATTGTTCTTTCTTATATTTTAAATTCGAAGGTTGATTTCATCTCAGCATATCCTTTTTAAATTAGTCAACATTATTATTAGTAACCATAAACGTTTGCAAAATTTTAATATAATTAATGAGACTATAACACGTCACAACATGATTACATACACATATTCTCGATGATTCTATATTTAAAAAAATAATAATAATATGAAAATCAGGGTAATTATGCATTTTTTTTTCTAGTTCAATTATATGTAGACATTATTTTAAAAAAAATTACAATGAATTATGAAATAAATTTTTTCTACCAACTCAATGGTTTATTATCCCAAGACTATTTTTAAAATCAACAGTTATTTTTAGTATCAATATTCTAAAATCAAAAATAATATAGAATAAATGCTTTGTTTTTTAATAAATTTCATCAACTAAATATTTAATTAATTTGATTGCATATTGCATAATATTTGCTATTTAACATTTAACTTGATTAGCATTAATTTTTTTGGCTAATTAATTTTAATTTTCTTCAAGAAATATTGTATAAAATTGTGTTATTATTAGATTACAAAAAATTATATAATTTTAATATTATTAAATAAATTGATCGACATGATAAAGAACATTTCTTTTTTTTTTTTCCTTTTAATCCAACGAAACAAAACAAAATTATATCTTACTTTTATTATTAGAAAATAAAAAAAATATATTTTTATTTTAAGTTTTGTAAATAATAATTTACTAATATATCCACCTAATAAAATTTATTTTTCAGAAAATAGAAAGGAAAATGAGAGTATTATTTATGACAATGAAAATAGGGCCGGCTTGCAAAATGCTATCCTCAAGCCCTTAAGCATCCCCTGAGTTTTAACCTCTAGAAGTTTGATTCACAAAGTAAAATCATTCCTCCAATTAACTTTTTATGGGGATTATGCTCTTCGTCCTCCATTTTATTTCTTACAATACTGATTCAAAATCAAAAGTTGAAAATTTGACATGTCATATTTTACAACTGTGTAATGCCGAAAACTGAGGAACTAGGGAGTCCCCCCAACAATTCCTGACAAGCAAATTCACATTTGGCCTTCAATGACTCATCTTCTTGGCAAAACGAAATCCCCACATCATAAATTCGCATGGCTACATAAAACCCAAAAGATTGCTCGGAACCTTGCTGGTTTCCCACCGTAAAGACTGTATGTACCCTGAAAGCACCATCGTTCTTCCCGTGTTTCTTCATTCCCATTTGCACGACAACGTCAACTGGACACCAACATAAACAATCAAACTCCAAAACAAAAGCACCAATCGTGTATCTAAAGATTGCATTCAGTAGATGATGCTGCAAGTCAAAAGTTCCAGTTACTATTAAGATCAAAACAACATAAATCCACGAACATACTTGGAACTATATAATTCTCGCCAAATGCTAAATGAAAGTAAATAAACACAACTGCAGATCAAGATTTGGCACTGTTAACCTCTGGAAGTTTAGATTCAGTCACTTCCAACGAGCAGTTTGAGCTAATGCAAGAGATAACAAGTATCCTACTAGAGATAAGCACTTAAAACACGCTGTTCGCATCATATTAACACAAGATTTTATTTATTTTACATTAGTTTCCCAGCAGGATTGTCTTGCACTTTAGGTACAAACAGGACTCTAACAGCCAATTTTCATACTACAGTTTGTTACAGTCCAAAGGTTTCATTTAGGATTGTGGTGCTGTTGTACTTCAAAAGCATAGTAAATGTTTGGTAACCACTAACTTTTGGTGGGACTATTTGTTTTTCCCCTTATATTTGACATCATGTGATTTGGCCCAACAACAGACATAGCTTGAAAGCTGCAGGATCTCAATAATAAATGAAGCCTAAGCCAGTTAATGCAGTACCAATCAATGAAGTTTAGAGTTCACAATGGTTCCCAACAAAGTTGCATAACCTAGCATAAAACCCATGAGAGAATCATCAAACGTTACCATGTACAAATTCACAAAATAATCTATTCAATAAAATGCTCTCAAAATCATATAGTTTAAATAGAAAATCACTTTTACCTTCAAGTCCGGACCCACAAGGGTTCCAAAGAGAAAGGTTTCTCATTTCTGTTGTGAACAGTCGAAGTCACAGGTGGAAGAGCATGCACAGTTATAGGAAGAACCCACTCACTTTTGTCTCTACCCTCAACAAGAAGAGGATGCTCATATCTGAATTTTGAAAATCAAAAGTTACATTCAGACAGGATACAAATATTCAAACAGCAGCAAAGGGAATAAAAAGTTATGCAAAGAGTCAGTCATTAAGCCTCAAGGAAACTATCCCAAGATGGACAAGAAGACACAGTGAAAGGCACCTGTATTTCACCGTAACACTAGAGTCTATCTCATCTTACATTGGTGACACTGATTTTATATACACTAGGTTATTTGCCCGATTTAATAAACTGATGAAGGTGTTTTTTACTGCTTAAGATAGTGAAGGCAAAATTATTTTCATAATCATCCTTGTGATCAATGAAAATTGCAAGGACAGAACAAATATGAGCTTTCATTCTCAATGAATGTGTAGAGAGCTACTAAACTCTTGTTAACAAAAATTGCCTATTTTCTCACTCATAGCAAGTTAATTATGAGACAAAACTTGCCCTCTCAAGCTTAAATTTGTCATAAAGAGTTGATAGAGACCATTGGCTTAATTAGATTTTATGGTTTTCCTTCCTTATGTTAACAGCCCAGAGATAATTCCATCAATCTCTTGCTTGCCACTAGCACATCTACAGACACTAAGCACATCAACTTAATTCAGTATCAAAGAGAACGTCTGCAACCCATTACTTATTTAAACAAAGAGATTGTAAGATGCCATAACAGTGATAAGATTTAGTTATACCGAGTCCATGGTACATTCTTCGGGGTGGTAAGAAATTCAAACCGTAGAGCCCATTGGATAGAGACATGAGGAGTAGAAAAGGACATGGGCCCATCCATTGGAATAGAGAAAAGAAAGCTTGTCTGCACCAAATCTGCAACGACCTCGTGGTGATCACTCTGAATCTGCAGGAATCATCCGGCACAGATGCCACTAAATAGAATAATTAGAGCGTCTAATGCATATAAGAATGTCAAGTTTTAAAACTTAAAACCTTAGAAGTTCAAGTTTTAAAACTTAAAACCATAGAAGTTCTCATCAGCAGTGAATCATTGATGGATACTCTTAATTGGCAGGTCTCCAAGAGATTATAATTTTAATAGTAAAAGAACAGAAAATTGAGATACAGTGCAACCCGAATAGCAGGCTCGCAAAAAAACTTAAACATTGTGTAAGAGGGTTCAGGCTGATTACCTTTCTTTTTCTTTTTTTTTTTTTTTGCTTTTTTGGGTCCTTACTTTCTAAGTAATTTTTTATTTCTCATATTTTACTGAGACAGCTCATTTGTCTTGAACGCTTTATAATAAGCTATGGATGACATATTTATAACTTATCTGACCATTGAACCATAGACCTGGCATTTTGTATCTTCTGTTTTCTGGATCAGAGATACAAAACTCATCCAAACTAATGCTTTAGCTATCTTCTACTAATGTTCCCATACAAACAGCCATGATCAGCTCGGTTAAGGCATTAATCATTGTTGATATGAGGCAGCAAATGCAATAGAGATCTCTAGCTCACTGACTAAATCACAAAGCATTATACACCAAAATCTGATTCACTGCCATATCCACAACGCAGAAATAATGAACTAGACCTGGAGTGGCACATAATCAATGCATGCTTAAAACAGTCAGGATGTAAAAATTACATAAAACTACAATATTATCACTATTATGTCCAATTTCCATAATTTTTTTCAAATGACAATTTCTTTTCTACAGGGTTTCATTTTTATTATTTAAGGTTTTTGAGACAACACATAGCACTAATGGGTGTGTAAAGATATCAACTCAGGACCTGGCTTCATTAATATCATGCAACCCATGATGGAATCACATACAACAATTATTATTATTATTATTATTACTACTTCTGGAATGTTCACATCCATAATTTTCTGTCAAGAAATTCAGAACTTGTTAATAAGTATTTGAAGGTAAACCAGTGAGGTTCTGGAATAACATAAAGCATGTAAATAAGTTCCACAAATATCATAAAAAAAGTACCACCCTAATTCAATAATCTCTCAGTGGAAATTAGCATAGAATCAAAAAGTAGACCTTCGTAATTGTTGGGGAATTTCTACGAGAAGGATGAACAAAACGCTGACTTATAGTCTCTGAAGTTTCTAATGTTATTGAAACCTGCAAGACCCCAAACATGCATGTCAAATTTGAGATACATTAAAACACTTCACTATTAGCTAATTTCTGTTAGAGATCTGTCAATTATTATTTCATGAAATTACCTCAAGGCACCTCCTAGCTCCCTCCTCATGAAAAAATGTAAGAGTTCCACCTATCTATTATTAAAGCAACTTAATTAAACCAAAAAGGGGAAAATAAAGAATAGAGAATAAGACGAAGAATGTTAAATCATACAATGTGTCCAAGGTGTCATGTAAAACTGCCATTACCATATCACTGAAGTAATATGTTGAATCACAATTCTTTGGAGAAAATCTCAGCAGAACTTGGTCATCCATCCTGATATTGTAAGACCTTCCTCGAATAAAGCCTTCTGCTGCAGAAAATGTTTGCAGCAAATAAGTTCACCAGGATTTATTACAAAGTTCTAATCAGACCCATAATATATGATATCCCAAGGAGGGGCAAAAATGAATGGAGAAGAAAGTTAAGCATGCTTACATTCTGCAGGTTCAATAACTCCTCCCTGAGGTGAAGGGGATACTCCTGTCATATCATCTGCAGAAACAGGTTTTGTCAGCTTCTGCGGCTGGGCTGGAGACACAAAGGCCCCCAGTTTGTTCAGTGATAAAACAACTGTTTTAAAAACAACCTATATTTTAGAAAAGCTATATCCATTCAACAGCATAACACAAGGTTTTCATTTCTTTGACAGGCATGCCAAAGAAATTGCAGAAAAGACTTTATAAAACATAAAAATGAGTTCAATATTTGAAGTGTATAACTATTCTGAACTCAGAAGAAAATCTAAGTTGTGTAAACCTAGTGATTAGCATATTCTCAGGTTACTCACCTGCTCTAGAATTGTACAAAACCTCAGCCACAGATAGCCGAGGAAGTGCTGCATTTGAAGATAAACTCATAAGTTCTCCTTTAAATGATGGTACATCCTTAGTCGAAGACCTTGCAGCAGATGATTGCAATGATAGTGAACTTCCAAAAGTTTTGAGTATATCTTCTTTGCTGGGGTTGTATGAAGAAACAGAGGAGATCTCATCCCTGGAACTCTCATATCCTTCCTCAACTCCGTCATATGTATCATTTGCTCTAGACTGTATCAAAAGATCAATTGATTAATTAATTATAAAAAAGAAAGTCTATTGGAAACCTTGCTTGAAAGACAATATTGTTCTAATGGCTGTATTTTACTCCATAAATAGGAAAGATTTAAAGATATTAGAAGAATTTCACATGACAGAGATAAGCAATACTAACAGCTTACCCATTCAGAATCTCCATCCATCTCCTTCCAATATATATCATTTTGGATGGTGTTAGCAGGAACAATCCCTGAAACCACTGAGCACATAAGCATAATTCTCCAGCTATTCCTTACATTAACTGCATATGCGGTAGCATACTAAGTGTTGTATCTCCCAAAATTTACAAGCATTGAACGGCATAATTATAGTTGGGCTATGATATACTATTTGTAGCAAGGTTCCATTATGTGAGCCACAGTAACTTAGGCTTTTTTCTTTACACAATATACAGCAACATTACAAATCATGTTTTGAAAAAAGACGTATATTCTAGATACAAATGCCCAAAACAATGTGCTCAATAAGATAGTATCAATTATAAATTAATGAATTTAGTCAACAGCCACCTTAGTATCACCCACAATTTACAAGTATCAAGCAGCAGAATTACAGTTGGGCTGTGCTATAAGATCTGTAACATGGATCTTGTCATACACAGCCATATTAGGCTTCTTCATTTTCACAAAATAAACAAATAAATACATAACTACAAGAACATTAAACATCATGTTGTGCTAATAGACATACATAGGGACTGATATTCTGGATACAAATATCCAAAACAATTTACTCAACAAGATAGTATCAATTGAGAATATAAATTTCGAATTTACAGTGGAAAAACTGCATTGCTTATCCTCTATTTCATACATACTTCAACTTAATATTAAAGGGCAGTGGCACAAGTGTTGCAGCACAGACAGAATACAAGACCTTTCGGATCTTTTAATATTAATTTTCCAATAAAAGAGAAACCAAAGATGAAAATAGAATGCTTAAGATTAGAAGCCATGAAAGTTTCCAGAACTAAAAAGCGCCATCCTAAGTCAATTTAGCTATGTTTTACAACAAGATAACCATCCAACATATAGCTGGGGGCACAACAACTAGCAACTTCAACTGATTTTTTACAATTCTAAAACAAAGGAATGTGGCAGCAAAATAATGAAAAATTCTATAGAAACAAAACAGTTGTAGCTTATTAAAATCAATATTTTGGACTGCAAAACTAAGATTTTCCTTAATAATCAAAGGAAGAAGAAAAATTCTTTTAGTGTATAAGAACAGGTAGGGTCCATCATCTGAGCATGTTACCAATGCCAGAACCTAATGAAATAGTTAAGCACTAAAATTGAATATTGAATTGGCAACAATGATTCAAACTCATTGCAGAAATTGTTAAGTAATACTACTGGCTCATTTTAAACAATACATGCATATATTACTTATCAGTACCCTTGGCATCAGATATTCCATGTCTCTTCACATATAACATTTTTGAATGTTTTTGAATAAATAAGATACAAAATAAAGTTCTAAGATGCACAAACACAGCACTATTTTTTTTTTTCCAGGGACATATGACTCTGGGTTTTGATCAATACCTACTCAAGCAACAGCATTCTGCCATTTTACCACCAATACAATCAAGTGTAGCAAAAAATTAGGATAAGTGAACAGATTTTAACATTAGTATAAATGCATAAATAGGGTATCCTCAACCTTTCATTCCTATAACCAGTCACCAATGAACCAAACAATAAGAACACACTCTTCCAAAGATAAACAATATTCCAAACTAGTCCATCTTTGCTTGTGATCATTCTTCTTTTTTTCACCATAACTGACAGTAGTGTTCATATTATGCATCAATTTAGGTTGTAAACGGAAATATATAATATTTAGGATGTCACAATAATGACAAATATTTAGGTCAGCAACACTTTAATTGGCTGTCAATAAATAAGATTTGTTGCATATAAATAATAACATAATATTGTTATGTTTTGATAAATTAAATTTTGCCAAAAGACCAATATTTTTCAGTCTAAATTAAAGAGTAACAGGTGACCAACAGCAGCTCACCATCACTTTGACCTTCTGTTAGCAAGCCGTTGCTTTTCTGAGTGACCCATATTTGCAATGGTATGCGAGCTTCCTGTAGGAAGTAAGACCACATCTTCATAAGGAGACATCAAAAATCAATTAAGGTTGTCAGCTGACACAGGAAGTTCAGCGTTCCTTCCAAAGTATACAAATATAAACATGTAACTCTGTCAGAACATGTGTAAATAAGAGAACACATCTTAGCTTCGAACTAGTCATCAGATAAACAAAGGTAATCAAAAGTAGATACATCAATAGGAATAAACATGGAGAAAATTCCTTATAACATTTTTTTGTTGTCAATGAAAACCTTTTTAGTCTCGTGAAAGATCAGAATATCAGACCTCAGATTTAAGGACCACACCTTGGGTCATACTTATCTTTTTTTGGGTCCCCTAAACCTCTCACATTCCATCTTAGAATTTCAAGGACCTCTAACAAAGCTAAACAACCTTCTTTAACTGCTTTCTCAGACTGCTTACTACTCTTTCTGTTTCTACATTGTTACTACTTTGCACCAGTGACAAGTTCATTTTACCCAACAGCTCCCAATTCTCATCTTTTTTTTTTTTTTTTTTCATCTTCTATTGATATCTAGAAAGCATGGCATTCACTTCATTTTGATCAAACTTATCATGAAGCAAAATTTTGAAGATTGTAGGATCCAATCTTTTCTCATATTAGGTTTTTTTTTTTTTTTTTTTGTGGTTTTCTTTTCATTTATGTAAGTAAAATTTTTCAAGAAAATCTTTGAAGGTCTTCATATCCAACTAGTTTGAGCACAAAAACTAACCATTGTAGAAATCTACTACTCATCCATGCCAGTTTATATGGTATTCCTGGCACCGTAATTTTTACACAAGGTCAAAGATATAGAATATGGAACCAACTAAAAAGCCACAAAAATGTTCAAATCGAGTATTCATTCTAAATAACATCAAATTATCTTTCTTTTGATGGAGAAAAACGTAGGAAAACAGTAAATTAAATTTTGAGCAAAAGGATATCAATTATTTCCGCAATAAAGAATAAAAGATCTGAAACTCTCAAAAAGATGTGAAAATACAAGAAAGATTTCACAAATATCAGTCAACAAACAATTGATCATACATAAAGAGCACTATAAAATAAGCGTACACCACAAAGAAGTAGAAATAAACACCACTCATAAACCACAAGAGGAAGCATATTAGGCCAAAGTGGACCAGCAAAGAAAATGTAGCACACAACTTCAGCAGCTAAAAAATTTCAAGTACAGCATTTATCAGCACAGTCATTAAGGGAAATACACATGATTAAAACAAATAAAGCCAACAGCAGGCACAACACAAATGAATTTAAAAGCAACACAACAAAAGCCGCAAAAAATTGATCCTCAAAAAAGCAGGGCACAACATATATGCAAAAAAATATTGATACAAAGAAAATCAACAATCATGATAGCAAGGAAAAAAATTAGCGAACAGACCACTTCAGCAAGATCTTTTTTCGACTCTCTCTGGTTGTGGCCATTTTCCAGTATCAGCCATTGTCCAGATAATGTACACTTAACATAGTACAGATAGCGAATAGTAGTACCCCTGTAAGACGGTGGTATAATGCTAGGTAACTCAGTTCGGACAACATCTGCAGATAAGCAAAAGTGCTTACCAAATCAATGGTCTTAAATCACAATCAAGTGTGAGACAGTTTATATAATATTATTCACCATAGATTACAGACTTTAAATACTCAAAATTGTACATCCCACAAGTTTTCAATAATAACCTCACAAAAATGACTGCACATAAGTCACAAGAAAACAGTGGTTTGTTGACAGCTATTAGGACTCATTGAGCTTGACTAGGCAGCATAAAACATAAGAATTTTGTTAGCTAGATTTCAATCTCTGTAGTGCCTGAACATTTGGTAGGGTTTTCACTTTCAATTTTATATCAATAGATCTCTATGCTTTGAAAAATTGCAAAACCAGAATCTTCAAACTGGAAGCCTAGCAATAGAGCTCGCCGGATACCCAGTTTATGTAATTTGATGGTTTTTTAAAGAGATACATTTTGTTGGTTATGGGGTTTTCTCTCAGAATTTATCACCTTTCCGGTTTTACTATGATAGAATTTCATCTTTCTCCTTGCATGCCTTCTCTTTCTTAGAATTTTCATTCATAATGAAGAGTGTGAGAGACGCTAACTGTTGATCACTTCATCAAATCTTTCATTGCTAAAATATTTGGTATCTACAAAGAAAAAAACTTCATAGAGCAACGCCCGTAAGAGTGTACTGCAGTCCAACATTTCTAAGGTTTAGTGTTTATGTCATACAAACTTAAACAAAATAGGAACGGGCTTACATGATTTAGTGTCACCAGAGGACACAATCTGATTTGAAATCAATTGCGGTGCGGAGCAGTCTAAAAAAACATGTTCCCCTGGAAAAAAAAATCAAAATTCAATATAAAGAAGGAATAAATCTTAATCACAGAAGTGAGATCCCACAAAATTTATTCAAAAAAGAGAGTTGATTATGAACCTCTTCTTTGTTTGGATCCAGGAAGCGGCTTCTGAGTCGCAAACCATTGAGTATCCAACTTTTCAATCCCTTTGATTTCGAATGCAAGGCTTTCAATCAAGAGCGAAGTCAAAGCAGCAGCAGCAGCATCACCATCACCACTCAAAGGATTGCAGATCTCGATCGTAATGAAAACGGAATCGCCTGGTCTGTACACATTTTTATCAGCCACTAGTTTTAGCGTCGGCAACAATTGGCTGTCTCGGGAATTATCCACCGCCTTGTTAGATCCGCCACCGCTCCCGAATAATGAAAACCTTCCCCCCAACATTGCTTGCTTCAGCCGTCCAACTCTGATATATTCATATAATTAGACTACGAAAACTGAGATTTGAATTGCTCGAAATTAAGAATGCGGAATTATGAACTCAACACAGTTGGAGTTGGGATTTTTTATTTTCTGTGGTTTATTATTTCATTTGAAACTCATTCCATTTGCTGGTTTGAAATCTACTCGATTCTTATTTTATTTTGTAATTAGAATTACGAAATTAAATTAACCATGCTCAGGGTAAACTAGTATTTAGCCAAAAAAAATTTATTTTTATTGTGAAGAAGTTATAATTTAATGGAATTATAATTATAAAATTATTATTTTAACACAATTATCTTCAGTGCGAGGGACATACAAACTATTGGATTGACTTTTTTTTTTTCGTAAAAATTTTTGCTTTATGATCCTACCGTTAAATACTATTTTTAAAATTTAATTATATAATTCAAAAATTATTAAAAATTTTAAAAATTATTATTATTAATATTTTAATAATTTATTTTTCAAACGAATAAAGATTATATTTTAAAACCAATAAATATAGATATTTTTAACGAAATTTTAAATATTTTATATAAATAATTGATATGAAATTACGTATAATTACAAATTATTTTAAGTATTATAAAATTAAAATTCTAAGTTAATAAATTATAAATTACAAATGAAACAAAAGAGGATAATCAAAAAGTCGTTGCATTGGAGAATTGAATGATCAAATTCAACAACTTTACTTTACTAATCGAATAAATATTGATATTTTTTTAATCATCTAAATAACTTGTAGATATTTTAATTAAAAAATAAATTATTGTTGTTATTAGATTGGAAAAAGAATGAGTTAAAATAATATAAAAATGCAAAAAGTTTTTTGTCAAAAATTTTTAAATATGCTTTAAAAATTAGAAACATTTTAGCTTCAATAAGAATATGTTTATACTAATGATTTTTCACCTATTCACAAAATCACAGATGTGATAACAACACTAAAAAATAAATAATTATTTTAAAAATTTTAAAAAAATATTTTCTTTTTTAATATAATATAGTATAAATTTTTTACAATATATAGATAATTATTACTAAGTGGAGGTAAATTCTTTAAAATGGAATCTAAAAAATTTATAATTTATTATAATGTAAAATTTATTCTTTTTTATAATTAACTCAAATTAAAATCGAATTTTTTTTATGATTATATGAATATAATTTTTATATAAAGCATCACTATAGTGAGATTTTATTTTATTTTATGCAAAGGTTGAGAATACCATAGCTAGGCATAAAATTTAGCTAAAATTACATATATAACCTTAACCAAATTGAAATTTACGTTGATGTTAACTTAGATAAGGTAAATTAATAAGATTGTAATTAAAATTGTCTATAATCCATCTAAAAAATTAATTTTAGTAGAAAAATAGTTATTTGGACTAAAATAACCCTTTGCTTCTTTTTTTTTTTTTTTCAACTTAGACCAAAAGAAAGAAAAGAGAAAGAAAATAAAATGAAAAAAGAAAAAATAAAGAAAATAGGAAAAAAGTTACAATCTCATTTCATTATTTGTTACAAAACACTGGTTTTAGTAAAAATGAACGGATTTAGCTTTAGTTTGAAATCGATACAAAATATATATATATATATATATAAATTAAGTAATAAAATTTTGACGAAAGTTAATTTTCTTTTCAAAACACTCAATAAATTATCGAGAAATTGTTAAAAAATTTCAACAAATCGTTGAGAATCTTGAGTTGATAATTGTCGAGAATATTCTTGATAATTGTCAAATTTTCTTGGCAAAGAAAATAATCAGAGTACATCGGTTCAATTAACTATTTTTGATCAATTAAGTAAAATATTTTAAGATGGGCTAAAAACACCATAAATTAGGTCCAAATAAAATTATTATCCCTAACCAAAAATTCAACCCAACAGCTCCCAAAAAAGTTTTAATCCCTAACCCTAATTCAATCCTACAGCCTCCAAGCAAATCCAACAACAACCATTGTCGCGTACGCTACCCACTTCAGTTTGTTGTTCTTTGGGTGGTGGGTGGGTTCTAACACTATTATTTATTTATTTTACCCAAAAAATTGTGGTCATTGGTGATGTGAAGAAATTTTAAGTTAGCTGTAAGCATATTTTTATTCTTGTTTTAGAAGAAGATCTATTTTTTAAAGTTTTTATGAAATTTTATGTGTAATACATCCCCCTATTGACTTTTCTTTGCAATTGAATGCAAAATTTTCAGGTGAAATTTTGCAATTTATTAAATATTTATATTTTTCAATAAATATTTATGAAATTTAAAATTAGATGGTGATATTTATGCTCCAATTTATTATTATTATTATTATTATTATTATTATTATTATTACTCCTTACTTATTAACACATTCAACTTAAAATTTCAAAATAAAAAAAAACTATTATAATTTTTTAAGTGAAGTTTACATAATATGGAACTATTTCTATGATTAATTAAGAATTTTAATACTTTATTTTCACTATATAACAAAAATTAAAGTATTTTGTGGTTGATTATAATCAATAATATTAAAATTATCCTCCAAATATCTTACTGTTAATATTTTTACATGGATGTCTTAAATTTTGTAAAAAAAGGCAATAATACCCTCTTTTAGCATGAATTGTTTACAAATTGTACAGTTTATTTTACTCAATTCAAATTTTTTATTGTTTATTTTTAGTTAAATTGTTTGTCTTACCCTCTTTCCTCTATTATAGATTATTCATTTAAAGAAATTAAAGGTGTCACGTTCGACAACAACGAATGCATAGTTGGTGGAACGAGTATCTCGAGTTATTGAGGTTGACACTTCACAATTTGAAATTAACATCGACCTCAATATCACTGCTTCCAACAATGAGTCACGAAAATTTTGATTTTTTCTTGGGAAGAATTGGTAATGGAGTTTTAGCATCACCGATTGTTGATGCACGTAGCCAAACTCCAATGCATTCTTCATGGAAAGAAGCTTCGGCCACCAACAACCCATCCCACACGAAGATCCAGATCCTTGTTTTAGTGGTAAATGGTTTAAAATTTAATGATTATAGCGTTAACAACGATTATAAGTAAGTAGCGTCTTTGCACTACTATAAAAGCTTATGAGTTCAATTATGTTCTTAATTAAAAATTAATTATTTTCAAATATTTTTATTAATAATTTTTATGCATTCAATTTTGCAATAAATTAATTTTATACAAAAATACAAAAAATACAAAAATATTACATCAATATTCTTAAGCAGTTAAAGGTAATTTTGTTTTTTCAAGTAAATTTTATTATGTTAAGGGGATATATCTATAATTTTTACGTATAATTTTATCTACATATTATTGTAGTAAATCTTAGAGATATCTATTAATTACCAACGTTAGCATTACAAGGTTGCTTCATCTTAAAAAATGCATGCAACAACATTAGGCTAACTTTTCAAAAAAGAATTTTAGTTATGATTTAAGTTACCACAAAGCATGGAGTGTGAATGAGTTTGCCATGTTTGTTAGGATAGATTTTTGAAAACATTCGTTTTATTTTATTCAGGTATATACTTTATTTTATATGTAAATTATTTATTAATGAAAGAAAAAAATTATTTATTCACAAATATAAACTACTTCTTTTATTTAGTTATGAATACAAATAAAATATATTAGTTAATTATTTTAATAATTATTTTATATATTAAATAAAATTATTAAAATTATATCTTACGGAGATAATATTAGTGTAGGGTGACAATTATGTTATTAAAATATTAGTATAAATTAAATAGTTATAGAACTATTTTTTTAAATATGACCACATAGTGATAAATCTCGTGATTATTGTATGTAGTTATTTATTTATCATATAATTATACTAGTGTACGATATTATCCTTTAACTTAAAACATCATAGTCGAATTTAGTATAAATGTACATAATTGACATGGTATAATAAGTATGAGACTAATCATATCTTGAATGATAAAACTAATTTGATCACGTATTATTTATATTTGGAAATAGATAATAGTCAAAATATGATTCGTTGGCTTGATATATAAAATTGAAGTTTTCGGTGACTTGATTTAGATTTAAATTCCTTTACGAATATCGATAAATGACTGAAACAGTAAATTTTTAATCAAAATAAATGTCACACGTTCATTCATGACAATCATATTATTGGGACATTATTATGAATTAAATAGTTAAAAAATTAGTTTTTCAAACATGACCAAACAACGATAAATTGCATGAGTATTATATGTAGTCATTTATTTATCATATAATTGTACTAATGTGCGATATTATTTTTTAACCTAAAATATTATAGCCGAATTTAGTATAGATGCACGTAGTTTATATAGTATATAAATATGAAACTAATCACCTCTTGTATGATAAAATATATTTAGTCTTCTGTTGTTTATATTTGAAAATGTATGATAATCAAAACAGGATTCGTTGGCTCGATATATAGAATCAAAGTTTTCGCTAACTCGATTTGGATTTAAGTTCCTTAACGAACATCAATAAATAACTGAAACAGTAAATATCTGGTCAGAGTAATCAAAAATTACATGAAAGAGGTTCGTTGTGATAAGTTCAGCGTATATTAATAAATGGTTCATATTTATATCGATATAGCATTTTTGACATACTATAGACACTTGATTAGAATTGGATAACAAAAAGATTTTATTCACATAATATGTACAATTGGAATGAGATTCGATAAAGTATAACTTCATCATGCTCTAGGGGTTATGACACATTATTATATGTTAATTATAGTAATTGAACTTTTGAATTGTTTGAAACTCGAAAAGTTCAGAATAAGTTCACAGCTATTTCACATTGAACTTGTGTGGTTACACCAATAATCAAAAATAGTGAGAGATATTTGAGAAAAAAATATTATCAGTAAAATAAAAGGCTAGCACATTTGAGATAATAAATATGCCAAAATAAAAAAATATATAAATATTATATATATTTATGAATTCTTTAAAATGTTTGAAACATTTTCATAACTTTACATCAAAATGTAATTTAATGTAAGTTATATAGTCTACTTAATAATATGGATTATCATTAGACCTAAATACAAATATATAATTGTGGAATAATTGTACTTAAACCTATAAAAATATACTTAATCACATAAAACTTAAATGTATAAAATAAAAACTATTAGATAATTACCGTTATGTTCACGACACAAATTCACTTTTAATTAAAAGATGAGGACGAATACAAAAATGCATAGATATATTTAAAAATATATATAGGTTTCACCAAACTTGCTATGTTTTGTAAAAAAAACCTAGATCTCCCAAAGCCAAATTTGGCCAAGCTTTTTTCCAAGTCTTTTGTGTGGTGTACATTGCATAATCTTCACATAATTAAAAGTGTGGCTTCATCATTCAAAGCTTATGCATAGTAAAAACTCATCTTATAGTGAAATTTATGCATATACTTGATGTATGTACACTTGGTATTCGAAGTATTTGTGAAAATACTTGAATGAACAAAGTTTATGTTTAATGTATGTTTTCATTATATTAATCCTACAATGTTGATCGTCAAGGGTTCATTGGAAGATTCATTCAAGTAAATTTTGCTGTGCAAGATAATGCTGAAGACCAAAAATCTTCAAACTTATATATTTCTTAAAATAGAGAAGTGCACATCATTACAAGTATTGTTTCATAGCCATGAAAGCTGTATAAGAAGATTTACTTCACCAAAAAGGCCAATTATTGCACTTGATGAAACACTTCTACAAGAAAATTTAAAGAAAACATGCTTATTAAAATGTGGCTTAATAATAACAATCAATATTTTCTATTGCATTTTGTATTAGTAATAGTGAGAATGATTCCATATAAGAATGATTTTTCATGAAATTTAGAGGATATAAGGTTTGTTCTTGATTTTGACTTCATTTTAAACTGTTACGATAGTATCAAGAAAGTTGTCACAACTGTATCATGTATCTAAATTTATCTGGTATATAAATGGGATTTGGAAAGTTGATTCAAACATTACAAAATACTTTTATGATGTTTGCTATTGTAGGTGGGGTTTTATTCTTATGTTAAAAGGCAGTAATATAATATAATGATGATCAACATTGTAAAATTAATATTGTGCTAAAACAAGTTCAAAACATGCTAATTCATATGATGTTAAAGGGCAAGATCATGGTTTTTTCAAAGATAAAAAGAGCTAATAAGTTTTCACATTTGATTAATAAAGTAGGGTAAGAAAGAATCGAGAGAAAAATACGAACAATGTCAACTTATCAAGTGATTTTAATTTTTTTTGCTTAACTTGCATAGGTTCATTGTTAAAGATAATGACCTTGACTACCATATTAACATGTTTAAGAAAAAACACGCACAGGTTAAAAATTTTGATTTGATCAATTATTATGTGAACATACAATTGCTATGTATAGGCATTGACCTATTTTTTTCTCCTTATATAGTATGTATTTTAAATACTATTATAGTTATTCAAGGTTGTTACCTATGTTGCCTTAGTGGTATACTGAAAATAGCATATGTTTTCAATGAGTATGTACTTATCATATCACATTTAATGGAAAAAAGTAGCACGTTTATAAAATAATAGAATATTGTCTTAGAGTGAGGACAAGATATGTTGTAAGTGTATCTAGTGTAGAGTTTGAGGATATAGTTGTCTAACATGTATTATGACAATTCTATTATTTGAGATAGAGTAAACAACTTGAGCAACATTACCTAAACATGACTATATATTTTGTAACACATTCAATGTTATATAATTACATTTTCAATTTGTATTAAATTTTTATTATTAATCTATATATTATCTTTGATTAAGGACTAAGTTGTGTTATTTTTAAAAGGTAAATGTCTAGGGTGTATGAGAAATAGATTGAATGTTTGGAAAAAATGTAAGACTATCTTAAGCTAGTGTTCAAGAAATATTCAACAATGACAAAAATTATGTCTTCATGCATCTTTTATACTTTGTGTTGGAATTTCTAAAACCAATCAAAAACGAAATAATGTTGTTGAGAATAGGAGCTATTAATCAAACGAACTTAAAAATAATAATAACTTTCTCTACAAAACTCTAAATTGTGCAATGTTTATGTTTTATTGAAAACTAGAGTTCCATAACTTTTTTAGTGATATAGTACTAATAGTTAGATTCAAAACGGCCATTCTACAATAACTAAAATAATATATATCCTAGAATTTTACAAGTTAAGTAGATGTTAAATTTTAGTCAAAAAAGGATTTATGCAAATCCTATTTTACTTAAGACTAAGTTATGACTACTTTAATATAAATAGAGTACATCCTTTCTTGTAAGAGAAGCGAAAAATCAAGGTACAAGTGAAGGAAAAAAAGGAAGAGATCCTAAAAGGATATTTTTGATATTAATTTGATAATCTTATAATTTGATAATCACATTAATTTGTTCGTTATTGCATAATTTTCTTTTTTCATAGTGCTTATTGTACTTTAAGTTTGTTAATAATAATCCACACAAAAAAATAATCCACACAAAAAAATAATCCACACAAAAAATTATTATTGACTTTAAAATATGACATTTTAAGTCTCACACTAATACTAAATTCATAATCAATGAAAAACTAATGCATATAATTAGATTTTATGTTAAGAGAATTGTTTCATTAAGTTGTTGGAATTTTTTAATTATATAATTTTGTTATAAAAGTGACAATTAGTGGTGAATTTTTTGAAACCTTAATAGCTTTGTCTTGATTGATTTCTTATTTTTGATTTATTTTTTGTAAAAATTTATGTTTTACTTTATTTGTTATTTCTATTTTAATTTAGTAAAATCCTGATACTATTCATTTGTTTTGCATTCAATTAGACTTTTTTTTATGGCATTAATTAGTTTATTTTAGAATTTAGTAATAAAAAAGTAATAAATAATCTATTTTTTGTATAATCTACCTTATGAAAATACTTTTCATATTACAACTAATTTATAATATAGGATTTTGACAAGGGATATGAGAATCTTTTGAAGAAGATTAAAAACAATAAAAAAAGTTGTTACTTAATGGTAGCCTTTTATATTAATAAGTTCAATACTTTATAGGGGTTTGTATTTTGATGATTGAAGAATGGCTAGTGAATAGAGCTTTTCTAAAAAAAAACTAAACAAAAATCATGAATCTATTTGAAATAATGTATGAAAATCCTCAATACTAGATTGTGCATGACCAAAAACCATATTGAAAAGTTTATGAAATTTCCTCTCCTTTAACTTACAATTTGGAATCCTAAATATCATATCTTGTTTCTAAGCAAGTAAATTATTTCATGACTAACTTTCTTTATTCATAGAACAAGCAATAAGTTTATTAGATATTTGTTGAATTAGGTTATTTTATAAAAGTTTATCCATAAAATTCAATGGCGAGCTCTTAAGAGCAAGTAAATCAAATTGGCAAGTTTATATAGACTAATTAAAATAAACAAATTAATCCTCCAAAGGAATTTGCCCAAAGCATGCATCAAGGATATCAATTCCAAAACAACGATAAAAAAGTTGCAAAACAAAATGATCTATAATTAACCCATTAAGAATGGGTAAATTTCATAAGATAATGACTAATCTTTCCAAAATAATAAAAAAATTGATGCAAAGTTAACAATCTCAATTTCAAAATCATCAAGCTTTTCAAAAAATAATTTCAATTGCAAACAAATAACATTAAGGCTTTTCTATATAAGTTCAATATGCAAATGAGTTAAATAGCAACTATTGTGGTAGGAAGAGAATAAAGCAAGTTTTCTAGCTAACTACAAATCAATCTTGGATAACTAGAGTTAACAGAGGCTATCAAGTATGGAAATTGACCTCAAAAAGATAAGAAGCATGCAGTTAGTTATTATTTATGTTCATGAATATGAAAATATGACACTAAAATGAGTTAAACAAGAGAATGACTCACCATATAAACAACAACTTAGTAAAGAAAAAGCAACAAAGAAGCAAGCCAAGAATAAGCAACAATTGGAGAAGAATTATGCTAAAAATAGAGAAGATTTTAATCGAAAGAATGAAAAAAAAGAGATTTTTTTTTGGTCATATAGACCTCAACATATATGCTACCGTCACCTTTCCCTTAAATATTGGTAAAGCCAAAGTAGAAATTTCACACTAATGTAATTTTAGAGAAATCAAAAAGGTGTCTATCAACATTCCTCTCTTAAAGGTAATTTAACATATTTCATCATACACTAAATTTCTTAAAAATTAAGTTACTAATAAAAGACAATTTAAGGAATATAAGAAGGTGATAGCAATTGAGGAAGTGATTGCTATTTTACAACAAAAGGTTCCTCCAAAGCTTAAAGATTTAGGAAATTTTACTCTTTTTTTATGTTTTAGGAAATAAAATTTTTGATAGATGTTTACTTGATTTAAGTGCTTTAATTAATTTAATGTCATATGATGTGTTTGTAGCCCTAAATTTTGAAGAATTTAACCTTATAATAATTTTTAATTAAATTTACAAATAGATCAATCAAGTACCCTATGAAAATAGTTAAGGATATACATGTCAAAGTTAATGATCTTATTTTGCCAACGAATTTTATAGTGACGAAGCTTGAAGATTTGCCCATTCTTTTTCATAGACAATTCATATAATTGCTAAAGTAAAAATTGATGTCAAACTCGGTACGCTCATTATCAATGTCTTCGATAAAATAAGAGAGTTTAAAATGTTGATGCATTGAAGCTATCAAGTAATGAAAATGAGTGTTACATTGTTGATATCCTTGATGATATAACATAAGATATATTTAGTAAATGTTGCACCAAATATCTCTTAGAAGTAATTCTTACTCGACAAAAGATGTTGCATTTTTTCATTCAATTGGCGAGGATGAAAAGTTGGTTAGTGTTGTGCATACATTGAATGCTTTATCACACATTCCATCTCCAAATAAGTACTTTGCTTCTTTTGAGCTGTTGCATGTATCATTATTATCTTCTTTAATTGTTCTTCCATTCATTGAGAAACATCATAAATTAAGTTAAAACCTTTATCATCACATTTAGAACATGATTTCCTAGATTAAGATGACATTTTACCTATCATAGTAGGTAGTAATTTGAGTGCATTAGAAGAAGAAAAACTAGTGGGAGTGTTGAGAGATTATAAAGAGGCATCTGGGTGGACTATTAATGACATAAAAAGAATTAGCCCAACAATTTGTATGTATAAGGTTATACTTGAAGATAAATTAAAACCATTTAGAAAGCTCCAAAGAAGATTTTATCTAACAACGAAAAAAGTGGTAAGAAAAGATATTTTACAATTATTAGATGTAAGCATAATCTATCCAATTTTAGATTTTAAGTAGGTTAGCCCAATTCAAGTAACTCCAAAAGAAATTTGGTACGACGATGATTAAAAATGAAAATGATTAATTAGTACCTACTAGAATTCAAACTAGTTCGTGTATATGTATAGATTATATTGAAAACTATTATAAGAAAATATCATTTTACTTTTCCATTTATAGATAAAATGTTAGAAAGACTTATTGATCATAGTTATTATTATTTTTTAGATAGTTACTCAAGCTATAATCATCTTTGAATTGATCCTAAAGACCAAGAAAAAATCATATTCATATGCTTTTAGCACATGACCTAAGACCAAAAATAAAAGTTGTTGGCAGCAAGTGGGTATATCAAGTCAAATACAATTCAAATGGTTCAGTAGCCAGAAATAAAGTAAGATTAGTCATCAAGGGATATCATCAAACCTCAAGAATAGATTATATAGAAACCTTCAGCCTTGTAATTAAAGCAATAACTATAAGGACAATCTTTAGCTTGGCAGTGAATCAAGGTTGAGACATCAAGCAAATGGATGTCAATAATGCTTTTTTAAATGAAGTCTTTAATGAAAAAGTATATATGCAGCAACCAAAGGGTTTTGAAGATTCCACCAAAAATAATTTTGTATGTAAGCTAAAGAAAGCTATCTGTGGATTAAAACAGGCATTTAGAGCCTAGTTTGAAAGACTCAGGTCAACACTGGTACAGTAAGGATTCCTAAATTTAAGATCTGATGCTTCTATGTTTGTTTCACATGAGAACAAGAGGTTGGTCATAGTTCTAGTATATGTCAATGATATACTAGTGACAGGGAATAATGAGTTAGAGATCAAGTTAGTCATAAATAAATTGAGCAACACTTTCACTCTTAGAATTCTGAGTTCTATGAACTATTTCCTCGGAATGGAAGTGAAGAGGAATGAAAATGGAATGATTCTGAAACAATCAAAGTATATATCAGATCTACTTAAGAAAACTAGAATGTTGAACTACAACTCAAGTCTGACACCAATGAGTCAAAGCTTAAAACTAACAAATGAAGATGGAAATGAGTTTAAAAATAATACCCTATTTAAAAGCATAATAAGTGCATTACAATATGCAACTTTAACAAGATCATAAATCACTTTCAGTGTGAATAAGCTCAGTCAATACCTAGTAAGTCCGAAGTTAATTTATTGGAATAGGTGCAAAAGAATTCTCAAGTATTTAAAAGATACTAGTGATAATGGATTATTCTACCAACTAAGAAAGTCTATTGATATGGTTGGATATTCAGATGCAAGCTGGATAGGTGACTTGGATGATAAGAAATCTGTAACAAGTTATGCCATCATGTTTTGTGGAAATGTGGTCTTATGAAGCTCAAAAAAGCAAAGAGCAGTGGCTAGATCAAGCATTGAATTAGAGTACAGGGTTTTGGCACAAATTGGTGCAGAGATGGCTTAGATGAACTCACTGATCAAAGAGTTGAAATTGAAATTAAGTTGAAAGCCAGTCATATGGTGTGATAACCTTAGGGCAATATGTCTTGCTGCTAATCTAATTTTTCACAATCGAAGTGAACACATCCAAGTTGACGTTCATTATATAAGAGAGCAAATTTCAAATACAGAAGTTGAAGTAAGACATCTGAATACAGAAGAACAAATTGCAAACATATTGACCAAGCCTCTTGTAGAAGAAAAATTTAACTATTTCAAAAACAAGCTAAATGTCATACATGACAGTTTAGCTTGAAAGAGGGTGTTGAGAAAGCTTAGTATACAAGGAACAATTTATCCAAAACAAGGGCTAATCTAAGAAGATCGTGGATCACAAAAGACAAGGACATAATAAACTAGAAAGCATCAGTATAACAATTCTTTGTATAAGAATATTTGATAGCGTAGCAAAGTAAGGACATATCAAAAACAAACTTTGCCCTCTAGCTATTTTTTTTCCTTATCTAACACTAGGGTTTTAGCCTTAGCTTAGTGCATATATACATGCTTTTCTCCCTTTGTATAATTCAAAAATATATTAAATCAATACAACTGAAAACCCCTTTTCATAATGTTGGTTACAATTCATTTCTTTTAACTTCCTTCAAAATGGTATGCTGTTATTGACATTTTTTCCTCCTCTTTCGTATGTTGAAATTCAAAAAATTGCTTGGTTCTACAAATCCATATAGTCGGATCCTCCAATCCATTATAACGAGGAAAATCAAGCGTGATTAATTTTGGTGCAATAGATCCACTGCCACTAGCAACTCTTTTTCCTTTATTTTGAGTTTTTGAGGAAACTTCATCATGCCCACCCTTCTATAAAAGAACGATTTTTCCTGAATTTGGTTGGATAGCATTATATTCATATCTTCAGTATGCTTCATGAGTCGCTCCTGGACAGTCCTTGCCTCCTGTTGCAATGATTGTTGACTCATATTTAACTAGCCAATTTCATTTTTCAATCTATCAAGATGGTGGTCGAACATACTTGACTTTGATACCAAGCTGTTGAGTCATCTAGCCACAGACCTTGTCATGCATCGGTTAACAGAAAAAATTGTTGGATCAATTTTTTGCAACTTTCTTATTGTGCAAGATAATGCAACTTTTTACAATTCTTCGAGAAATCCTAATCCTTTTAGTAAAAGGCAATTCGAGATGTCTTGGCCTTTGAAAAACAACACAAGGTTGAGATAAAAATTTGTTTCTTTTTTTATTGATAACTTCATTTCTTTAAATAGCAAATGACTTACAATTAAAAAAGAAATAAATTAACAAAAGAAATACGTGTTTCACTTGATTCAAAGTATTGAATCCTTATTTACTTCAAATGAAATATTACAAAAATAGCATCCTATTAACTATGATTGTTGCCTGTGATTCTAATGCAGGCTCCTCCATCTAATTTGATTGATCTCGCCATTTTTATTTGTGATACTACTCCTCTTCATTCTTAGGCCTCCTCTTCGTCTTGCGGTAAATATGTTACCTTGCCAAAATTGTCTCCAACATAATTAATTGCCATGCATAATTAAGTCTTTAATTTAGCTCCACATAATTCTTGCATGCCTTTAACTATCTCCTCGTAATCCATACTTGGCAATTGTCCTTAGGGCTTAATGTGCATGCAATTAGCATTTGTGTAATTCCATTACATTAAACTTCCATCTTAACTAAAAATAATGAGTTAAAGCAAAATGCCTGCATCTAACACTAATCATTAATAGCTTCCACTTACTAAACAAATAACACACACACACACACACACGTAGTTATATATCTAACACAATCATAAATATAAAAATATAATATTACAAAAGTAATGTCAATAATGAAGATATAAAGTAATTTGCTAAAATTAATTTCACTTGATGCACGATTTTATTTGTTTTTTTTTATGATTTATATTTTGTCTTTTAATTTCTTATGCTATCATTTTTTAATTAATTATATGAATTACCAGAATTAAAATAATATAATTTCTTAGCATAATTTAAATTTAGTTGGTGTTTACAAATAAGACATAGGTTTTCTCGAATAATTAGGATTTCAGTATGTTTAGGAGCCTGAATAAACTTTGGATAGTATTAAATAAAATTTAATAAATAATTATATTTTTAAACAAAATTATATCTCTATTAATTTACTAATAGTGTGAAATTTTTTTAAAAAAATTTAAAATTAATCAATATTAACTTTTAGTAGTTAAAAGCAAATTATTTAATGAAAATTTATTTATAAAATTATGTCTTAATATTATCATTGTTAAAATTATTAATTTATTCAATAATTACCGGTTTAAAAATATAATTATATGGATTAATAATTTAAAAATACAATAATAAATATCGAAGGAACTCATTAACCAATTAATGATAAAAATAATTGAATTAAAAGTAGTTCACCAATTTATCACTGTCTAAAATATTTAATTATTAATTTGACAAATTATTTAACATAAATTTAATTAGTTAAAACTCAATATATATATGAATATTTAGCTAATGATTACTTTCACAAATTAAATATAATTTTTTTATTATTTAATAAAAAATTAAAAAAAATTATTAATTAAATATTTAGTGAGAATTCAAAATTACCTAATAAAATTAGTACGAATAAATATTATATTTTAAAAAAATTTAATTAATATTTTATTTTTTAAAAAAATAGATTGGAATTAGTTCAACATCAAACATAATTTTTTTTTATTTATATATAATAGATAATCACGATGATGCGTTACATTAAACCTAGCCTACCCCTCCTTCTACCAATTTGTTATTCTATATTTTATCTAATTACCGCAGCTTCGAAGGTTCCGTCCCTGCCTTGGGATTGTTAGTAATACTACTGACTGCACTTTGTAAGAAACTTCCAACAATATTAGTTATTTTATTTATTTATTTATTTTTAGAAATTTTCAACCCTTTTTTCGTTCGGGATTTGGTGAGGGGGCGCATTAAATTATTTCCTATTTAAACCCCCGGCCAACCAAAATCCTTGACACCATTTCCTTTCTCTCTTTTTCTCAGTGAGCTAGCCGGCTGTCTTCTGTTTGTAATTGCAATTGCAAGCAACCATGTCTCTCCTCAACGATCTCCTCAACCTAGATCTCACCGAAACCACTGAAAAAATCATCGCCGAATACATATGGTATCCTTCGTTCCTACCTTCTCGATCGTCATAAGACAACTTAATTTCTTTCTAATTATTTATTCTGTATTGTAGGATCGGCGGATCTGGTCTAGACTTGAGAAGCAAAGCCAGAGTGAGAATTCACATTTTCCCTTTTCTTTTTTGTGTAATTTTTTTTTTCAAGTGACTAAACTGCTCTGATTTTGGTTCTGATAAATACGATCTTATGATCAAATAGACGTTGGCTGGTCCAGTAACGGATCCTTCCAAGCTACCAAAGTGGAATTATGATGGTTCTAGCACTGACCAAGCCCCCGGCGATGACAGCGAAGTTATTTTGTAGTGCGTATTTCCCTTCAAATTTTTTTTTTTTTTTGATTTTCAGATATGAATAAGAATATTGTGCCAACTGGAATCTTCGATAACGGCATGGTAGTCATCTACCTGCTTTTTAATTATTGATAATTGATTGTGATGAACTGTAATTTATTTTTCTCTGGTGTGGATCAGTCCACAGGCTGTGTTCAAGGATCCGTTTAGAAGAGGAAACAACATCCTGGTAATTAAATCTGGACACGTCATTTTTATCTTTTCCAATCCCGTGATTTTTGGGTAGGAGTAAAATGGCCAGTCTATTGGGCTAATTAATGTCTCTCCAAATACGATGTAAAATTAGGTGATGTGCGATGCTTACACGCCAGCCGGTGAACCCATTCCCACAAACAAGAGGTTTAACGCTGCCAAGATATTTGACCAACCGGAAGTGGTCGCCGAAGAGCCGTGGTAAGTGAAAAATAAATAAGAATTGTTTTTTAATTAATTATTTACTGATATTTGGATGAATTAATTAACAATAAATAAAATCACGAATATGCCCTTTGCCTTGAATTTGACGTAGAGCCGCGTCATATCGGATCGTTATCTTATGGGTCCAAATGTCATTATAAATCCTGAAAAAAAGGGGCCCCCTACTGCTAGCATGTTTTTGTCCAAGAATGCGATCTTGCGACAATATTGGAGACGAGTCCTATTCTATTTTGTAGGCGGGTGACTAATTTAACATAAACTTATAGTCTGCCTTATTTTATTCAGAGATAAGTAAGCGACCGACGATCACGTTATTTTAATTTAGCCTCTAGCATTGTTAGTTGAGTTGACCCCGTAACTCACGTTATTTTAATAATTGAAATTGAATCAATCAAGTATTGCATCAGTGGGGAGATGAATGCTTATTCGTTCATTTTGTCCTACCTAGGCTAGCTATGCTATTCCATTGTTTCCGTTCGGTTCCAAAGTCTCCTTGTCAATTGTCTTCTCCTCTTTTATCTGGAATGATATTTTAACCCTAAGCTCATAATTTGTTTAATTAATTTTTCACCAACTGATATCAGGCTCGCTGGCCATTGAGGCATTACCCTTTTTTTATTATTTAAAATGAAAAAAAATTAGAGAGGGTGCAATTAGTGGAACCATTTCTGTCCACCCAACCAAATTGTTAGGTATTACGCTAGTTTGAAAAAAATAATAATAATGAACTCCACGTCATATTGCATCACGGCCCACGTGTTTCACTTAAATGTTGGGACCACGTTACACATCACGCCCCACGTGTTTTACTTAAAAGTTGGGATTGCATTACACATCACACCCCCTTTGATGTAGGTTGAAATTTTAATTTTAAGATCTGAATAATTATTCATTATATTTAATCTAATATTGATAATATATATATATATATATGAATATATAAAATAGGTACGGGATTGAGCAAGAGTACACTCTACTTCAAAAGCAGGTGCAATGGCCAGTCGGATGGCCCGTAGGTGGATTTCCAGGACCTCAGGGACCTTACTACTGTGGAATTGGTGCCGATAAGGCTTTTGGAAGAGATATTGTGAATGCTCACTACAAATCTTGCCTTTACGCCGGTATTAACATCAGCGGTATCAACGGTGAAGTTATGCCTGGTCAGGTACGCATACATAACACACCTATACTGTTCATGGCTTTGTTTATTTTTATTTTCTTCTCTAAAATTTTATTCCTGTTAATACATCATATAGTGGGAATTTCAAGTCGGTCCATCTGTTGGCATCTCTGCCGGTGATCAGTTATGGATGGCTCGCTACATACTTGAGGTATCTTGTCAATATGCTAACAACTACACTTATTTTTTATCATTAATTTTTTTTTTTCTAAACATTAACTTCTTTGAATCGGGTTGATCGAACAGAGGATCACCGAAATTGCTGGAGTTGTTGTTTCATTTGATCCAAAGCCAATCAAGGTCTGTTACGACACTTTTCCTTCTATTCTATTTGCTCTTTTGCTTTGTTTACTCCACTAGTTGTGAGCATGCTTAGTGTTCTCCATTTATTTATTTATTTATTTTTATTAGGGTGATTGGAACGGTGCTGGTGCGCACACTAATTACAGGTAAATGCTAACTTAAATTTGCCCAGTCAATTAGGATTACGAAAATTACAATTTTGATTGTTTGTTTGTTTGTTTGTTTGTTTGTTTGATACTCAGCACCAAGTCCATGAGAAATGATGGGGGAATTGATGTGATCAAGAAAGCAATAGAAAAGTTGCGTTTACGCCACAAGTAGCACATTGCTGCTTATGGGGAGGGCAATGAAAGAAGATTGACGGGTCGCCATGAGACTGCTGATATCAACACTTTCTCTTGGGTAATTAATCAACTACAACCACCCATTTATTTTAATTTATTAATTAATTCTTTATCATTAGTTTAATTTATTGTTTTGCCTAAACAATAATAATAATAATAATTGTAGGGTGTTGCAAATAGAGGGGCCTCCATCCGTGTTGGTCGTGATACTGAGAAAGACGGAAAGGGTTAGCAGATCTTTCAATACATTCTCAGCTACAGCTTGCTAAATGTTTTGTTAAATCTCTTCAATGCAATATGATCTGCATATATTAACATGTTTGTTTTGACAGGATATTTTGAAGACAGAAGGCCGGCATCGAACATGGACCCCTATGTTGTTACTTCAATGATTGCCGAAACCACCATTCTGTGGAAGCATTAGGAGTGAAGAAGGGATTCCGTGTGGAATGTTCCTCATCCTACCATGAAAATAATTCTTAGGTCTGGTATTTATTCTGTTCTGTGTGCATGCCCTTTAACTAGCTCTGTTTCTTTGAATTTGGCCTTGTCGTTCAATGTTTTCTTTTACTTGCCGGGAATGCTCAGTTGTGATTCAATTAAAAACTATCTTATCTTTTGTTGAAAAATAAAATTGAAAAATTCTGTTATAGTTTGTCTTATTGTTGGCAACTATTCTGATAAAAATAATATGTTTGTACGGTGGATTCTAGCTGTTTATATCGAATACTGAAACAAGATGATGTTATGCTATTTATCCCTATAAGAGATATTAAGTTAAAAATCCCATGCTCGATGAGGAAGTTGCTTGCGTCTGATCACGATCATCAAGTACATTAAATTTCCTCTGTAGAGTTTCCTCGGTTTTTGACCCAACTGCGACAGATTGGATTAATTAATCATTTAATAGCATGTATTATTGTTTTTTTTTTTTGTTAAGTTCATTAATTAAACATATTGCTGTCCTCATGTCGACTTGTGCTTATTAGTGCACCTCAAGGTGTAATAAGAGGATATTAGCAGTCTTGCATTTTTACATATTCAAGATGGACGTCCATTTGTTGGTGCACTTGAAGGCCATTATCGAAGAAATGTTACTATTATCAAGTTAGACGTACGTTCATTTGTTGGGTGCATGCACACTGCAGCCATTAAAAATAAAAAAATTTTGCGAATATGATCACTGTTCCCGTCCATTTGTTAATGCACTTGAATGACAACCATGAAAAGGAAAATGCTATTGTGATCGTTTTGGAGGTCCACTTATTTGTGCACCTAGACATCTACACACATCAACGACAGCCAAAAAAAAAAAATAAAGGAAATTCTTTGTTCAATGAAGATAACATGTTTACATCAACTACAAAGGGTTGAGATTACATGTAGTATGTGACATTATTCACCTATTGTTTTTGTTGTGGGACATTTGGAATTTTATCCAAGACCTTCCACACTTTGTAACATGGCGATACTAATATTATCATAAACAGGCCAAAAAGCATACCAAGCAATCTTCAGGCATCAAATAAGTAACGACTGCATATGACAACATCTTCCAAATTGACTTATTCATTAATAGTGGCATAAATCTTATATAAAAATTGCATATAGTAAAATGTCTACCTCACTAAAATTTCAATGCATGTCTAGTATTATTGCATATAAATTTTCAACTATAGGACCCAAACCTCCAAGTAAAGTTGCCCAAGGGCTCCAACACAAAAATAAAGTTAATAATGAGTTTAAACCTATAAATAAACAGAAAAAATAAAGGTATAAGTGAGTTCAAACCTATAAACAAATGCTTATGAGCCTATAACAAAAATAAAATTAAATAAAATAACTCACAAACATTAAAATTGTAAAATAATTAAAATTTAATATCAAAAGAAAACATTATATCATTTTATAAAAAAAGTCGACCTAAAAAAAAAGATAAATGATCACTATTTGATAACTTTAAAGAAAAATTTTACAATAAAAATAACTCGAATATATATAAGAAATTTTAATGAGATTTCATTACCAAAAAGTAAGAGAGTACTTCCACAAAAGGAAAAACTTTATTAGTTATGAAGTATATGTTGCTCGAGATATTGTAGTTAAGTTGTACAAATACTTGTGAAAAAATTATAGATTTCTTTTAACCATTAAGTCAATGAATTTTTATAGAAGTGTTATACTTAAATACGTGAAATTCTTATAAAAATGAAGAGACCCTTTTGACTAAGAGATTTATGAATTCTTGTCAAAACCTTTCACTTAAATATGTGAAGACTCCCATAAATAAAAATAAATATTTTTAACTATGTTCTTTATGAACTATTGTAGAAACTTTATACTTAAATATACGAGAATTCTCAATTTTTAAAAAGGGGTAGTTTCCTTAGTTGGAAACCTATGGTTTCCTTCAAACGGCAAGAGCTTGATATGTGAGAAGAAATCGCTACCAAAGTATAAATGCCCAATTATTTGCAAGAGGAGAGAGTGATAAAAAATTCTACAATTTGTACGATATATACGAGAGAATCCACATGTCATGATATTAAAAAGGGAAGAACCTCACGTAGCAACCAATGACCTTTCCAAAGAAATAATCTAACATTAATCAAACTAAAAGGCCCAATATAAAATTTCAAAATTTAACTAATAAGATAAGACAAAAACAAATGGATTAAGTGAAAAAATTTTGTTTATTTCAATTTAGAAAATTTCTCATTCAAAAATGATGAACTTTGGCCAGTAACTTCGTACTGCTAGCAAACCCTTCAATATTCCTGACCTTACTTTGTTTCACAAGAAAGAGAAAGCATCAAGAAATCAAGATGTAACATGTAGACAAAGATTCATATCATTATTTGGAGCAAAAAATCGCATCAACAAGTAAACCAATTGACATTTAAAACAGTAAACTAATGCATAATTAGACAATAAACATGAACTTTGTAAGTTGACAACAATCCAAAACTGCTAAACTTATAAATCACTTTCTATACAACGACATGCGAGAGTTCTCAACTCTCAGCAAATTGGATAAAAGCATCAATATCCTTGTCAACATCTATAATTGTTAGACTTAAAATCCGCTTTCCATACAACACCACATGAGAGTTCTCTACTCTCACCAAATTGGATTGAAGCATCAATATGTTTGTGTTTTATTTTAATTCATTGCTAACATAAATGAATAGATTTTTAACCTTGTCAATGAATATGTTAGTGAGTTATATCAATCGTATAAACAATTTGTAGCTTGTAGATAGTTGCATATGTGAAGCTCTGTTATTAACCAATGTATGTTTTAAAGCATACTAACCAAAATCTAGATGTTTGGTTTTTTTTTCTTTCCCTTTAAGATCTCACATTTTTTCTAATAAGAAAATATTAATAAGCAAAATAAATTAAGTTGAACTTATGTAATACTAATTAGTACAATCAAAATGGACATTTAGGATTTGTTTGGGAATGCTACAAAGAGAACACTAAAAAGTAAAAAAGTTTATACATTTTAACATTTTTTTCTAAGCACTTTCTAAAAAAATTTATTAAAATATTTAACATTATTCGTAAAATATTTTAAATATTATCTTAATTAGTATACAATTATTTTTGATATAAAAATTAACTCTAATATTAGTTAAATTTGATAAATATTTAATTAAGTAAAGAAGTAAACACGTAAATAAATATTTATATTTTAAATTTAGTGCTTATTTTAGTTAAATATTTATATTTTAAATTTAGTATTATGATAGTGCTAACTAGCATCGTAAAGGGGTATTTATTTTCAATATTTAATCCGGAGATTTTAGAGGTGAAATAGGTGGGCAGCAGTCTTAAATTAAAAAAAAAAAGGAAAGAGGTTCTTGGGTTAGGCCTGTCCTGGGGAAGTAGAAGGCGGGCCAGAATGGGCCAATTAGATGCCACATCCTTATCCTAGAATTAGTAATTTTTGTGTTACGTAGACTTGCAAACCTACGTACAAATGTTGCGTGAAACACAACTCTTGGCGGTTGCAATAACGGGAAGCCATTCTTACGTCTCCTAATCTCCTAACTCCGCTGTTGTCCCTTTGTTTTCTTGCGCCATCGGATCTTTTCTCTCTCCCATTTAACGCTTTTCTCTCACTTTCTGTGGTTTCTTCTCTCTCTTAAAATTGGCTTTGCTTTTTAACTGTTTATCTTGAATATGCACCAAAACAGAGCTGCTTGACTTGGCTAATGAAACAAGGGTATGCAGCTTCTAATTTACCTTGCGTTAACGTTTTTAGCTTTCTTTTCGTTGTTTTTGGCTTTTGCTTTGCTGATTTCGACATAAGCAGCTAATTGATTTGATGCTGTATTAATATAACATAAATTCTTTCTGGTTGTTTGAATGGCTCTCAATATAAAGTTATACGTTGCGTTAGCATATCAGGAGCAAGAAAAGTACCTGAGTTTGCTTCAATGATAAGAAGCTTACAACATGTTTTGTTTGTTAGTTGTTCCATTCCCGTGCAGTAGTTTCTGTTATTTTTCTTAATTAATTGGTAATGCAATTTCGGAGCACCAAAACTGGTAACTGTTATTTTATTTATTCTCTGCTGTGGTCTTATTATTTAATACAGCTTTTTTTTACTCGTTTCTTAAAAAAAAAATCCTTCAACTAACCTGAAGAGCCATCTCTGTTGTTGTTGTTCGTTGGTTTTTTATTATTATTATTATTATTTGACTGTGTTCTTTTTAATCTCTCAAGAATGATTTGGTCCGGATATAATTACCTGCAAAGCTGATTGAAATAGGCATAATAAAGTTGAATATTTTTCTAACTGCAATGATTTCTTGAAGAAAATTTTTATTTGACGCTTAGTCACTGTTTTGTTATAATTTTCTGCGATGCTAACTGAACAGTCATTTTTTCTATTTTTATGTTCTCTATCAATCTAGTGAAAATGCTTCACTTGTCATTCCAAATTTTGCAGTGCACTTGAAGTTGGGAGTAAGCAGTTGCAATGTGTGCAAGGAGAAAAAAGGGTAAGAATCAGAGCTGGGGTTTCATGTTTCAGCCATCCAAATATTTGTACAGGCCAAACTGTTCAGGTCATGCTTTTACTCGACCTTTCAGCCATAATTCTGCATTGAGAAACCACTCTTCAAATGGTAGTTCGACAAGAAGAGATCTGCTAGATTCAGTCCCATCATTGTGTGCTGTCCCTGGAAATAGTTATACAGGTTTTCATGTGAGGTCTAGTTTACATTTGGAAAGTATCCAGTAACGTGTCTTCAGTTCTCAAGGTGATGCGAACAATGCAAGTGAGAATACTCATATACCCATTAGTGATGGTGCTAACCTTGACAAGGGAAACAATGGAAGGGAAAAAATATAAGGAACATATGAGGCCCTTGGATGCACGTGCTCGACTTGGAGATCAAGAAAACAAAAGGACTCATAAATATTATTAATATATTATTATATTATTAAAAAAATAATTTATATTAAACTCTTAAAAATTAACAATACCATTATTGTAGTATAAAAATATTTTTATTTAATAAAAATTAAATTATTTTATAATTTATTAATTAACATCATTTAAAAATTAATTTGTTGGAATATTATATGTAATTAAATTTTTTTAATAAATATTATTTCGTTTATTTTATAAAATATATCTAACAAACTCTAAAAACTAATATGACTATTTTATAAGATATATCTAATAAGTTCTAAAAACTAAGAAGGCTAAGTATATAGTTTTATATATAAATAATAAACAAATTTTGAGTATATTTATTTTTAATTAATTAAATTAAAATTAAAAAGAAGGTAAATGTGATTTTTTACAAAATTTACTACAAAATATAATTGTAATAAATATTGATTCATATATTTGATAAAACCCATAAAAAAAAAATACTATTTCAATATAACATAATATATTATATTCGATTTTGCTAAATTATGGGTAGCTACTTATTTCTAATAGTTGTCGTTTATTTAACTTAAATTTTACTTATAAAAAAATTACGTTAAAATTTAAATATAAAATACGTCAAATAAAAATATATAAATACAAAAATATAACAAAAAATAATTCAATTTGAGATCAAATATATTAAAATTTTTATATTTATGTGTTTTGTACTTGATACATATTTAAATTTTAATATATTTTATATATATTTTTTAAAGTAAGTAAACTATATTTTATATTTAAATTTTAGTATGCATTATATTTTTAATTTGATACATTTTATATATTTGGTTTCAATTTTAATATTTTATTTGTATCTATTAAAAATAAAAAATAATATTATTTTAGTTATTTTATAAATTTAATTAATTAAAATTATTAGGAATTTTTTTTTTAAATTTTCATAAAATTTAATTAAACTTTACAAGACGTTACATAAAATAAACCATAATTTAATTTTGAAACAAGCACGATTAAAAGAAGTCCAAATAGTCAGATGTATGTGATCCCTCTCTTCCTTCCTGCCCTCCCTCCAAGGAGTCGCCGGACTTGATCTCTCGAC
>CP135585.1:3083854-3314774 GCA_032401905.1 Swietenia macrophylla | reverse complement strand
TAATTTTTTATAATTTATTTATTTATTCTTTTATTTATTTTATTTTTACCATTTTATAATTTAATATCATTAATTTTAATTTTTAAAATTTTTTTATAAAATTAATAATTAAAAAATTAATTGATAAATAAATACTGTATTTTTGAATTGAAATATAGAATAAAAATAAAAATTTGAGTATCCTCTTGGAGGGGTTTGGAATAGGATTGAAACCAGAATCTAATTTACTCAGTCCTGGAAGATTTATTTATGTATGTGTAAATAATTTTACTTTATTTTTTGATCTTTTCCTGAAAGCATTTCAAGTTTCCATGTCATAAAATGTAAGAATGCTTTGGTTTTCTGTTCTTAAAAATGAATTTAAAGACAAGTGGCTGTTGTGACAAGTGGCATCCACCAATTTCTTCTTTCCCCCAAATCTCATGTTGCCAATTTACAATGTTTTTCCCTCCAATTTTTTTTATATATGCAGGCATGCATGCATACATATGCAATGTTTTTCTTTGTACACAATTAAATTCAAAAGTAATTTTCATTCATTAAATTACAATGAATGATTTAATAATAAAATCACAATATTATGATTTTATTTTACAGTTTAAATATTTTTTTATTTTAGTTTATAATTTATTTACAACGCATTATTGATATGATTTACGCCGAAATACTTAATTTTTTATATTTTTTATTAAATACTTTTATATTGTATTGTTATTATATATTGTTATATTATTTTTATGTGATTTATTTTTAGGCGATCATCCTTACGAGTATATTATGTGGTTGTCATTAAATTAGTTCTTTCACGTCAAGAAAAAAAAATAAATTAATAATCTAGTACATATATTTTTATTTTTATTACATTTTATCAGCAATGATATTGTTATAATATTTCTTAATTAATTACCTTGAGTTTTTTTATTTATTATTTGAAGTTACATTGTTATCAATGTATAGATTTTGCTAAATATTATTATTGCAACATGAAGTTTGTACAAACAAAGAAGATGATAACAACTTAAAGTTCTAAAAACAAAAACCAAAAAAAAAAAAATTAATCTTACTAGATCAAAATTTTAAATTTTCGAAAGTACCACATGTATGGGCTTTGAGCTCCAAACAAATGCGTATAATTTTTAATATTCTTGTACTATATTTGTATGTAATATTTTATCATGTTATTAATTTATCTTTTATTATAAAATGCATATAATTAATTAAAAATGTAAAGTTTTATGAATTGCAAATTCTTGCTCTCTGATGTATTGAGATATAGTTATTTTTCTTAAATTCTTGATACAAAGATGTACCTTCAAGTTATGGGCACGAAAGATACAATTAAAAAGAAAAATCAAGCATTCCTATAAAATATAATTTGAATGAGTGCTTGAAAGCTTGATATTTGACAATTAAAGATTTACTAGAGTTATAAAAAAAATTTGCAAGAAAGATACAACACCAAAGATATGCATTCATCTCGTAAACAAGACAGAAATGGATGAATTTAAAATTACAAAATTGTTATTAAAATTTTACGGTGAAAAAATTATTGGGTAGGATGTGCTAGATAAGCTATTTTCTAACTTTTATGAATCTAATTTGATTCTACAACAATAATATTATAGACAGAGATTCAAGAAGTATTTAGAATTAATTTTTTCCCTTGTCATTGCTAAATAACATAATGAAATTTCGTTGAAAAATCACAAATTTGTTTTCTTTATTTCTTAGTAACTTACGAAAAGTAACATTTTTTGGTTTGGTCGTTTTCCATTTGCATTTGGAACTCAGAAATAATAGTTTAAAGTCGATTCTCACTGCTAATTTGGTTCGAGTTCGATTTTAATTCCTTCTACTAAGTTTTTTAAAAAACTGAAATCCATAATCTTTGATAACTTTTGGCCATATTGTATTTGGACTTTCAATGGTCGATGCTAGCATGTTCACGACATTATTCACTGACCTTTTTAGGTAAATTATTGGTATTGGAATTAATGATGAGCCATGTGTAGATGATATAGCGCAATTGGTGGTATCCATCGTGGTAGTGGGGCACGCGTTGATGATGTGGTCTGTAAGTATGATAGGCCTTTGCAAATAATATGGACCTCTAAGGATGATGTGAGCCTTGGTAAAGCAATCCATGAAACTGATAACAATGCGAGAGTTCAAGTCTTAATTGTCATTAATAATTAGACATAATTAAATAATTAAAATGTGAATTAATTTACCATTTTGATTTAAACAAAAATAAACTTATTTGAAAAAAATTAGTCCAATGCAATAAGAGCGACGTAATAGACTTGAAAATATGGTGAGTGTGATGTAATCTAAAAAGTTAGTTATAGTTAGGACAACACCAAAAAGGTATTACATAAATTTGTTTTCTTCATTTCCAAGCAACTTTCGAAAAGCAACCTTCTTTGATTTGGTAGTTTTGCATTTTCCTTTGGAACTCGAAAATAAGAGTTTAATTTCTATTCACATTACTAATTTGCAATGAGTTCGAATCTAATTCCCATAACTAATCTTCTTAGAAAACTAAAATTTTAAATGATTGAGAAACTTTGGGTCGTGTTGAATCGAAACTTACCTTGCTTAATGCTAGCACATTCGCCACATGTTATTTTGCATGCTATGGCTTTAATTTGTCTTAAACTTGCTGTTTATTATTAATATTTTTTATGATATATCTCATCTAAGTATTTTTTATTTTTTCATATTTGTGCCTTTAGTACCTTTACAACGTCCTAAAATAGATTCTCAATATTATTTGGAGATTTATATTTATCTTAACCTATCTTTTAACCTCATATATCTTGAATTTCTTATTGGAGATTTATTTAATTAATATTTTGCATATGGTCATTTCATGCGAAAGTTTTACTACCACAAGGGGAAAAAAAAAGCCTTAAAAGTAAGGTGTGTATTTTCTTGAAAAACAAATACTTTATCTTATTTTAACCATCACACTAATTAATATAAATGTAATATTCGAAAAATAGTGCAAATTCAGCAAATTATAAATCAATTGAAAAATATCCAACCAAGGTGGCTTTGAAATCAAAATGCAAGTGGATATCTACTGTAAACACAATTATAAGTGTCATGAGAATCAATATGAAGACCTTGCATCTTGAATTGTTAGAAGAGAAAATATGGACTTTTATTAGAAGACTATTTCATCTATGGCTAAATTATTCATTTAGATAAAATATAGGATAATAGTAGTTGATTAAATATTAGAAGACTATTTTATCTATGGCTAGATTCTTTATTTAGATGAAATATAAGATAATAATAGCTAGATTATATAAGGAATGTACTTGCTTATTCCATGCTAATTCTTACCTTATTTTCTTATCCAATATTATCTTGTAAGCCAAATGGCTATTTAAGCTTCCTAAGCTCTTGAATAAACAACCATAATTTTTACTTCAATTATTATTGAATCAAGAAGATTGGGTACCTCAAATCACCCTAAGTATCTTATGAAATATTCCATTGTCAAGATAAAGAAACAATAGAAATTTGATCCTTTGTGTTTGTTTTGTAAATAAACCTTTTATGAGATTAGTTGTCAAGCAACATAATATCTTGATATCAAAGCCAAAAATGTAATGAGTTTATCAGAAATTGGGCGCTTTTTGAGTGAGTTAAAAGATACGATATGAGTGGATGTTCAAGTAATAAATCTAGTGACTTTATCAAAAGCTATCGATCTTACAAAATCTACGAATCAAAATTAAAAGACCTGCTGAAAGGAATATTGCAAGACTTTAAAATGGTGTTAACCGCCATGACACCACTACATTACATTCTACAAGTTTGTTACATTGAAAAAATTCAATAATTAAAAGACCTAACCTTGTATAATTGAATGACAGAATAGAACATGGCCTTTTGCTTTAACCATGATGACAAGTTTTCTCTTAGTCATTGTTGCAAAAAACTTTTCTTTATTTGTAGGAATATTTCCAAACATCGAAGAAGTGAAAGAGAAACATATAATAGAGGAAGAGAATAAGTGGGTTCTCAAAATAAGCCCTCATGCCATGACGAGTATAGCTAAACTACAAATAATGCGTTTGAAAAGAAAAGTAAGAAACTTCACAATCACCATTTTTTGAGAGACTTGGGGAGTACTCATAACTTCTAAAATTTAAAAGTGGCACCCATGTTAGGTATTCAATCATCAAATAAGGAAAGGTTTGACATTGTGGTGGCAAACAGGAACAAAATAAACACCGAGGGACTTTGTGAACAGGTATGAATGATAGTGTGATGGTCTAAATTTCTTGTGGAATTTTACTTCCTGTACGTGAAGGGATGTAATACTACTTTAGGGACTGATTGATTATAAAAATTAGGCCTTATAATTTGGGAATTCATCGAATTATAGATGAAGTTCTTTTAGAATGAGAAAATAATTGACTTACGTGAAGCTAAAGGTTCTATTAAACATATATCTAGGCAGCCAAATGTCACATCTCAAAGTAGAGGTTAGTAACTTTTAAATTGAAATGTTAGCTTATTAATAAAATGTTGGTATATATTTTAAATTCAATAATATTTTAGATATTTGACTTATTTGTATCATGATATTTTTTTATTTATATATATCATTTGATTATTTTATTATTATATATATGTGTATTTAATAAATTTAATAATATTTTTAAAATAGTAAGTTCAATTAGTTGGTTACTATTTTTAAAATATTTCTAATCAAACATTATTGTGAATAAGATAACAATAATGCATACAGACTAATATGTATATGTATAGTAACTAATGACAATATATGTATATTATAATATGAAATATCTATTTAATATATAAGACAAGTTAGTGAATTAATATATTAGATTGAGCCATCATGAGAACACTACGTGGATCATTGTATGAGTATCATAAGTGATTTTCATAGTGACGATAATGTATGTGATTTTTAAATATTACTATAGTTTTTAATATAAAAAATGATATATTTTGATACTTTCAAATATTGTCTGTAACAAGATAAACTGTAAAAAAACTAGTCAAATATATTATAACTTATATAGAGAAATGTGTGTGATTTAAATATGATTTGTCCTTTCTATATAATAGAAGTGATATCTTCTGTCTTTTAATTTACTGAGACTTTAAAAATATATGATCATACTTAAATAAATCAATATATGATATTGATTTCATTTAATAGAATAAATTTATTCAAAATATAAAAAAATATAAAATTAAACTATATAAGGATAACACATTTCATATATCGTATTCAATTAAAATATTTAAGATAAAGAAATTAAATTATACAGTAATATTAGTCACTGATAAAGTAATATCGAATCATATATATTCTTCTTATTTGAGTAGTTATTATGTGTTACTAGACATTACTCATTACATATAATATGAAAATTTAATTTTAGTATTACTGTCAATATTATGAGAATTTATTGGATTACACATTAAAATCGAGAATAAATATATATATATGAAGAATTCTAAATGTATTTAGAATTTGTTAAACTATTTGAGTATGAATTTTAACTAAACCTATCGTATAAAGATTGAATTAACTTTTATTAGTATTTATTTTACTAAATAAATTAGATTTTATAAGAAAATCTAATTAAATAATTTAAGTCAAAAATAAAAACATAAAATAACAATATAAATACTTAATATTTACGTTTTAAAGATGTGCATAAAATTTGTTCTTGCGTCTTTATTTTTGAGAAAAAAAATATACAAAACATTACATTCTCAAATTATAAAAGTTAGTATTTTGAATTAAACTGCTAATCGTGTGGATACCATAAAAATGCTTTAACAATTAATTTGTATTTATAATTTGACAAAATCATCCAACTAGAGATATGTACATATTTATTACGTTGAATTATATACATATGATAACACTAGGATTTATCACGTAAATTTTCAAAAATAAATAAAAAATACACAAAAATAAACCATTTATTTTTGTGTATTTTTTATTGCGTATATGTATTTGTGTGCTTACATAAAGTACTATTAATCAAATAGTCAAATATACCTTTAAGTCTTTATAAATAAGTTAAAATATAAAATTTATTAAGATATCACAGGAAAATGTGATTACTTGCTATATTTTAAAATAAATAAATTTAAGTGATTCATATAAATCATGTATCGTCACATAATCAAGAGTTTGATGAATTAAATATAAATCAATAATAAAATACTAAAATATTGAGTACCTTTAAACTCACTCAATGTATTTTTTAGTACCTAAACGTATTACTCGCACCACTATACCTATATCATGCTAAAATTTCTTGAAGAAAAAAAAGAAAAGGTAAGCAAAACCATAGTGTTCAGTAAAGATTAATTTCACTTACCTATATTAGTTTTTATCAAAAAGTCTGTATGGCAAATATAAAAGATTTCATGCCCATGTTCAACAAAAATTATCAATAATGCTAATATTAAAAAAGTCACATTTTATACATTATATATAATATTAAAATAAGCATTATTAATTTGATCTAAACCATATGAATTAATTATATGATCATACACATTAGTGATAGCTATACAAGGATCGCAAATAACGTAACTTGCACAAGTTTTGGGTATTAAAAATACACTCTCCCATTGTCCCAACCATACCTTGGGTCTCCCATCATCTCATATATATATATATATATATATATATATATATATATATATTGGGGATATTACCCCATCATCTCATTCATGCTAAGGACACTTGCTCATTGTCTCATTCGATTAATCATAATTTAATGTGTAATGTTCATATTCTTTTTTATATCTATATTATTTTCAATTAAAAGAAAATTGAATACCATAATGACCTAAAATTAATAAAATTCTCTGCATATTATTTATCAAAATAATACATGAGATAAATTTATCATATTGATAATTTTAAAATAAAATATTTAATTCAAATAAATGTTTAGTACATCATAACTATAAGAAATGCAACTCAAATATTTTTATCATAAAAAATTATATTAATTTAAAAATAATTTAATTTTATTTCATAGCATAATCATGAACATATGTATATATATTCAATTCATATGTAAAATGTACAACTAAATAAATGATAGAGTTCTGACCTCATTTGTCTTAATTTACGTGCTTCTTGATTTAGAAAATTTTTTTGTCAATCTAAAGATATGACAGGATTTCTCTCATCGAAATAAGTCCAACATATATCTCTGGAGCTAAAAATGATGTCAGAAAAAAAGTTTTGACCAAATATTAATCGTTGACTGTTCAATTTTGTTGATGAACAATGGTAAATGGTGACGGCGACAAAAATTTTGGCAATTTGGGAGATGGATCTTAATTTATCTTATAGCACTCAACGTTTTGAGTCTAATAGTGTAGTTTGTTTCTTCATCCAATACATTGTTTATTAAAAATTTAGTTGAAAAGTTCTTGCTCGTGCGACGACTTTTAAGTCCAAACATTTGACAATTTTGCTCCACTCAATGTATTAATTTCACTGGTATGCTCGACTTTTTAATAGGAAATTAGAGTTTGCTGAAAAGTTGAGTTAAACAAATTTTAAAACTTTGAATGAAATTTAACAAAATGTTAAAGATTAGATTAAGGCGAATTTGTGGCAATAAAACATGAACATTGAGTAAGTCATGTGATCCAAAAGTTAGGTTAGTTGAAGATAAAATAAAAGTCATCGGAGCATGGTCAAGATTTCTATAGAGAGAAGGGAGTTATGGTTATTTTAAAAATAATAAAGATACTAAGTGTTCATAGAAACACTTTGCTAAATTTGTAGAATAATTTTAATTCTTTTCAAAATTATATTTGAATTATAAATATCTAAAAATTATACAATTTCCTTATTTTTTTCAATCAATTTAGTCCTATTAAAAAATTATAAAAATACAAAATATTTAATATAATATTTAGTATTTATTTGATATTTTTCATAATACGATATGAAAATTGTAGGAAAATACGAGAAAAAGCAAGCACGTTTGTCTTCGACAATTGCACTATATCAAATTAAGGGTGAACCAATCACATGAAAATTTAATTGAACCAACCACGCAAGCCCTTTTAGACAAATATAATGGGCTTTTTCAAGAACCGAAGTGTGCGTACCACCTAAAAGAGAGTGATCACCAAATTGTTTTATGAAAAGGAATTGGTCCAATAAATGTTAAGCTCTATTATTATCCCCATAACCAAAATAATAAAATTAAGTAGTTGGTGACACAATTATTAATCTTCCGGAGTGAGTAAGGCCTAACACAAACTCATACTCTTCACTGGTGTTGCTCGTCAAAAGGTATGATGGGTCTTGAAGGCTTTGTATTGACCACAGGGCTCTCAAGAGCATCACCATAAAAGTAAGATTTCTATAGCCATTATTGACAAAATATTAATGAATTGCATAGGGCAAGATTACCTTGGGTCGGGCTACCACCAAATTTGCATGCACCCGGAAGATGTTGAGAAAACTGCATTTCTCCACTAAGGCCATTACGAGTTTCTCATTATACTTTTTAGGCTTACCAATATTCTTACCACATTTTAGTAACAATGAATGAGATATTTGAGAATTTTATTAGAAAAATTGTGTTATGATTTTTTTCTTGATAATATTCTTATTTATAATAAGACTTTGAAAGGTGTATTTGGAACATGTGAATCGAGTTTTGCATCAATTATGGGCTAATCAAGTTTTTGCAAAAAGAGTAAAATGTCAATTTGGGCAAGTAGAAGATAACTACTCGGGGTATTCAATTTCACATAAAGGCATGGCTATGAATCCCTAAAAAATAGCTTCAATGGTCTCTTGGCCTAAGCCCATGACATTGAAATGCTCATGAGGTTTTATTTGGGTTTACAGGGTATTACGGAAAATTCATTTAAAAATATAGAGAGATTGGTCAACCTCTCACTCAAATGGTCAAGAAGGAGTTTTTAAAGTGGACTCCAGAAGCAGAAAAAATTTTGAAGACTTGAAGTTTGCTATGACTACTAGGCCTGTTTTTGCTTTTGCCGAATTTTTTAAAACCATTTATTATAATAGAATGTGATGCTTCAAGCACGAGACTCAGAACAGTGTTAATGCAACAAGGGAAACCCATTGCATTTTGTAGCCAAGCTCTACACGGAAAGGATTTGGTTTTATACTCGTGAGAAGGAGATGCTGGGATTAGTTGGAGTGGTGTAAAAAACGACGACCTTATTTGTTATCTCTTGGGAACTAAATTTATCCCACGAACGAATTAGAAAAGTCTATAATAATATCTGTTGAGCCAAACAAACACCATTGTAGCTTAAGAAAATTGGTTGGTTAAGCTTGTGAGCTTTCACGAAGCTTTAAAGTCCAAAATCTATGCTTTGTCTTCTATGGTCGTTTATTATTATTATTATTATTATTTTTTTAATTTGGAAAACACCCAATATCTGTCCTCTAATTCAAACCACCCCGAAGGATAAACATTAGTTTACACTCTTAGTCCTCCTATGCTAATAATGTGATGATTACTCTCAATCATTTGGTTGTTATTCAGACTGCTGAATTGATTTTGCGTTGTCAATGTTTTAATTCCATTGCCACATGAGTAGAAGGACTTACATGAAAACTAACAAAATTATTAATGTAAATTTTGAAAAGCAAAAATGTGGTAAGGACAATTTAAAACAAAATTATTGAACTACTTTTTCATTCTTCGAATAAAAATCCAATGTCCAACATTGAATGTGCCTTTCGAAGTGTTTGGATGCAATGCGCATGTGGACTCAAAACAACGCACGTGGCATAATGTTACTAGCCCCAACTTCGTATGACGTGTACAAATGTCAAAAAAAAAAAAAAACAACGCACGGTAATAATCTCTATCTGGACCGGACTTTTCTTTCCTCTTTTTTATTTAGTTTATTATTTATTTATTATATATAATAATAATAATAATAATAATAATAAAACCCTACCTGATAATCTATCTCTGCTCGTTTCCCTTTCTTTCTTTCGCGTCTCTTATATCATCTGAATCGATCGATCCAGTATTTCAGTTTCATTTGGTTAAGTGAAAAACAGGGAAACGAAGAGTATCTTCTTTTTTTCCTTCACAGCGATGGCGGGGACAGCGACAGCGATACGGAGGAGAGGAGGGGTATTGGAGGAAGAGAAGATGGTGTTCGAGACAACGGAAGGAGTTGAGGCAATTACGAGTTTTGATGCAATGGGAATTAAAGATGATTTGCTGCGTGGTATTTATCAATACGGGTTTGAGAAGCCGTCTGCCATACAGCAGAGAGCGGTGATGCCCATACTTAAGGGCCGCGATGTAATAGCACAAGCTCAATCTGGTACGGGCAAGACTTCTATGATTGCCCTCACTGTTTGCCAGATGGTTGATACTTCTTCCAGAGAGTAAGTTATTTTCTTCTCATAACCTAACCTACCCTACCAAGTTGCTTGTTTATTTTTTATTTTTATTTGGAGAAACCCTAATTTTATTTATTATGTAACTAGAGAATTTGATGTTCATAACAAACAAAGGAAACAACTATAAGAGTGGCAATTGTTAACAAATTGCAAGGGAAAGATAAATCGATAACAATTGATGAATTAAAAAAAAAAAAATTGTGGAGGTTCTTTTTTCTGTAACCATTTTGAACTACTCTGTTTTTGAGCCTAATATATTACTGCAGTTGGGTTATTGAAAGCAGCAGCTTTTGTGTTCTGTTACTTTATTGATTCAAATAAACAACTTCATATTTTTACGAATTATATCATAGGGTGCAGGCACTGATCTTGTCACCTACAAGGGAACTGGCATCTCAGACAGAGAAAGTGATTTTGGCTATTGGTGATTTTATAAATATCCAAGCACATGCATGCATTGGAGGCAAAAGTGTGGGTGAAGATATTAGGAAGTTAGAAAATGGAGTTCATATTGTGTCCGGAACTCCAGGCAGAGTGTGTGACATGATTAAGAGGAGAACTTTGCGTACAAGAGCTATTAAATTATTAATACTTGTATGTCTATTCAATCTTATTCTCACCCATCTATTTCTGTATCTAGTTTTGTGATTTAATTATGCTGTAAAATGGGGCTTAGTTCTAATGTTTTTGCATGTTTCTTTAGGATGAATCTGATGAGATGTTGAGCAGAGGGTTTAAGGATCAAATTTATGATGTGTACCGATATCTTCCACCAGACCTTCAGGTACCATTTCTGGCTCTGTTTTATGTGAGTTTGATAGTCAGTTTATCACAGTTATGGCATTGTTGCCGATCCCTTTATAATTTCTTAAACACACACTGAGAAGATAAGATGGAAAGAGAAAACAATTGGAACATGTATTTTACTATGAATTTCTACTGTTCTACTGTGCACATTTTCACCGGCGAAACAAATAATTGCATATAATTGTGTTTTCAAGTGTCTGCAAATTTCTCCCTACAATTTTGGATTGTAAAGTTTCAATTATTGGACATAGTGTTTAGCTATTTTTGAAATGCTCGGGTTTGAAAGATGGTATCAGAGTCTAAATCTTCCATATTCTTGTTGTAGGTCGTCTTGATATCAGCAACACTTCCACATGAAATCTTGGAGATGACAACCAAATTTATGACTGATCCTGTGAAGATTCTAGTCAAGCGTGATGAGTTGACTTTGGAGGTAAATAATTTCTCTGCTTGATGTCTATTGCCTTTGACCACAAATCTGTACACTTAGAAAGTTTTGTCCCCACCCCCACCCCCCCCCCCCCTTTTTTTTTTTAATGACAGGGTATCAAGCAATTTTTTGTTGCAGTGGAAAGAGAGGAGTGGAAGTTTGATACACTTTGTGATCTTTATGACACCCTTACAATTACACAAGCTGTTATTTTCTGCAACACAAAGCGAAAGGTATTATTGCTAGGTGTTTAATTTGCATCAAAATTGCATGATAATTATTTTAGATGCCTAACTTCAGCTGGAATTGTGTGTGACTGAATCTGTGCTATTTATATGAGTTATGCATTGCAAAAGCACTGGAAATTTTTCTTTACTCATCCATATCATTGAATTTGATATGCATTACCTATAAAGCCAGGCTTACTATGGTAAAATCTGCCAACTGTAAGAAAATAGTCATGTTTCAATGAAGGTAGGGAGTATACGTGAGGAGCTATTGGATTTTCTGAAAACCAACTATTGTATGAATGCAAGGTTCCTGCTCCAAGTTTATACCATCCGTTCACCTAGTGATAGATGTATGGAGATTGATCTCGTGAAGGAAAATGGGAAATTGGGTTCTTAAACATGCATAACGTTCAATTCCTTGTTTGCTAATACAACATATTTAGTTCTCTTCTCAATGAACATGCCTTTTAGACTGGATTGTGTCTAAAGAAAGTCTAAATTTATATTATTTCCCCTTTTAAGTCTCTCTTTATTATGTAACAGGAGAAATAAACTCGTTTGCGTAGCTAGATATCTTTAGTTTTCGGTTTTGTTCCCAACACTAATTTTTGGATTTTTATAATCTTTGGATATATTGTGTTATCTTTTGCTTTGGGAATAGGTGGATTGGCTGACAGAGAAGATGCGTGGCTATAACTTTACTGTCTCATCAATGCATGGAGACATGCCTCAGAAAGAGAGAGATGCAATTATGGCAGAGTTTCGGTCTGGTACAACACGTGTCTTAATCACAACAGATGTTTGGGCTCGAGGGCTTGATGTTCAACAGGTAAATCTTTTGATTTTTTTTCCTAATGTTCAAATCCTATTTGAAATGCTTAGTTAATCAATAATAGTGAACTGAAAATTGTTATTGCTATTTATTTAAATGCCAAAATTAATCAATGGTAGTAAACTGCAAAATGATGTTTTTTTTTTGAGCCTTGATAGATAGACTGATTGGAACTACCTGCTAAATGCTTGAAAGATGTATTATATGGCTGTTAAATGTTCATTTTCACCCAAGTTAAATGATGGTTTGTCAGTCCTGGGCACAGATTCCTGAAAGTGCCTGTTATTAGGAGGTATTTTTTATTTGTGTCATGTTCTTATGGCATATAAGTCAGGCTATCATGTTGCTATGTGTTGGTCATTAAATGCATTTTGCTTTAAAGGCATCAGAAGGAGAACCAAATAAACTAACAAATATCAGATCAGGGGCTTCTTACTTGGCTAATGATTAATGAACAAACACAGAAACACGCACAAAAATATAAATAAATAAAAAGAAAAGAAGAAAATCTTCTTGTCATTTTGATAGGAGCAAAGTTTTTGTCAACTTCACTTAAGATATGTTTTCCTGTGATCCTTTTCTTCAGAATTTGTTTGTAAGTAGTTATGGTTTTAGTAATGTTTGAATTTGTAAGAATTATCTATGCTGTTTATTTGTTTCCAATTCTTTTAAACTCAATTTTTTTCTTCAGGTTTCTCTGGTGATTAATTATGACCTTCCTAACAATCGAGAGCTTTATATTCATCGGATTGGACGTTCTGGTCGTTTTGGTCGCAAGGTAGCCTTTTTTTTTTTCTAATCGTTAATTCTGGATCCACCCAGCTTTCTTACATCTGCAAAGTTGATTATGCAAAAACTGTTGTGCATCTTGTTATCTTGCTCTCAGGTGTTTTTGCTTTTACTGTTGTCCAGCTGGTAGACTTTTGTTCTTTCGTTTTGCCATAAACAATTTTCTGATTTCTATATAAAAAATTGCCAGCAATAAAATTATAATGCTTGATTCTGACATGCAGGGTAATTTGGTTATATGATTGGATTTTGACATTGTTTTTTTATAAGAGATTTAATTAAAAAAAATGGTTTTAACATTTTAGATTTATCATCATATGCAGCAGTTTCAAGTTCCAAGCACTGTTTGCCCATCGCCTTATTTGCTGATTATCTAGATGAATTGGTGTGTTGTAATTGAAATGGGATTTTCTTTTAATGGTTTCAGGGTGTAGCGATAAATTTTGTCAAAAGCGATGATATAAAGATTCTTAGAGATATTGAGCAATATTATAGTACCCAGATTGATGAAATGCCAATGAATGTTGCTGATCTGATATAAGCCTGTGGCAACGGTGATTGGGGTTGATCAGATGATTGTGTGACTGACGATGGGTTGTTGATGATTGCAATTTCTTTGAAATGTGATGTTGTGATCGATGGGTTTGTATAATACAAGATGGTGTTTGACGAACTTCTTCATGGTTTTGGTGACAAGAAATTAATTTGACAGAGTATTAACCTTGTGGATTTAAGTGATTCAGATTCAGATTTCCTTGTTGGATAATCTTGACTCTGATTTCAAGAGTGACAAATCCTTTATTTCTGAGTTGGAAATTATTTAAAGATTTTATATAAGATTTTGGAGTATTGTTCCCCCTCTCATCCTGCTATTTGGTTAATTAAATTTGCTTATGTTGCTTTTTGAGATAAAGTTTGAGAAATTTAATTCTTTTTTTTTCGGGTGAAATTAACTTATATTTTGTGTTAATTTCTCGTTTTGGAGTGCATTTCTCCTCGACTTGGAAGAGCAGTGAAATAAAATTTTAAATTCGTCCAGCAGGTACGGGCTTTAAGTAGAATGTGGTGCTCAGTTGATGCATCGGACTCGGACTCGTATAATTCAATTTTTAGCATTCCTCGATTGCATGAATTATTTACCTGAACGACTGAATACGGGAACGGCCATAGGCTTGTATTCTTCGTTGAAGATTGTATTAATTCGAAAGATTTCTGATGATCAAACTGGAAAGCCTCACAAGTAACTCGTAGATTACGTGTTTGTCATTCAAACAAAGGTTTATAAAAAAATGCACAACGTTTTTGACATGAACGACACTAGTAGAGGTTTTCAAAATGGTTTACCTCACAAAACCAATGAAGAAGCTTAATTTTCCCAATAAGCAAAATATCTACAGAAACAATTACAGACATGTAGGCAACCGACGCTAAAAAGGAAAGCCACCGAGCCGGTACCCCAGAAAAATCCAAATAAAAGGTGGGAGGATCAAAACGACGGGAAAATGACATTAATAAAAAAGACAAATTAAGGGGCAAAACAAAAGAAAAGAGAAAAAAAAAAAAACCTTTGCATTCCTTCCTATTGAATCAAATATACACATCGGTAGAACAGATGTTGACGTGCATTTACAGCACAGTATTGATATGAAGGGCTTTACGCAGCGATGTAGCCATTTGCTTCACCAAAACTTGGCCTCCAGAGCTCTGGCCATCCCTGCGTTCTTCAATTAAATTCTTAAGTTTTTGTGGCAGATCATTCTCCACAATCAACTGCTTTGGCCGAGGGTGGTGTTCATATACAGCCTAACAGAACGATAACATTGTAAGCAATAACAATATCTTAACCGCAATCAGTGAAGACAAATCTTTTGTTTCAACATAAACATACAAAATTCTATTCAAGATTTATACCAAACTCGTCAATTCCACTAATTAAATATACTCAGCTACAGAAGCCTCAGGAAGATGCTGGGTTTGACAGGGGTTGAAGGGACTATTTGGACAAAATTAATACAGCCATCCCAACAGGGATTTACCAAGCCTGACTATGTATTTTACCACAGGGAAAACCGTATCTACATTTTAAAATTTAGGCACAGTCATGGAAAATGCGAACATCAATCATTACTACTACAGGTTGGAAATCATATAATGAGCAGAAATTTGCACTTCTCAAACAACTCCTAGAAACTAACTATAGATCCCAAGTCAAACAACTATGCATCAATGATATGACACATAAAGCCTGATAGTTGGGGTAAAATATTCAATGATTTAAATGCACCACTAGCAACGAATTAAATGACCATGAATCAGTCAAAGATCCATCAAGAACAATGAAAAGTTTGAGTCAAATGCATCTTACCATTTTCTAAATTGAATAACAAGTGAACGAAATATCCAGAATATAAGAAAGGGCAACATAACAGGAAGCAGGATTAGGAAAGAGGACACCCTTTATCACCCAAATTCTAAACCTTATAGATATCAATATTCTCTGGTTCCTTAACAAGACTTAAGTGATTGAAAGAAGCCTCTTTTTAGTGGCAAGGACAGAGTCAATCAATGATCTTATCCAATAATCCCAATCAATTTGCATCAAAACATTAAGCTCACCTGCACTTGATCTCATTACTACACAGAATGACAATGTATTAAGTGCAAGTTCAACATTAAATTGAATTGGAAAAGAGAAAGCAACAAGAAAACTCAAGCATACACAAATATTGTTCACCTTAATTAGCTTGAGAAGATTAAGACGAGCTATAGCATCCTGATGATCCAGTCGAGTGATAAGCAATGGTGTCAAACCATTTACCGCTAATGTTGTATTTATTCGGGATGATTTCCTGCAACCCAGAAGAAACACATTGGTGAGAATTTAACATGAACTATAAAGAGATAGCTACTTTGCGGCATGTAACTTTTTCCAAGAAATTGAGTTTGGAGGAGATGGGAGGGAAAGGGGTGGGGCCATTGTTTAGAAGGGAAGACAGTAAGGAGAGAGAGAAAACAGCTTTATGGATTAAAAATAAAAAAAAGGAGTTTCTTCAGATAACTTGATAAGCTACAAATGTTAAATTAAAGCACATTCAAGGTTTCCCAACATCATTATACCACCCATCACATACATATTGACATGTCTGATATAGAGATCTGTAAATTTTAAGTATTGACTATTGACATAGCAATAATCAACCAATATGCAGGCATCCAAACCTATCTGAACATTACATGGTTAAAAGTTGACATTTTTATTGAGAAGTGAGAAAGCAAACAATTCAATTTTTGGATGTTGACATCTCCTGCACTGCCTCTTCAAATATCAATAAATCGTCAAAATCTGCAATTAATAATACCTATGACAGAAATCAATTAAAAATGACAGATTTTATATCACATACGTTATAATTTTCAAGAATGGCTCCAATATGTGCACGAAATGTGGTTCTGGACAGCTTTGAAAAAACTTCACCAACTTTTGAACTGCATCTTTTTTCAGCAGTGCTTGTTCTACCTTGCGGTTGTCATTATCATGAGCCAAGCAAATAGCAATTGAATCCAACGCTGTCACAGACCAAACCTCATCCTCAAGTAGGTTCAAGTACACGTCCAACCCACCATGAGCCCTTAATTGTTCCCTAGAATTGCGAGATGCATGTGCCATATCACACAATAGGGGCAATGCATATTGTTTCAAAGGCGAATCTGACATGATGAAGTGCATTAAATGTGGAATGATTCCATTTTCAGCAGCTTGTTCTTGTCTCCTCTTATTAATCTTGCACAGATTGAATAGAGCATGAAGCACCTTCAAAATAACAAAACATAAAAATACTGGAGACAGTCAGAACTGAGTCAGTAGCAATGGTTAAAAAGTCACTGAAAAGACATCAAAATATCCACATTGATCAATAATTTAGTTTGCTGCCAATACTTATGAGAAATATAGAGGAAACTTGTGCCATTCTCTAGAGAAGACCTGTGAAGCTTAAGGATTAACTGTGTAGCTGCAGTCTTCAATTCCATAGCATGTAGGCTTACTCTGTGCAACAAACAAATGCAATTTTTGGTGCCCTAGAATTATGCTCCCTCTGTTTTTTACTTTTTTTATTTTTATTTTGTTATCTTTCTTTCTATGGTGGGAGAGAATAAAAAATGCAAGCCCATAGAGTACATCAAAGTATAATTCATAAACAGTAAAATGTTTAATAACTGAACAAGATGATCATATTACCAGTTAATAAACAAGATTATCAAAAACCAAATCTCCAGAGACAATTGTATAAATAAATCCAGTTTGCATCATCAAATGGTACAGATTCAAATGGATATATGTTAGAAATGCCAACCTCGCTATGTATAAGATACACAAGAGGTCCATCTTTGAGGTCAAGATTTGGGATCAAATACTTGATTGCATCTGCCCGCTGAAGATTCTCTAAGCAATTAGGATCGGTTGACAAATGATTTATACACTTCAATATCTAAAAAGAAAAACAAGCAGTGTGATTAGAAGGCATAGGGTGAATTTAAAAGATGTGAAAAGTTAAGATAAAATAAATTTTCTATAGTATTTAGCACCTTCAACAGGATAGGGGGTTCTATTCGATTAAACATCTGGAAAAGACGGCAAAGCAAGCTTTGGCCACACATGTAGGATTTTACAGTTGTGTCTGCTTGAGCAAACTCAAGCAGCAAGTCAGCCACCTTTTCTAGGTATTCTCGCGCTACATCTGCATTCAATGTCGATACCATATGGGACAGCAATCCCGATGAAGTTGCACTACCTGGTCTTGCATTGAGAACACCAGAACCAGAGAGAACACCCGATGCTGTCTGAGAGGCAATCCCAGACATGAAAGCAGCTCCTTCATTAGATGACAATGGCCCCACCTTCTTAGTTGTTGTCTTATGTGAAAGTTTAGGAGCAGAGTCAAGATTTCCATTCTCTCTTCCATGCCCAGAAGCTTCTGTGAAATTATAAAGGAATCATTTACCCAAGAGGGTACCAAATTAAATGTGCCCAACCAAATAGCCAAATATTCATGCTACAAAAGTTAAAAGTAATTAAATAAGAAATAAATAATTTAGACAATGGAAAAAATAATAATAATAAAGTTTTTCTTTGGTAGTCTGCATGCTAGACCATATGGAAGGTGAGAATGGTGACAAAGTCCTCCAAGAGATTCAAACTGGGGTGTGCAGTACTACCACTTATAAAACCTACCTATTGGCCATAGATATGCAGGAAGAGAGCTGTAATCAAGCTTAACGTAAAATTTGATGTCCAGATGCTACTTAACCATGCACTGGAAAATACAGATGTTCTAACGATACTAGATGGGATTCTCAGAATTATGCTCAAGTTTTCATTTTATTTTTGCAAGCTTGAAGAAACCCAAGAAAAAGTATATTAATAAAAGCAATCACCTGCAAACTCCGCCACGAGAAAATCTAGTTCACCGTTGGTTTTCTTTTCATTAGATGCATGTAGTAGGGGCAGTATACTTTCATGTCTCTCCAGACCTGGTAGGTGGCCAGAGAAATGATGAGAGGGGGGTTCCTTCTCCAACAAACTAAGCAGGGGTCGAACTTGATCAGACTGGGTAGCTATTGAAGTTGGAAACCCATTTGAAGCACCTTCTGGCGATTTTGGAGGTCTGTCAGTAGAGGTCCTATTAGCAGCGTTAGTGACTCGTTGCCGTCTGAGGTCAATTTCTGCGCGAGAAGGATCAGCTTTCCGTCTATCCTGGTCTCGCTCTTTAGACATGGCTACTGAAGGCTCCTTAGTTGCTAAATTTTTAATTTTTTCCAATGAAGTTGGGTCTGGAAATTTGGAAGCACCTGTCGCATCAAAGACTCCATTGCTAGATTGCGATCTGTCATTATCCACAGCAGGAAATCGATGATCTGACTGATTGACATCTGACCTCTGGAAATGTGAAGTTGAAGCTCTTGAAGTTTCTTGTGTCCCAGCGGACAAGGACTGATCAATCATGCCATGCCCAACTTTGAGAACATCAGGTTGATCAGTTAAACTAAGGGCTGCCTCGCTTTGGGTAAATATAGGATGGCTGGAATCCAATAGACCAGAACGCGGCCGTTGAGTTGACCCATCTACTGGTAATCCACTCCCAACAGATATAGAAGCTAGTCGAGTAGCCTCATTCAAGCTATAAAGAGTATTTATTAGCCTAAGCAGTATTCCATTCTTTGCAGCAATACGACAAAAATCGTTTCTTGGGGTTGATCGCTGAAGCTTAAAGACCTGCCACGTTCCATCAATGGCTAGGTGAACCATTTCCCTGGATATGAAGAGTGCAACCAGTTTTTCCATCAAAAAGGTAAAAACATAAATTGTCAATATAAGCCAAACAAGAACTTATGACAACTTTAGATTGCTGAAGCTTAAAGACCTGCCACATTCCATCAATGGCAAGGTGAACCATTTCCCTGGATATGAAGAGTACAACCAGTTTTTCCATCAAAAAGGTAAAAACATAAATTGTCAATATAAGCGAAGCAAGAACTTATGACAACTTTAAATGCAAGTGACACACGAAATTGAATTAGCCTTCCGAATGTTCAAAAGCTTTGTTCAACCTTCCACTATTTTGATTTTATTATTTTTTAAGATAAAATATCAGCATCAAATCAAAGCCAACCATTTAGGTGCCACAGTGTAAACACATCTTGACTGCAGGTGGCAAATTGGTAATAAAAATGGTCATGGTAAAAACCAAAGGCATTGAACCTTTTGGGTTCAATTGGAAATAATGCAAAAACACCTAGGAAATGCATTATTTCCAATTGAAACCAAAAGGTTCTGGTAGAGATGATTCAATATGCACAATATTGCATAGATAGAGGAACTTTTCTTCAGTTCATTCTTGGTATTCAACCATTCATTTAGATGGATAAATTCAAATGAAGCAGCAGATCTGAACATGTCTAAACAATGTTCCTCGAAAGTGGAAACCCTCGATGCTTATAGTCTTTGTGAAATCTGCGTCTTCGTAGAAATTTAAGGAAACCTCATCTATGTACTGTAAACAGAATACACTTAATTCTAATGGATGCTATCATTATCTGTTAACACTGAACAATACTATTTCTGATATTTTAACACTTGATAATCTCCCTTGCAAAGAATAGTCAGTTACTTCTATATTTATTAGCAGTTAGTAGTATATGCTCACAAACACCATCATCGTGAGGTAAAAAGAATGATGTACCTGTACTTTGCATAGTCTGCCTCTAGAAAACCCACCAAAACAGGTATTCCACGACAAGCTATGAACATTTGCAACGTCAAGGAGCTGAACAGAAGCTCCAGGTCTTAATCCTTTTTTCTAATAATGGGGAAGGAAAAAAATTACAACTAGAGAAAGGATAAAACTCCAAACCTTGATTGGCAAAGCTGCTGCAAGAAGTAAGCTGCTTCCATGCGAACCTCCCGGGGACGATCAGGTATCGCAAAGCTCATCACAACAGGGATCTATTTTACAGCTTAAAAATTAGTATGAATGAATCTAGTTTCAAAGAAATTCCAGTCCTCAGCTCTCTGACAAGAACAGGCAGATAGAGACATTAACTAGATAAAGTGAAAATCAGTCTAATCAAACAGTGGATATTTACTATAGATACTGGAGTATTGAAAACATGCTCTAGCATCACCAAAATTCCTTATTCGGCTCATCTTACAAACAATTGTTATCTACTTTTGATTAAAAAAACCTCATCGTTCAATTGCATGTAATTTATGGGCAAAGTTGTACAGGGAAGCCAAAATCTTGCAGGCTGTACTGAGGTCATCTGGTTCGCATTTTATGAAGGATATTATTTGAACACAAAACACATTTTATGAAGGATGTTCTTGCTTTAAACAATGAAGTTAAAGAGAAAAGAAGACATTGATTAGAACCAATAGATAAGGGAGGGCTTGCACTGCCCAGGATATTCTGGTAGAAACCATTATGATGGCTAGTTCTCTTAGTTGTTTGCCATTGAAAGCTCAAACTTAAAAAAAGTATGAATGCATCTAGAAAGTAGCAAGTGAATTGCTTGTGCAACAAAATCCATTTTTTGCATCCCTTTGGCCTTCCATTCCCAAGGATTTCTGTTACAAATCTTTGTTTTTCATTAATCTGAATTGTGAAGGGATTCCTCTTTCGGTCTTCTTGAGGATAGTTTTGCAGCAAGATCTTCAGAATTTTTATTTATAATGCACAGATAGCTTACAGAGTTTTTTTTTTTTATTGTCCTTTCTGTAGCTTGATTTAACCCTCTCCAGCAAGTTTTTTTCCTCATTTAATGGCATCCAGCCTGCTTTTGTAACTCTTTATTTTCTATTTGATTGAATGTTATCTACTTAATGGTCCATCAATATGAAACTAGCATATTACATAGGAAGATTATAACAAATAATAACTGCAAAACTTTTATGCAAGTCAGACTCATTTTCAGCAACCACCCAAATTAAAAATGCCAAACTATGTTTCTTTTTTGGATAAGAAATATAAAAATTGATTACAGAGAGCTTTACAGGAGCAAGTGAACAAGAGATCCATTACAAAATAAAAGGACAGCCTCACAGAAAAACAGTCATAACAGGCTCTACAGTTTGTCCAACTTCAGAATCAAAGAACTTGAATGAACATACTACTTACCAAACCAACCAGGCAGGCATTTTCCTGGAAATCAGAGTTATCTTTTATGATCTGGTTTATTAGTTGAAGAATGGAACATATAACCTGAAATTACAGAAAAAATTAAAGTACACTACTAATTTCTGAGGAAACAATATTGAAAGAAAATGAAAAACCCACAGCTTCATGCTACAGACATACACGAGTTTTGCGAACTTCAAGCAATTCCATTAGAGGAAGCAGACCATGCTGGGTAACAAAAACGATTTTTTGCTCAGGACGCTGGTGAAAGATAGCAATAAGTTTCTGACAGGCAGACACAATTGCATCTTCAGATTCCTCCGGTCTTAAAGATCCAACTAATCTGCTAAATTCAACAGCCTACCCAGCAAAAACATAATAAAAGCTTCAAAACCTGTCTGTATTAAAAAAAATAATAAGAATATAACAAGCTTTCATAATCTAATTGTTCAGCATCTGTTGATCTAAGCAGCAGATTCTAAAAAGCAACAGATTCCAGAAAGCAACAGACTTCAAGGATGAAATATACAGCTCAAGAGGCGATGATCACATGTTTAAATCTTCCAAATGAGTCCTGACGTCAACTGGAAACCATGGACAGAGATAGCGAACAAAGACTGAAAACAAACTTTGGTAAGATGGAAAATATTCCTGTGGGACAATGTCTGTATATTAAGAGCCATGGCAACCCCTCAAATTCAAACATAGGCACAAATAAGTGATTATATAACCAAGAGATGATAAATAGGATGCCCATCAAAATATCACTACATAATCTACAAAATGCACACTAATTGAGTCCAAAAAACATCAATAACAAATCTGAGCCAAGGCTGAATATTATAAAAATTGCTGGGTACCTGTAGAGGAAAAAGGTTTTCTGCAGGCAATTTTTCATCGAAAACCTGAGAAAAGAATAAGAGAAATAACATCAGAATCATCACAGAAAGCATCATCCACATGAACTCAATATTTCAAACATACCAAACCATCAATGTCAATCACATCATCCTTGAAAACATCTATCATTAGGCGAAAGAGGTCTCCACCACCACCGTTTGTCTGCCCCATTTCATTCTCCATTTGTTTTTGAGCAATTGTAGCTCTCAATTTTGTAGCCAGGTCATTCTTCCCTGCATCAGATGCCAATGCATGGCTTTGGTTCACATACAATGTGGATGCAGATGTTGAAGCTTCAGCTGCCCGATCCTCCAGACTTTTCTCCAACGGACGAAATAAATCATCCAATGAAGCATCTCCGGGAGTGTCACTAAATCTACTTAGTACATTCCCTCCCAAGGTTGCTGATGTTTTTACAGCCTTCAAAAATAAAAGTTGCAGACCCTTTAGATTCTCTTTCTAAAACCAGTAATCAAACTCAGAGGCAGACTTAAATCCATGCCAGACTTCACCACCCAGTTATCAAAAAACAAAAGAAAAATACAGTAACTATCATTTTCTTGTTAAACAAATTAATATAGGAGAGAAGCGGTCAATAGAACATAGGCCATTAAGCCCTCTATCCTTTTCTTTTTGAAACTTAGCAATAATTTATTGTGAAGAAAACTGTTAAATACAAGTATACAGGAAACTCATGAAAAAAGGGGCCCCCAGTAAATGTAGATATACAAGTACTTTCTAGTACTGAAAAAGAGAAAATGCAGGTCTACATTCAGATTTCAGACTTAGATGAATGTAAAAGAATTGTTCTTCAATTCAAATTAAAAAATATATATATTAACTGATAAATCAGAAAAACAAACCCAAATATCTGAATGACTGACCATAGATCATACTCAAATCGAGACTATAAATATTAAAAACAAAATCATAAATTAAAAAAGGGGTAAGAACATAAAATTACCTTTTGAAGACTATTGTTTTGGTTTTTTCGACTAAAGCCAAATAATTTATTCTCAACATTGCTACAAGTTTCTTTCCCTCCGTGTTTACTAGCTAAATTTTTCCGTCTTGATTCAGGAGATTCAGCCTCACCATTGATCAACACTTCATCCTGATCGCTTATATTTGATATCTCCTGAAGCTCAGTTGGATCATTTGTAGACACTATTTTAATAGAAGATAGCCTGCCAGATCCAGTTTGTACAGATGACTTCCCATTAATGGCTAAGGTGGGAACTTGATCTGATAGAAGATCATCTTCTAGATTCTCTGCTCCTTCTTCAACAAGATTACCATTTAAAGAATGTCCCTCATCATATTTACTCAAATGAGCAGCCTCAAGTGATAATAACTCTTTCCTAGAGCCCTGAAAGTTCAAAGATCCAAATCACTAACAAAATAAAAGGACACTCCTACTATTTCATCTTAAATTAAAGATTAGAGAATCAGTTGTTGCAGAATTTATTGTTTTTTATCAATTTGTATGCATTCAATTTCTTTCCTATGGAATCATTTCAGTTTCCATTATTTGACGAAATGGTATGCAGTTGCTTCAAAGAAAGTCCAAATTGAAAATAGTCCTACTGTTTCAACTGCTTCCCCTTTCTCCACGAAAAGGCTTTCACCAGCACTTTGATTATCTTCATTGGAAATTTCTGCATCCGTTGAACCATCTTCCTGTACATTTCTGTTTAAAGGAAACACATTTTTAGTGGATGGCATACAATAAAAAAAAAAAAAAAGAGTGAAACGAGCTTCAAAAGTAAGTCTAGTTAGATAAATGACTAAAAGGAACAAAAAGGTCTTGTCGTAGTAAAAAATAAAATAAATCGTAGGCCTAGCAAAAAATAAAAATAAAATACAGGTCTTGTTGGACCTTTAAAAAAAGACCTAGCAAGAAAGGCCTAATAGGCCACTGGATTCCCATGCTCTCTCAATGAAATCCATGAATCTAGCACAATGTTCACCCAACCCAACATGAAGGAAATTCAAAAAAAAAATCTTGCTAGAGAGTATTCCGTACTCAATATAACAGATGGACAATTTGCAGCTATGCAACACAAAGCTTAAAAGCAAACACCTAATGTTACAAACAAACAAGATCACCTAAGTGGCATTGAAAAGAGAGGACAAGTATGATGATGTTGGGTGCTAACTACCAGCTATACAGTATTATATCATTCATGGGCTATTTTTAATGCCCATATATAAAAGAATATTACAGTCCAGATGTCCACAAGGGCAACAAATGATAGCCCATTAAGAGCCAACTACCAGCTATACAGTATAAAACCCAGCTTATCTTTACTCCCAAAAGTTAACCAGTTGAAGAATGCATACACACTCACAAAGAAAAAAAAAAATGCTAGCCAAAAACAAAATTAACCTACAACCAATCCTCCAAATATTAAATGTATTTTTTATCAGAAAATAAACACAACGAACTTATGCCATTTTATAAATATTCTTGAGTTATTTATTTTATTAGCATCCATAAAACAAAGGGCAAGATACGGACATGCCGAATATCAAAGAAATTAATCATCACAAGCAGTGCGTCAGTGGAAAAGAAAATCTATATTCTCCTGCTTAGGAACTAAAGTGTTGGCAAGACTAAAACAACAAAATTTACACAGCCTAAGTACAAAACTCGTGGGTGAAAGCAATAGCATAGGAGTAAGTAATGGAAGCTATTAGTTTAAAATCATACGGCTAGTTTTGGAAGACCAGAGAAATTAAATATTAACAAAAAAGATAAAATTCCCTTAATGCTGCAGCAAGAAGCAGAATAATAATGATGGAAATTATTAAAATTGTAGGAAACTCTTTTCATATGAAAGTTGGACAAATTGTGGGTAAGTTAAGGGTAGTAAAAGTGACAGAAGTCTAATAATTTCACCAAGTCTAAAGAAATAGAACAGAACTGCCATGTGAGCATGTGTGAGAGTGTGTGAGACTTTATACACTACATCTGTTCACTGCAACAAAACTGCAATGATCTAAATACCTATAAAATCTCTTAAGACTAATTTGTAATGGGACCACAAAGCACTTAAAGCAAGTACGATATTATACATTAGCATCTAAACTGAAATATAAAAACAAAAAAAAATGTTTATACAAGTGAGCATGGGTATAAATGACCACAAAGCTAATAAATGCACAAAGAACTTGGCATCCTTCCACAACATGCACCCAAATAATATTCAGAAAAATTAATATTAACTAACTCATTTCAAGACACTTCTTTTTTTTTTATGATTTTATATTGGGTAAGGGATTCCAGGCAAGTTGGAATATCCCAACTTTTCACTTTTGGAGTTTTGTATAATTAGTTTATGCTGTCTGTCATCTGACAATGAGTGCACAGTTTTGTTTTGTATAGATTTTGAGATTCTGTCCAGGCTAATCCAGACTTCTGTGCACAGCTTGTTCATTTCTGTACTCCCCATACTGTTTTAATACAATTCAAGTTTTGTTTCTTAGCAAAATAATAATAATAATAATAATAATAATAATAATAACAACTACCTCATTGTTCCACTATGACGGAGAGAAGACTGCAGCATACGTCTACAATTCTGTATCCAAGGGTGAGAAAGCAATGTCTTTGCATCAGGCCTCTGTCTAGCATCCTGGAAAATGCAACAATATGAAATATGAAGGATGGTGAGAAAAATATATATTACACATCACAAGGCAGTTTTCAGGGACAAGTCCATCAAACATAATAATTCTGCTCCATGTTACAAGTTAACTATCATCTCATTATCCCAAGACCAGCACTCAAACCTATGGTTATATATGTACAAGCTAGAAGCTTCATAACCATGTTATATTATATATATATATATATATATATATATATATATATAAAACAACTCCCAAAGACAAAATCAAAGATTTTACAAGGAACTGATGTAAACAGAGAATTAATACAGTTTACTTATCAAAAATCTTAGAGATAATTTTACTCCAAACACCATTGGAACCAAGATTTCTTAAGGAAGAAAATCTGGAAGACCCCTTAAACAATAGCTTTAGCAAATTCTGGAAAAACACTGATATTTTCTCTGTAAAACTCCAATTTTATTCACTACATGTCCTCTTTTATAGTACTAGATTACAACTACCTTTGATGTTTCCTAGGATGCCTCTACAACTCTTCGTCTTTCTTGACTTCTTTTACCAAGGGTTACACATGACATGATTGACTCTTGATTCTCATTAATTAGTTCTTAATGCTTGCATTAAAAACCGTCATTGCTAATTGCATAATAAGAGAAAGTTCTATGTAATAAGCTCATGTATCATGTGCAAAAACAACTGGAAGACTGGATTGTTCCCCACTAGATGGCTTATTTGCTTAACACAGTAGATATTCAGTCCAATGAATGTTTACAGTAGCAAGCTTATCTCTCAATGGCTAATTGGAGAAAAGTAAGGGATATATATATATATATATATATAGGCGCATGCTAACTTAAAGATCTGTCCTTTTACTCCTGACACAATACATTTCAAAGCAAAAGAACAACAGGGTTCTTAATGGAGTGGAGCTTCCCTTCTACAAGTTCAACATATAATTGAGCGCCTTGTTTTCTAGCTATATATTCCTCTTCCTGTCTAGTTTTTCCAAAATCTTCAGTTTATAACTTTATTTGCATTTTTTTCGGATTCTTTTGCATACCAGAACAGTATCAGTCAACATCTATTGCTAAGGTGTTAGATGTACGGTACCTCCAACGTATTGTATCAAATAACCTCTTTTTGTTATTTTTCATTTAATTATTATTTTTTTTAGACGAAACTGAGAATTATAGTGATGGAAAAAAGAAAACAGGTACAAAAGTTGACTGCATGTCCACAAAGAAAAGCAAAAAAAGAAAACTAGGGGAAAAGAAATCATCTATACAAAACCTATCCAACCACCCCTAACAAATCCATCCTTCCCCCAGCCAAAACTCTATACAAAATTAACCCACAACCCTTCCCAGTTAAGATGTATGAAGAAAAAAGAACAATTTTTAAAGACCTTTAAAACCTAAAGCTCAAAGAGAAGCAAAAATCCTCTATTCCACAAGCCATCTAGTTTTTCTTCCCTTTTCTCTCCAAAAATACAGTTGTTTCTCTTTTTCCATAACATCCTTAAAAGAGCTAAAACAACACAACTAAAAATTTTGGCTTTCTACCACTTCCAAGAGGCATTAATATCTTCCAAAAGTAAGGAATTACAATAACTCCGCATACCCCCGAAATCTTGGCTTATTTATTCACTCTAGCCAACAATCTTGACACAATATCACAATGAAGGAAAATATAATTGATGGTCTCATCATTTTGCCAACACATCTCGCACCAAGAAGGGAAAGACACATCATTAGAAACTTTCTGCAGATCACTTGTCTTGTGTTGATTTGCCTAGCACTAAAGCCACAAAAACACTGGAACTTTGGGTGGAATTTAACTTTCCAAGATTAATATAACAAGAGTGAAGTCTCAAGTGGATCATGAATCAGCCAACCACGATATGACTTACAACAGTCTATACCAAGATCCCCAACTTCCGAAATCTTTTATAGTAATAGATCACCTTCGTATAACCAAGCATACATGCTGTGTATTTGCACCTTATAAGGATATTCTTAAAGGAAATCAAGACCCGAACTCTAGAAGAATACTGGTTGACATGAATCATCTCAAGATCTTAAATGCAGTTACATTAGCTGGTTGGAATTCGTTACTCTAGTCATCCTTAAACATGTCCAAAAAGCAGTCTATATTTAAAGACCTAGTTAGGTTACTCTTGGCGCCTTCATAATCTTGTGAAGCATCAACCTGCTTCCAATGAAAACCATGACAAATATGTTACATATCGGGCTAGTAATTTGGCAAAACAACCTATGCTGTTTCATACTGTAGCAATGCTCTTTTATCCCATAGATATCAAACACTTTCAAGATCCTATATAGAGACTTGGAGGTTCAACTGACCGAAGTTACCGCTAATAAGAAACTCTTGCTAGACTTAAAACCAGTTACATCAAATTTATTAAGTGCCCACTGATTTCTTTTTCCTTAATAGGAAACTGATTACTGTATAAAATAATGAAGAAAAAAAGTGTTACATCCATTTTCTGGACCACAAGATCAACAAAACACCCAAGGGGTAATCCAAAAAACTACACAAAAGCTTTTGTTATGGCTAATGGTGTACAAATCAGCAACTATGATTAGTTAATCATAGAAGTGGGCCATTGAACAATGCAACCTTAACTGACTAGCATATTCAGTGATGCCTTTGCCCTTATATAGATGTTTTACGTGTAAAGTTATCTACCCTATAACTGAGATAAATAAGAAGAAATTTGATACAGTGCTGTTCTCAGAAATAATGTGTTTAGGAATTTTGTGTGGCAAAGTGTGTACAGAACTATTTTTTAGCTAAGGGATAAACAAAAGAGCTTAGAAATATTGTGCATGCACGCTTCTTTCGATTAAACATTAAAACTCATCTATTACTAGAGGAGAAGGAAAAAAAAAACTTTCACCACTAAATGAGAAGGACAAAATATAAAGATTTTATTTATCTTGCACTTTACCTTCTTAAAGCACTGATGCAGAAAGTCAGTTATGTCAGGAGATAGGCTACCAGGTATTGGAGGATGCTCATCCTGAAATGAATAATAGGGAAAAGGGGGAGAACACAAAATGAATAATTTTCATCGTTGCTCAAGGCACCTTCACTATAATCACAACAGTAATAATTCCAACAGCGAATAGTGTCATTTTCAGAGCATTCTGGATCCTAACAATCCACAAGGGCGAAGCAGTATGAGATATATAGTAATTTTAAGTAAAAGTAACTAGAGGCAAAGAAAAATGAAAAGGGAACTCATAGGATTTAAAGGAAGCATTACTTCCTCATCCTAATAAAATGATACTGTAAAGAAACCATAGATCAAACCTGAACAATGCGAAATAGAGCTGGCATAGGCTGCAGATCGTAGTAAGGAGGCTCACATGTAAGAAGCTCAATCACAGTGCAGCCAACACTCCAAATGTCAGAAGCAGCACAAACCCCGGACATCTCAATCACCTGCAACATATTTCGGTTTTGTATGAGCCCATAGACACCTTAAGAAAAGCATCACATATCTAAGCCACATATTCTATTTAATTTGCAGTCACACCAAAGATTAATTTAGACCAACTAAATGTGGCCAATATCAATTACACGTTTGACCAATATGTACCTGATCACAACACCTAAAATGGGTCTATATAGACGATAAAATTAAACTAAATATTTTCTACTCAAACAAAAACTGCACAGACAAGAAAAGACAATAATCAAATTTTTAGCAATAACCTAACTATGTCTTGATATTTAAAATGTTCAGACAAAAATCATTTTTCTTAAAATATTGTTTGTGCTGAAATAATTAGAATGCATTTTGAGTCTATGCATAAACTATGATTTTCATCACTTAAAACCCTTTTAAGCACTGAGGCTCCCAAATTTTATCAAAAAAGGGATCATGAGTTCCACATTCACAACACTGCACACCCCAAATTTTAATTGTGTCCAAAGTCAGTTTTCAAACCAATAACACGAACACATGGAGGAGATTCATGCAACTAGGGTTCATCCTTAACCAAGCTACAATCCCAATTTGCAATTTCCAAAGCAAGAAAATAAATGAAAAGAACCCCCGGAGATAAAAACCAGAACTGGGATTTAGGTCTCATTTAAAACAAGCCTTAACCACAGAGCTGACATGTTAATGCTAAACCCTTACACCCAAGCAACAGACATCAGAGAAAAGTTTAATTAGGTAAACCAGCCGTCCACCAGAACAAATAAAACATAAGAAATCCAATGGAGCACAAAAACAAACTAAAACAAAACAGCATTATGATTGGTGTGCATGGAGAAGAAATAGATGTCTTGAAATCAATTATAATCAAAGCCCATGAAGACGCTAAAAACCAAGCTCTATTCATTAAAATTTCAAATCACTCCCACCAGCATCTTCAAATTATTATATTCTGTTTATGCCAAATTACTGAAAAGATCAGGAAAATCATACATTTTTATAACCACCCTTTTTTCTCCTCCAGCAGAAGCATAATGATACAACAAATCCATCATTTCCCTTGGAGCCCTTGATGGTGGAGTAGTGATCCACTTCTTCATATCATGTTTTTCCTTATTATAAAATTGTATGATGTGTAATAAGAAGAGAAAAAACAAAATAATAAATAAAAAACAAAACAAAAACATAAACCACCAACAAATAGAATACAAATCCTCACCAATGAATCTATTACTACCTACATAGCATAAACACAGCCAACAAGGAAGATGACACCACAACTAAAAACTAGAAATCCTCTACCATTGTGAAAACCTAAATAGGAAATTTAGGGTGTCAATAGATGGTTCTTATTTAAGTTGCATTTGTGTTTCATTAGGAATCTTTGATCTTAGCCCATATAAACATTGTAGTAGTTTACAACTACTGAGATAGATATTCCCTCTTGTCTGTTATTCCTCTATCTTTCTCTATCTCTCTATTGACAACCTTGAAATATGTTTTTTTTTTATTCGAAACAAAAGAATTTTAATTCCAATATTTCTGAAATCAGAGTCACATACTCCTATCTAGGAACTAAGCTCAAGACCTCATTTAGTACAAAAAGTGAGATAGATTTGCAAGTAATGAGAAATAGACAATGACCAGCTCTTCTAATACAAAATCAAACATTGAGTAAAAACAACACCCCAACAACGAATTAGGAATATAATGATTAAAAAACATAAGTAGGAAAGAAGTACCTCGGGGGCCATCCAGTATGGTGTTCCAACAACTGAATGTGTGTTAGCATCAGCCTCAGTTAGTTTTGTGGCAACACCAAAATCAGCAAGTTTCACGAGACCCTAAAAGCATCAAGTGGGTCATATAAGTACTTCACAGAAAGCAATCTAGACATGCTGAAGAGCTAATAATCACACAAAATATTAAGACCATGTGACTGGAATAAAACAACAAAACAAAAATATATTAGGTGAAGGATACTGAACAATCAATTCTTGTAGGAAATAAAAATTTGATTGATTTCATGGCAGACAAATAAGCCATTAACAAACTAGAAAATCTCTAAAATCAGTTTAGTTTGATATACATCAGTTGTGTCAGCAAAGATCCTGTATTTCTCAATTCACTAAAGCACTCACAACCTTGAATCACTTCCTCATAAAGCCAACAAGAACATATCTTAGCAAAGACTCATCATTATGCAAAATTAGTAAGCCAAATTTCATACTTGAAAGAGTATTCCCGTAAAATCAGTATCAAATCCAAAGATTTTTGAAACTAAGACAAGGGATTCAGACTCATCATCAGTACTGTACCATCTGCATTTTCTATATAATCAAGCTGAAATATGCAATATCAAATAAATGGAAGCTGAACTTGGAAATCCTCTCAATATCCAGAACCACTACATCGAACATCTAGATGCATATCATAGAATTAAACCAAGAAAATAAAAAGGAGAAAACCAGATTACATCTAATCCTGATGATACATTAGATTCTATGAATTCATGTTCTTAGAGTCAACTCCGACTGTTTTGTTTTAAAAAAAAAATTCCTTTTTCAAAAATTAGAAAAATAAATCAAACCCCTCCCAACTCAGTGTAAGTGAGATTTGAACCCCAAACTCTTGTAACACCACAAGAAAATTTACTAGTTGAATCAACTAGCATCCACTCATACTCATTATGCATTATACCATGTTCTTTTACTAATCCAAACTATCCATAATTTCCATGCTATCAGCAAAGCCATTTAAACATATAAGAAGGATTTTAAGACATTATCATATCTCACATCCACTACTGGGCCCTATTAAGGCCACCATACCCAGACAAGATTAAAGATAGCTAACCACAAAACAAGTTTGGAAATGTCATCTTCCATTAAGTGGATGAAGTAATGGACTAAAATACAAGGAGAATGATGAAACATGCAATAGCCCTCAAACAAAGCCAAGCAGGAGCATATTTTTAACCAAAAAGCTACTATCTTTGACTCAGGAGTTCATGTGACAAAACCAAGAAATAAAAAACTTATAACGGAAGACTTCCATTTCATAATATCTGACAATTATTCCACTCAACCACCAATAGTCTAGAGTACTCCACATGCACTTGAGATCATTGCTAATCCCACATCCATCTACTACTTGAGCAATGAAAATTCACCAATTAAATTTTCTGGAGAACTCAAGGCACGCTGCATGTCCAAAGATAAACAAATTTTTTTCAATGGTCAATACATTTGTACAAAAAGTTGATGCTCAAATTAAATAATAAATGGCTAGACCTTGAATGAGTACTTTGTTTGGACCAAAAAAGTAAAAGATGCTACACGGAAATATTGCAGTAAGAGATTAAAATGGCTTTAGGTATAATTAACGCCGAGTATAGTAAACGAGAACAACCTGTCTGTGCATAAGTTATCCATAATAATATAACAAAAGGAAAAGGAAAGAAAGGAAGATAACAAGTCAGTTACCTCTTTGGTTGTCAATATATTTGCACCTTTGATATCCCTATGGATAACGCCTTGTTCATGAAGATACACCAACCCTTCCAACACCTGTATCATAATTAATTATTATGAACTTCTGAAACTTGAACCCCAATCACTAGCAATAAACTGCATCTACATGAGCAAACCTGAGCAATATAAACAGGCACCAATGATTCTGGAAAAGGCCCAAAGTTATTTGGCTTAATAATATTCGCAAGTGAGCCATTCTCCACATACCTACAGCATACGAAAACTACAACATAAGCTTTTTTGGCTCCATTTCATGAACTCCCATGCTCAAATTTTTTCCATTACAATAACTTCACTTACTCAAGAACAATGTGAAGGTGAGTCTTGGTCTTCAATGATCCCAGATATTTCACTATATTTTTGTGGTTCAGATTCTGTAAGACAGATCATATTTTAAATAGCATGCATAAAAATAGAGGATAACAATCTTCCAAAAGGCAACTTAAAATGTCTACGTCTAGTATTTCCTAAGACAAAACCAAAGGGCAGTCCAAGGATCAGCAGATGCATTGGACAACAAATAAGAAGGTCGGTTAGCTCAATCTATTAACATGATAAAATAGGCACCAGTTATTGATAAAAACTTCCAACAATTCAGCATATTGCAATGAGTACATCCTTAAAAGATTAATACAAATGCATTGGGTGCCACACACGTGATGCATTTTGATGCAGACAAAGAATATGTTAAAGCATAATAAAAATGCATTTGAAGGGAGAAATAAAAACAAAGGTATAACACTACCTTCAATAAATCAATCTCTTGCTGGAACAACGAACAATCCCCCAAAAAAAAAAAAGAAAGCAGCAAAAACAGGAAAATAGCAACTTGTCAGCCAAGCTTAAACTGAAGAGGACCAGAAACAATATATTATGCAAAAAGGCAGTTCCATGAACCAAACATTATGAGATCTGAATGAAAAGAGAAACGATGAGAATTATATTATTACCAAAAGATGTACGAAAGGGAGCCTTGACAGCAAAGACAAAAATAAAAAAAAAAAAAAGGGAGAAAGAAAGAAAAAAGTGAGAGAAACTAACTGTTTAAAAGCCCCAAGAGAGGACAAAATCCTTTACAATGATTGCTTAAACTAACTGAGCATCTAAAAGAATATATCATCAAACAATGTCCAGTCTGTCACATGGTAGAAATTCCTGCAGAAACTACTTAGATTAGTCTTGTACTGGGTTCTGGTTCATTTTCTTTTCTTTATTCTTCAGTTTTTTAATCTTTTTTATCACTTATTTACTTTTTTCTTTTATTTGGGGGTGGGGGCTAAGGAACAAAAAATTTTATTCCAAACCTAGATTCAGGTTAAACAGCCCAGATTTTAATACCCATAATTGTTCTTGCAAAGGTTAATGCATTTGCATAACAAAGTTGCCCTTAAATAACTTCATATTTGATTATTTGAATTAAAATCTTGCTGTTATAAGCCAAAACAAACCAGAAAAAAGAAAATCATGCATATTTAAGTCATTATAATGATGTTTATAGGTATTGAAGAACCCATAATTTCTACCAGTAGCTAATGCCTGACCATGACAGTCCATATATAAAGTTGTAGGAAATTCAAGATACTGACCAAAGAAAGATGATGCTGAGAGTTAAGCCATCTTCAAATAACATCCCTTTAGAAAATAAGAAGGATTATACCAAAAAAAAAACAATAAAGAGAAAGTTAGAAACCATACCATTATAATATTGAGATCTTCTTGAGCTATGTTCTCCAACGAAACTTGTTTAATTGCAACAAAGTCTCCATTCTCCAAATCCAAGCCTTTGTACACTCGACCATATGCTCCTTTCCCAATCTCATCTCCAAGTATCTAGACCAATGGAAGCCCCACAGTTAAATTCGAAATACTGAGTCCAAGTAAATCATAATGCAAAACCAGGAAAAACATTTAACAACCAACTTTGAAAGCTTAAAGACCGTGAATTTTAGGCTTTTCATTGTTCAAAGATGTCTAACCGAACGAAACGGCTACGTTAGGGAGGAAAGCATAATATTTGACTTCATATTTCATTTTTCTTTTACTACAGCTTCCCCGAACTAAATGAAGAAACGCAATCTAAAACAGATACCAAAACTAAAATGTATTTCAAATCGACTATGTTAGTTGAATAAGCCACAAAATCGGATAACAAAAAAGTGAAGAAACTGAGATTAGAAGCTCAATGACTGGAGTGTGTAATTCAGTTTACTGTAAACCAAACATTTTTCGACAACGTTTTCGGAGGCCAACCTCCAATTTTGTAAACGAAAACCAAAGAAAAAAAAAACTAACGATCATCCCCGTCATACAATTTTTATTTTTTTCAAGAAACAAGCAAATATCATAAGAAAAAAAAAAAAGCATTGATCGAATCACCAAAAATTGTGGAGGAAGTATAGATTATTACGTATTTGTTGTCGAGAGTCTTGGATTTGTGGAACGGAGAAGACGTCATCTGGCGAGCCATCTCTCTGCGTCTCTCTCTGTGCGGTCAAAATGGGAATTGCTCGCTTTCAACAAGCCCTAGAAATGATCCATTCCCAGATCATTGAGAAAGAAATTTTGGAATTTCCGGCTACAGAAGACCGGAAAAGAAAAGTAGAAACCGAAGCTTAAAGACCTTCGGCTCGTTCGGTTTCATAACTAATTAGCAATAAATAAACATTATTAACAGGGTGTAAATGATGAATTATCATTTTAACTTTTTAGAAACAGTTATCTATCTCGTCTCATGTTCAAGTCAAACACATGCATACCCATTTTGTATTAAAAATAAAATAAAATAAAGGCGAAATACATGTTAGGGCTGAATTCTCCTTTACTAAAGGATTTTTTACAAAAATGATCCAGTTTTTATATTATTTTACATTTATTGTCCACTTCAAGCTCCACCCATATTTGGAGTCAGAATATAAGATTAGCAGTGGTAACACTAATCATGATATGATTATACGATATAAATTTGAAATAAATAAATAGATTTAAATTTTAAAATTTTGATATAATAATAAATGTGTTGTATTTATATCACCCGTTTAATAATTGTATTATATTCATGTTTAAATTATTACATTTGTTTAACATACGAATAATAAACAAATAAAAAAATTATAAACCAATTCGTATCATAAATAAATAAAAATATTATTTTAATTTATTTATGATCCATTTATAAATCATTTACGATCCATTTATTAATTATGTTTAAACGAATCGTTTCAATTCATTTATAATCTATTTATAATTTACTTATGCTCTATTTATTAATCATATCTAAACATATCATAATTATTCATTTAATAAATAAATCGTATTCATGTTTTGACTTTTTTGACACAATTTAATAAATGAATTATATTTAAATTGACTTCTATTTAATATGATACGAATANCACAATTTAATAAATGAATTATATTTAAATTGACTTCTATTTAATATGATACGAATACAATATGATATAAATATGACACAATCATCTAATTTGTCACTTCTATACAAGGCACTATAACTATTTTATCCTGTTATATCTTCAAATTAACAAGGGCCATCTTTATCTCTTCTTTTCCCTTTCATCGATATAGAAAATATTCATTTTCAAATATACCAAAACACATAAGAAAGAGATGCGAAAAAACACCTGGAAAATCAGTTGGAAATCTGCATTTTTTATGAAAGAACTAAGTACACATTGTTAATAGGCTCTTGTATTTTGCCATTTTAACAATTTATAAATATATTAGATAAATGCATGTTTTAACACTGTTTAGGGCTAGAAAATTGTTGAAATTTACTTTTGTTGGTGTAAATATGACATAGAAAAATATTTTTGGATTACTTATGTAAGAAATGTATTGGTTCTAAAATCACAAAAGAAGATGAACAATGTTCATTTTTATGGTCAATTTCGTCGAATGTTTCTAGAAAATGTCGAGGAAGAAGATAAAGTTCATACTCTCTTAATGAAATTTGTCGAGATTTTCAATAATTTATTACCTCTCAATGAAGTTTGTTGAGAGCCCAAGCCCACATTAAAATTTATCATCGAGAGTTAAGAAATATCAAAATGGGCTTGGTTTCTTGACGATAAACGTTGAGATAATATTAAGCTATCGATGATAAACCTTAAGATAGGCTTGAACTATCGACAAATATCATTAAGGGGTAACAAATTATAGAGAATCTCAACAAATTTTGTTGAAAGGTACAAACTTAGTTAAGAATTAATTTTCTCAACCTTTTTTTACCAAGATACAAATGAAAAACGTTGAGATTTTTGAATGGTGTGTTATGTTGATTTTTTGATAAAAATCATCAAGCTATATGTAAAAATTTACCTTTTGCCAATGTTTTATTATTATTTTGCAAGACTAATCAGTACATATAATGGAAATATAAAATGGAAATATAAACTAAGTGTTAAAGACACTAGAAAATGATATTTACCTTGTTGTCGTGACTTCACTATCCTATATGTGGGTAGTTGAGAAAATAAAGCAAAAACTAACTTAGCCATAACTCAATTTGTTTTACCAATTATATTTTTGGAGGTATTTTGAAATGCAAAAGCTCATCTTCTTTAAATAGCTTGTGCATAATTTATTGTTAAGGAAAGTTATCACCTTTAAAAGTGAGTCAGAATAGCAAATATGGTTTTTAGTATAGTTGTATGATATGATTTTTCAAAATTGAGTTTAGGTTGATAACTGGATTAAATTTTGATAATTATCTAGTTGAGTTGAGTATTCTAAGGGATAAGATGAATATATACTGACTTTGTGATAAATTCTTTCCCGAAGTTAAACAAATTCATTCAAGATACAAATTTCAACATAATGGACGATGAAAATGCATTTAAGATTGCTTTTGCTTTCTTTTTTGAAAGGTTTTTCTCCATAAGACACCCATAGGAAAGTAAACCTATTTACGCTTCAGCTAGTTGATGATTGGAAAACATTTGTCAACTACCCTAAGGACACAATGTCATAGGTGCTGACATATAATTAACTATCTTGAAATTCAATGAGCAATAGTAGAAAGATGTGAAACACGCGATAAAATGTTTCAACTTAAAAAATCGTCCTATCATGTTTTAGGTAATTAGCTATTTAGGTTCTTTCTAAATAATATGTTACTATATATTGGAGGGTGTCGAAAACTTCATATTGGTTCAGATTATGCGTTGTTGGTGTATATTGAATGATCAATTATTAAAAGTGTACAGATTATTTACCTATAGGTTTAATTCTTTTAGGAGTGTCCATATTATAAAAGACACTCTATCAATTTTTTTTCACATTTGACTAATTTATTGAGATTTTTCATATATGGATTTACAATACCATCTTTATTTATTGAAAAAAAATATACTGGGAAGACAAGCGACAAACTTTCTTATACTTTATAGTAGACTACAATAAAGAATACTAAAAGTGAGCACATTAATAGGATAATATTTATAGCAACCAATGTAAGAATTAATTTGTTTTAAATCATTTAAATTGTTAATATTTTAGTTCTTTCAATTACATTTTCCTTAACAAATAATCATTTATATAGTCTACTTTCTTACATAAGTTGGTTCTGACAAATGTTAAGAGCTTATTAACATATGTGTAACAAGGTAGCTTAGGGATATTTCATTTTCTCCTATTGCACTTTAAGAAGATGCCTCTATACCTTTTATTGACGATGTCTCAATAACTAAGGTATAATCTTTAATTCATTCTTTTTTTTTAAAAAAAAAAACTCATGTGCTAATTATATATATTTTAACAAATGTCTCATAATTTGCAAGCACAACCACATTGATAAAATTGTCCATTTTAACCCCTAGACGCACCAATTGTGCCCTCCAAACAAATGAGTCGATGCATAGACTAAGCGATTCTCAATCTGTACATATGGGTGAAGTTCTTAAGGCAATCGACGTCCTATAGACAAATATAAAGGAGCAGTTTATTCGACATGAGCAGTTATTTCGTACCAAAATTGCCACAGCTAAGTAAGAGGTTGTACATAAAGTATTCACTTTGCAGAATAAGATGTATGAGTGCTTCGAGACACTTGCAAAACAAACTCAATCTCAAATATGCACCTATTTAATGTTCATGGTATATTTGTGGTGGAAATTAATTATTAGTGACATTCTAATATTCAAATTGTAGGAGGACTTAGATGTTGAGGATGATAACCTTCTGATTGTAGCTATGGTTGGTACAGAGAATACCCATATAAAGCCCTTAAACATAGAGGAGGTGGATAAGACAATTATGCCATCTATACACAGCAAGTTTGGCCTGTTGCATAAGAGAGCTAAACTATTGGCTAATCCATTTGTAGATGCTACCCAACCGAAAAAACATAAACTTGGTGGTATTTCTCTCGTATAGGAGTGATGGACTGAGTTTATAGGCTAGATATGTACTTGTAACGCAAAACTAGTGGAGTTACACAAGTGCAGTACCAATCGTATATAACACTTAACCGTACTTAGGGGTAAAAGTGGTTTTTAACTAAAGGATGATGTAAGTAACAGCTTAAATGTAACATTTTATTTAAAACATTTTATTTCAAGATAAGCTAATCCCATTATTCTATTGTTCCATAGCATATTAATATTTATCTGAACTTGTTGTAAAAGTAGCAACACAAGCAGCCAACAGTTATTTCACAGTAGTAGACATTAACTGACACATATATACATAAGTGTTTTCAATTTATTTAATAAGTGATTCTAATAGTGCAAGCTAGAAATTTTTATTAAAATGAATATCTTACAAGCCTATTTTAATGAGATGTGGTAAAAAATAAAACAAAACAAGATATTTATTTTGGATTGTCTGAAGTAAGACGATTGAGAAAGAAAATGGCCTTAAGTTTATGATATTAAGAGCTCATGTAGCCCATACATGTACATTCTTTTATATATATATATATATATATATATATATATATATATATATGTATGTATATGTATATTACATGTTCATAAAAAAACGATACATCTTGTACTTCTAACTTGGATGCATATGCAATAGATTTTTGCAAGTTTGTTCTGTAATAACTATATTAATTACATCAAGAACACCTTTTTCAAGTCACGTCCTTACTAGCAGAAGGAATCCTCTAAACCTGACGTCAACTTAACTCAAGGCACTGGATTGGATCTGAATACATGGCAACAAGTGCATTTATTACATAGTAACAAAAGCAAAGATTGAAATATTAGAAACGCATGTGCTCACACGTTGCAAACCTATGTGAATATGGTAGTTAGTTTAAATCAAATTTTCTGCATGTATATCTCTTGGCATTTAAATCTACAACTGCATCTCTTTCTCTATCTTTAACTTGATACTAAAATCGAGCAATGGGTCAAACTATCATATTTTTTTACTACTTCTATTTTTCTTTTGATTTTATCTTAAGCCTATTTTGTTAGGTTAGTTTTCACCTCAGCTGTTTCATTTATCCTTTCATAAAATCACCTTTAAAGTATACTTTTAAGGTTAGCTAATGATGTGATGAAGAGCATTCACACATGTCGATGGTATTGCATTTAGACATTCAATAATATTAATAGTTATAATATTATATTTCTTGCTAGTAAAGTATGTTAGAGCCCATCTATGACATCCAACTTATTTTTCCAAATATTTCGTTACTTTAAGATTAATCCATCTTAATTTTGCTTTTTGATTGTTAAAGTCGTTAATATAATATGCTTTAATAGTAATAAAGAAAGTCTTTATAAATTTATCTACCTCAAATTCTTTCATTCCGCTAAATTTAGCATTCACATTACCCAAAACATGATAAGCACATTCCATGTGTTGTTTTTGAAACAATAGTGTATATTGCCTTCTTTATACTTCTATGACGATCAAAAACAAACACCAAGTCCTATACCTCCTTCATCATTCCTTGTAGCTTCTCATAAACCACTACCATGAATCATCATTTTCACTATCCTCATTCCCAAAAATTAGCAAAAAAATTTAATTGTTCTCATCCATGTATACTGTTTAAATAATATTTTTTCATATTTTTTTTTCAAAAAATTATCATCAATGTCAATTACTAGTCTAATTGATGACCAGAACTTACTAATATAAGCACCAAGTACCATAAAAAGTACTTAATGATTATCTTTATTGCTCTGAATATGTGTGACAGCTCTAACATTATCATATTACAGAACGTGAAAGTATATGGTTAACAAATGGTAGGATTTTCCAAGATTGCCATAAACTAAGATTAGTACAGCTTCTTTCGTATGCCAAGCCTTTGCATATGATGTTAATATTTCATATTTACTGTGGGCATTTTTTCACAAACTTATCATTTATAAGCTCACCAATAAGTTGAAAAGTGGCTTCACAATATCTATTAAATGACAATATCTCATATTTATTGACTGATATTTTTGAGTTAATTTGTTAAAAGTTTATGCATTGAGAAATGCTAAATCAATTGAATAACTCTTATTAACCCATTCTTGTTCTGCAAATATAAGGATATTATTAGTAGGAAAAAATTATACATGTATTAGAGATGATAATAGACTAGGCATAAATAAATTAAAATGGGTTGGAGATAGAAAATTTTCAAACAATGATAGAAAATTGAGGGCAAACTATCCTTTTGTAGTTTTTACAAACTCTTATTATTTCCAAAAAATAAAAATATTGATCCACTTATAAAGTTAAAAGAAAAATACTAGTACACCTTTAAACTTCAGCTAAATAAACAATTTTAGTTCGACCAATTTAAAAATACCCTTTCAAACCTCGACTTATTATTTAAATTCATGAATTTGGATAAAAATAAAGGTAATTTTGTACATTTGACTCATAAAATGATTATAATTGAATGGCTATTATAATAATTATAATAAAAAAGTGAATAACTAATGTAAATTAATAAAATATCATTCTAGCAAAACCTTAGGAATATGTATGTTATTTTCATTAAGAGAATTTCAAAGTATTACTTTTAGACCTTTTAACGTACACGCAATGCTCTTTTTTAATAATCATAAATCCATTAAAAAATATGTCTTAGTAAAACTTAAGATAATATTGTCTAAAGGATTATTTCAAGAAATATATAAATTTTTTAAGTTACATACATTGCACTTAAGGCTAAGGACGACACAATTTGAGATTATTCTTTGTAAATCCCATGAGATTTGCACTAATTGGTCTATATGTCAATTAGATCAGCTTTATTACTCATAATATATCTCTTAGAGGCATCCATGACATGGGCTTGTTATAAGCATTTTTTTTGAGAAAATGTAGCATCTTCGTAATGGCATCTAGAACTATGTAAGATCTAATACAATTACTTTTGTCAATTTCATGAAATTTACATTCATAAAGCATCCAAATTTGGGCATTTATGCATATAAACGTAGAAGGATTCCGTGGAATTAGATTTGTTCATGGAGAATTTAGAATCGCCTAGGCATTTCATCCCCTTTATATCAAGCATCTATAAAATATGCCCTATATATGATTCTCTTCAATTTGTTAAGTTATAGTTACAAAGACTTTTTTTGGCAAAAAATTAATAATTGTCACAAGTTGCTTGTAGTAAGGAGGGCTCATTGTTTTATATTAGGCTAAAAATGTTCAGCACTTTGTACTTTTTCTATAAAGGTTTAACTAAGGCTATATTGTATACAATTTAGTGGACCTTAGTGAGACTTTTGTGTCTTTCACTTTTGAGACATTAAGAATTTCAAAGATTTAATAGTTGATGCCTTTTTTTTTTGTAACTATTTCATCTTTGATGGTTAGCGCCCTTTCTTTTTGTTCCCAATCTCATTATTATTGAAAATGTTTGTATGAAATATATCACTTTTTTCTTCTTTCAACCTTTCAAACTTTTTTAAATTTTATTGTATTTGATAACATTAAGCAGGTGGCTTCACCTAATTGGGACAACATATATTAAAAGGATTATAAAGCATTAAAGCACTCATAAGCTATATTTATTCATTCATTTCATTATTATTATTATTATTTTATAATTTTGGTATATTTTTACAACTACATTGATAATACATCATTTTAATACAAAAAAGAGAAGCATGGAGGAGTTATATCTAAGAAGATACATACTTTTGGATTACCTTAAAAAAAGAGCTTCTAAAATCACAAACTATAATAACTTAAATCAAACAAGTACACACATCAAATTATAGCGCACAATTTTATATACATGTACTAAAATTCACAATTATAATTTTTCTGCTGAAATATTTTATTAGGATAAATAAATTAAACTAAGGATTCTAAAATCTTCTCAAATACTAACATAATCTAATCAAATTCAAAAATTTTGAAATAATTTTTGTGATATAATTTAAGAATAAGAAAGGTACATTACTAAATCTTTCTTCATTTATAACACAAATAATAAGTACTCCAATACTAATCTCCCAATCAAACTATTAGACTCACCACTTTAAATAACTTATTTTGTAAAAATAAAATGATAAGAGGTGAATTATCAATTCAGTAAATAATATTATCCATAACATATACATGAGTTTCCTTATTTTTAGATGCATAAATAAATTGTCAAGCCTTTTTACTCAAATATTATGCAAAAATACTATTTCAAGTTATTTTTTCCAATAAATAAATTTTTACTGTTCATAAATTTATCACATAATATGTCAAAATTATATTTCATAAAATATAAAAGTGGAAGTATATAAAACATTTATTATAGAAAATATATTTAAGTTGCTCATGTCACATATAAGCCAAAACATTTTATTCTAATTAATCATATAAGAATCATTTAATAACAAAATAGCTTGCATTGATCTACTTGCAAATATTCAACATATTTTACAATTAAATATTAATCTTTATAAATTAATTAATTAAACATTTCATAAATAAGTTTTTTACGATATAATTAAATTTTCCTTTGTTTAAAACTAACTTTGAAATATTTAAGTTGTAAAAGTTCATAACAAAAATTTATTCATCGAATAATTAAATATTTTTTGAGAATTTGAATTAATACGTTGTAAAATATTTTCATAATGTAAAACTAACTCAATATATTATAAATAGAATTACTTATCTTTTTACGATCATAACAAAACTACCTTAAATAATTTGACTTATAATCAAACATTAACATTATAAGCTTCATGTACGCTCTTAAAAAATATAAGACAACTTATTAAGCTTTAGTGATATCACTTATATTATCGTATATATTTGAATGATTTAATATTTATAAACTTGCAAAATATGTCCCTATGATGCTTAAGGATTTTTCTTTTAACCTAAATGGCATTCTTTTCTCATGATATCAAATCTTTAAGAATCATAATAAAAGATTAGATAAAAAATATTGATACTTATCTTCTCAGAGAACTACTTCTTATCATATTCTCAACTTATTCACTTATTCTAAAAGTATCAAACAATATACTGAATAAATCTTAATATTTGACTTTTAGAAAATAAAATGCATATATTTATATCCAATAATTTAGCAAAGATGATAGATACATAAAAAAGTATAGTAAAAGTTTTGAAACCAAATTCATAATAAACTATTTTAAATAAATTTATTTTTTTCAAATTATGCCAAATAAAATTAAGCAATGAGCCATGCTCGTTCAAAAATTCATAACAACTTGAAAACATAAATTTGACTCTATTGTTTTAATATTATGTAATAGACATATTCATAATTCGTTTCACAATTTTCATTATTTTTAAAATCATTTAATTAATCAAAATAATTTTGTTATGTAGATATTACATGAAAATGTGTAATTTTTTGCATCTTACGATTATATTCAAAAAAATCATTAAATATTAAAATCATAATATTTTTTGAATGAAAAGAAATTTATCCTGGACCTAAAGATGTCTAGTCTTATCATATAAATTGGTTTTGCCAAGTTAATGACACATTGAGTTTACAAAAAAAATTTGGATTGATATACTATCATCCGTATATTCTATAAAAATTTTCTTTCTTTCATTCACTTTTCACAAATGAAAATTATTAATCCATTATTACTAAAAATTTATGTCTAAACAGCTCGTAATAGACCCTTCTAATTATCATCACTAACATAACAATAAGAAAAAATTTTATACTTACCTTCAATCTCTAAATTTATTTTTGTATGAAATCCTTAAACTCTTTTCAAATAAGCATATATTTTATTAGAGGAATCTTTCTTATAAAAATGTAACATATTTATATTTTAGGATGTACTAGTTTTTAAGAATTAATGGGAGAAAGTAAAATAAATCCTATAATAAATGGTAGTTTCTTTATTTTGCTAGAAGAATAAAGCAGTAAAGAGGATTTCTTAGAAATTCTTATTCTCTTAAATGGAGAAATTATGATTCTTCACTCTTTAAGCTCTTAATTTTATACCTTATTTATATATTTTATCATATCTTTTATTTTAAATTTAATATAATTATTTTTTAGTCAAATAATTATTTTTAATAAATTATTGGCTTAATATTATTCTACTTTGTTTTGTTAAAATATTAATTTTCATATATTTATTTTTGTTATAAAAATTCAACATTATCTTATAAATTATAGCTATTTTTATTTTTGCCATCATTTTAATTATAAATATTTATTTTTGTATATTTCATATGTACATTTATTTTATAATCTTATACTTATCATAATTTATAAAACTAGTCATAATTATTTGATAATTTTAAATTTTATTATATGAAAATATTAGGTGACGCATTCCAAATATAAAATATTTTTTTAACCAATAAATATATTTATACAGTACATATATGTCACTAAATTACCTTTTAAATTTTTAAGATTCAATTATTTTTGTTATAAAAATTCAACATTATCTTATAAATTATACTTAAATATTGTTAAAATATATTTATTAAATATTTATTACAATAACTATTTTTAATAAAATACAATTGAAAGTAAAATTAAATTAAGAAATAATTAAAAATTTTAATATATTAATAAGTATTAATAAATTTAAAAGTAAAAAATATTGTTATTGAAGTAAAAAATAATAAATTTCTTTTCATTGATGATTTTATTGTGCAACTAGACAATGAAAATCTCTTTATTTTCTTTTTTATGTTCTTTTTCTTTCCTCTTTTCTTTCTTTATTCCTTTCTATTTTTCAGAACAAACATAGCTTTAAGATATTTGTGTACGCGCGCGCGCATGCGCTGTACATGCATATATATTTTAGGTAAATCTAAAAGTGAACAAAGTCTTTTTAAGGCTTCCTAAGTTTTGAATACTTTATAAAGTATTAAAACCATATTATGGATTTATTACTAAGTAAATGTGACTCAAGATAATAACCCACAAATAGGCTTATAATAAAAGTAACTCAATTAAATTAAATAACATATCTTATAATTACTATTTTCACAAATATCACAAAATTTATATTTAATACTAAAAATAAATTCGAAATGATAATATTAAATCAATCTCTAATATTTTATATCTTTAATTTATATAATAATAATAATATTAATTTATATATATGAGGAGTTACACAAATAATATGGAGGCTACACATTCAAAATATTGCTATGAATAATTGATGCGGAGGTTATGCGTTAAAGTAATTATGCCTGTTGTTCTATTTTTAATTATATTTGTTTTGTGGACTTAGTTACAGAAACCAAGAGTATCGTTGCCTTCTTTATGTCTTATGTGTATAGGACTTGAAATATTATTTTATAAAAGTTGAAATAAAATAAATATTAAAATATATAAAATAAATATTAAATAGTATTTAAAACATACAATAAAATAATTAAAATATAATAAAAAAATTTAAAATATATAATAAATATATTTAAAATATATTAAAAAATTTGAAACATCCGCATCGGGGGTAACAGTATCCTCAGGTACATAGCCAAACCCTTGTTTTGTTAGTCTTAAGTTTCTTTGTCCACTATAAAATATTTTAAAAATAAAAAATCTCTTTATCAATTTTTTTTAATCTTTATGAGAATTTTTTTTTATCTTTATGAGTTCTTTTATTGTAAATTTTTTTCGTTAATTGATATCTCATTTCACTTTCATGAATTATAATCGAAACGAATTAGTATAAGTTTCAGCAATATATAATAATAATATTTGGGGTAAATGATCTTTTTTAAAATATATATATATATATATATTACCAAAAAAATAATAATAATAAACCAAGTCTTTTTCCGACCTGATGAGAGAGGACTTTGAACCTAAACCTCTTGTACTCTCAATTCTAAACATGCTCTAAATGATGTATGACTTATTCATATTTTAACACTGAATTTTCCATAAGCATATACATTTAATTCTTTACTAGCTCAATTTTTTTGTTTATTAAAAATTTTCAGTGTAAAATACACAATTCCATTAAATTTTTGCATGCAATACATATAAGAATATTTTTAAGATATAGGGTTTGTGGCGCCATATATTTTTACAAATTATTACATTGTTTTGACTCTTAAAACAATAACTGAGATTTAAAAAAATGCACCCAACATGGCAAAATCACAAATATGTTAAATTTTTTAACATGTTTTCAAGCTCATTGAACTTTTTCAATGCAGTAAATTTCATAATGGGCACAAACCTGAGTTTCAAACACTTTAAAACTCTTAGCTGATATGCTATTGGGACATTTTCTTTTAAAATTAATACGCTTGGCTAACAATAAAGTGACATAGCTATTTCAATGAATTGAAAAAAAAATGATTTTTTTTTAAAATTTTCCCTATTCAAAGTTCACAAGATTTTTTTTTAAAAATTTTCCCTATTCAAAGTTCACAAGGTAATATGTTTTTTTTTTTTTTTGGGTGTCTCTATGACCTATATTTTAAGCTCTATTTTATTATAACCCTTTTAAAATGTGTTCTTAGTTGTGGTCAAAAAGAGGTACTTCGAATGATTTTGCCGTTACTTGCATACTTAATTTTGTTTGTTTGTTTGTTTTAACTTGATTTCTCTCTACAAATCAAATTTTCAAGAGAAAATGGTTATAAATTGATTTTTGAGAAAATCAATAAATCAAACTATGCACAAAAGTGTTATGGAGGAAAATAACATTTAACAAAGAGTAAGAGTAAAATTATCCAAAATGAATTTCTTTTTATCAAGATTATGAGGTTAATTTGGAGTGGATTCATTGAAAATTCAAATGTAGTTTTTTATTTTTGAAGATAAAGAATAGGTAAAATAGAATTACTGAAAGAACAAACATCACAACTTGATTTTACAAAATTGTATCTAAAGGACATTGACTAAAAAAAATATGTTTCACTGTGTTATTTTTAAAACAGTTGCTCTCTCAATAATTAATTCATATCTCTCTCCTTTAATTTTAAACTCAAATCCCTTTAATGAAAGATGCATATTATGAGCATTAATTTTATTTATTAAAGTTGATTAAGCGTCCAAAATAAATGAGAAGAATGTTTCTCACTTGTATGTTTTATGTAAATGAAGACAGAATCAGCATTGCAACGTTGTTAACTAATTTTTACTCCATATTCTATCATCTGCTCCTCCTTGTCCATTAAAAGATTGATTTTAGTACTTGCATGTGTGCATGCATGTATGTTTCTGTAAACAAAGACAAAATTATTAAGTTTACAATTTTTATTATATATTTTATAGAAACTGGCTGCTATGACATATTGGGTGAAGAAGTACAATTTTTTACATGCCCTTCCTTGCATAATCTAATGTTCTTTATAAAAATGAACTTTTTATATTATTAACTTCCTTATCGATTCATTTTGCATTGGATCATTAATACATAACTATTTTTTATGATATATTTGTGATAATGATTTATTTTATACTTTAAAAAGCTTTGGAGCATTAAATATTTGACAAAAATAAAAAAAATTTATTTGAAAGCAATTTTTAGATATTAACACAATATAAATCATTTTACAATTTCTAAAAATTAAAAATACATACTTAAAACTTATTAAATTTGAGAACCCATTTATAAATCATAAATCTGAGGCAAGAATTAAAAGTTTTAATTATTTTTTTTAGAAAAACAAACAAAAAAAAATCCATCTGATTGCCAAACACCAAAAAATTGTCGCTCCTCGTTCCCACTTTAATCTACAACGGAACTGGCTAAGCTAAGATAACCCCATCACAGGAATAATATGCACGCATGTCAATGTTAATGGATACATTACAAAAACGATGTATACAGACGGGGAAGTTAAAGCTATTGTAATAATAATAATAATAACAACAACAACAACAATATTCAGTATCAATTACGTAACGAGTGCTTTCAGAGTAACAACTCCGTTTATTTTCCTATATGTTTTCTCTTTCTTTTCCTGTCTCAATGATATACTTCAATGAAACTTGGTGGATAACTAGCAACATATGTTCCTTCTTCAATCCCCGCCTAAAACCCCTTCCAATCACCTCATCTCATCTCATCTCAATTTCATTGTTGCGATCTCTGCCGCCAAATCCATGGCCGGCCTCACCTGTGATGCATCCGTTCCCTGCATTTTTTTTTTCAAAAGGAAAAAAGGTAAATAAATAAAGAAATCCTTGTACAGATTTCTAAAACGAGATATGGAACTGGTAAGCTTAAATTACAGGATACATGACACAGCTTGTATCACTATCATAGCTCAATATCTATTATTCAAAGTCTGGGGGATGGAATCACTAGTTGTATATATATGTGTGGTCAATATCAGCCGCTAAGTTTACCAAACATGTTAAGTGTTATGTTTTCAAAGCCAAGCTCAAGTGCAGTAGTTCCAAAAATACACTAAATAATGGACACTGACTGTAGCAATGTTAAGAGTGCCAACCTGGCCAGAAGCAAGACCTCCCTTTCCTTTACCACATCTCCCTTTCAGAGGCAGCAATGCTGCTGTCAACCACTCCGACACCTCCAACTGCTTGCTCTTGTCTGATTTTTCAGGTACTCCCGCGCATACAACAGCCTTATTTGTGGTTTTATCTGTACTGAAGACCATGACTGGCATTCCCTGTCAATACACCAGCATTGGCTGAACTCCTTTTACACTTGCATGAGAAGCACAAATTCAAAAAGAAGCAAAATATTACTATCACCACCAAAAAAGAAAAAGCTAACCTTCAGCTCTACAACTTTTAAAACTACCTCACGAACTGCAGCTGCATCCAATCCAACCTCAACATGAGAGATGCAGAACAACTTCCCATCTGAAGCAGCAACCTCAGCCATTTCTGTTGCAACTGTCACAGCTTTGGTCATATTCTCTTCGGCAATCTTCTTTTGCGCCTTTCTCACTTGATTCTATAAAATAGAACAATGAAAATAATCTAGAAGAATAACTAACCTGAACGAACTAAAGAAAATTGTAACAAATGAATAGAGCTGTCAAAACAAGAAAGAAAGGTACTATGATGACTCAGCAGCCTCATTCAACCCAGTTGTTGAGAATATACCTGAAGTAGGGCAATCTTGGCCCTGATTTCAGCTTTCTTGCATGCTGGAATCGCTGATGCATCCACACTATTCTTTAAAGAAGCCACTTTCTGTGAATAATAACATTCAGAAAGAAGTGCAGTTATAATTGTACATACTGTATCTGTATGGAAGTTCACAGTACAGAAAATAGGAAACATCGTGTTCAAGGAAGCATGAAACATCACTATTTTTCACCCCAAGAAAAAAATTCAATTTCTACATCCATCTTGTTAGCATCTAGGAAGCATGTTCAAGAAACAATTGTTGAAAAAACATGCATAACAAGTTTGCAGTCCATAAATATAAATAACACACCCATTAAAACCGGCGAGAGAGAAGGAAGGAGAAACATGTAAAACATATCTTTTCTTGTTTCTTAGCCAAGAAATAGGAAGAGAGCGAGTGAGAGAGGGGTGGCAGGAGGGACAGACCTTTTCCAGCAAGCTTCCTTCTGTCTTTGAAGCATCATCTACTTCCTTCTCAAGCAAACGTGCCAATTCCATTGCCTTGAAAGCACTATCAGTTGTAACAGCAGTTATCCTCCTGATCCCTTTAGCAATTCCCTCCTCAGATAAAAGAGCAAATGCTTTTGCTTCTTGGGTATTTGAAATATGGGTCCCTATATGTGTCCATTAAATCAATTCAGAACAATTCAAAGCAAGACACTGTGAAGAGAGGCAACCTGACTGCCACATACAGACCTCCACATAGTTCTGCTGAAATTGATAACCATTCTTGATTTTCTGGATCAGCCAAGAGATCCTCAACCTTTCGACCAATTGCCACTACCCTAACAGGATCAGGATAGACCTGCACTAGAAAGAGAGATGTTATCACAGAGCAGGGTGTTGACATTAATGTGCAACAGTGCAAATGCAGATCAGAAAAACAGTTTACTTCTCCAAAAACAGCTCGTAAGCCATTGATACGCTTGGCTTCAGCAAGTGCAACATCCTTTGAAAACACACCTAATTCGGCTTTGATTTGCTCATTCACGATTGACTCAATTCTTCTTAAATGCTCAGGATCAACTGGCTTGCCTATACAAAAATAAGCAGCAACTTAAAACAATTCTACAAAAGGATAGGGGTAGGGGTAACACCACTTAAAACAAACTTGCTCACACTATACATAACATAAAATTTTGCATCTTCAGGTTTTCATGCATGGGACCCACATGAAACCTCTTATTGATGCAAAAATCTGATGATTCTGAAAATCATGTCACCATAAGTTTGGGGTTAGATAATTTTTTAGGGCCAAGGAGGTTAGGGCCAGTAATACTGGAAATTATGAAAAACTCAGTAAATTTTGCCAAGTCTCTATTGAGTAGTTAGGTCTTGATCTGGTGCTTCATTCATTAAATTGAGTAGTTATCAACCTTATTCTCTTAATTTTAGGAATCTTAAGGTAGTGTACAGAAAACAATGTATTGGGATATCTACTCTCCCCCTACTTATTGAGTGCTCTTTATTCTTCAAGTGCTAAATTCCTGTTTTGCAAATTCTCTAGTTGTTTCTTTGACAAGCCCATATTATCTTATTCATCAAAATTCATTTGTACTCCTCACATCACTATCAACCGTAGTATTTACAGCTTCTAATTAATCCAAAGTTCTCCTAGTTTTCAACACAACAGAATTTTCGTTTTAAGTACCTAATCATATCTCAATCCCTAAATTCTATCACTACACATTAAGTTCTATATATCCCTGATAATCTAAATTTAAAAAACTTACCATGAGAAAAATCAAATCTTAATTTTTCAGGAAGAACAATGGATCCTTTCTGATCAACATGATTGCCAAGTACTTCCTGCAGTCATATTGATAAATATGAGAATCACATGCATAACCTGATATTAAAATAATGATTATAGAATCTTTGGGAGTTCACAATTACTTGCGCCTAAACGTACCCTAAGAGCAAAGTTCAACATATGCGTGCAAGTATGATTAGGGGCAATTAGCTTTCTCCTTTCATAGTCAACCTGCATGTATAAAAGCACATAAATGACTTACAAATAAAAGAACCCAAAAAATAAGCTAATATAGTAACTGCAGAGCTTACCTTACATATTACTTTATCACCTACGGAGAACTTGCCAGCCTCTCCAGTAAGAGAACCCAAATGGAGAATGAAGCCTCCATAAATTTGAACATTACAAACTTGAAATGAGCCAAGGGGGCCTTCTAGTGATCCGGTGTCAAAAATCTGCGACCAGTGTTAAATGCAAGATGCAATATAAAAATAGGAAGAGGAAAAGGAAAAAAGAACAAAGAAAATCAACTTTAATTAATGCAACACTCAGTTCTAATTAATAACTGAAAAGTATGCAAAGTTTCAGAAATTTTAACTGTCTTCATGCCTTCCATCCTTGAAGGAATTAATATGCCCAATGATGGCAAACTCTAGTAGAGATTACATAAAACAATATGCTAATAGCTAAAATATTCTGAAACAAGTGGACTTTCTGTGGGAGAAGCGCAGCTTCCTAGCTTAAAAAGTCCAATTCATTCTCATAGTTAATTAAGGATTTGAGAACCTATGCATCGCTCATTTACATTTAAACATATTATAGTACTTGCTATCCAACTTAAATCAAGTATTTGCAGAGTACCTGGCCACCTTGCTCAGCATAAAAGCTGGTAGATTCCAAAACTATACCAACTTCATTGCCAAAAACAGCACCATCAATGAACTCCAAACCAGTGTAAATAGCTTTTATTACACTTTCATGGTCCTGAAATGACAAGTAGAAAGGTTGGTGACATCAAAGGAACATGCAAAAATCCAACTGGAAAGGAGGAAAAAGACTAACAATAACAACTTAGGCAGCATTTCATTTTTATTTAAAATTTGAATGGATCTAAATTTGAACGAAATCTAAGTAGATCTGAATGTATGATCTAAACATATGTTCCTTATGTTCCCCAAATGTGAAATGATATTTTCTAGCTAAACTTTTCTGGAAAACAATAAAAATAACATTTTTATCTGAATAGAAAATGTCATTTTTTTCTGTCTTTTATTTGATTTCAAAAAATCTGAATAGATCATCTTAAAAGTAAAACACTTATTTCCATAATGAACCCTTTTTTCTTTACCTTATTGGACTTTACCTAACCTTATTATTAATATTTATATGGATAATAAAACAAAAAAAAAAAGTGTAAATGACTGAAATTAAACACTCAGACCTCAGATCAAAAAACAAACCCATTGAAGATGGTTTGTTTATCGTATGCAAGATGTTAAAAGGTATAAATCAATGCCCCTTAATCCAAAGACCAGGCAACATTGTGCTTTTTTTTTTCTTTCCATTTTGATATAGTAACATTCTGATTTTAATTTTAATTTTTTATTACCCAATAACCCACAACCTTTCTATGTGAAACTAAAATCTACTGCCAATCCCTATAACCCAACAAGCCCAAGGTATTTTGAACCCCTGGCCACTTGATTGAATCCAATGGTATTTTAACACTCAACCCACTTGAGATTGATAACACTTTGACTACTTAAAATGTCATATTTAGATGTAGGAACCTAGACATTTACAAAAAATTAACATTTTTGGGGTGCTGATGTAGGCATTAATGTCCATTAGGAAGAATTGTGATTAATACGTAGCAGTCAATGTAAGTCAAAATGCATGGGCAGTAGGCTTGCCATCAAATGGTAGCCTACCTTATCAAATAGCCAGAGTCAGTAGTTTTTTTGTAAAATGTAGTAAATGAGTCTAGGAAATATAATGGTTATTAAATGGATCCCATAGACCATAAACTTCATTGAAAAAATAGTTCTACTCAAGAGTTATAAATGAGGCAGAACATCTTCAATGTTTACAGCAGTAAATATTCAAAATTTTCTCCAAAATTCTGTATATAATCTAATGATTTAAGGCTTTTCCTACATTTTTCCGTAGCAACCTGGACTCCAATAGCATTTGGAGTAAATGTCAGTCCTACTCTAATGGGAAAGTGGGTTGTACCAATTTTCTGTTTGCATCATGCAATTAGGAATACATCCAAAAAAGTTCAAGGTGTCAGATAAACAAATCAGCAGGAAAACAATTCAACAAAAACTATCCTCTTATAGTTTCTTCTAAATACAGTTCCAGCGAAGCCAAGTTTCTTCTACAAAGACATGCTTAAATCAAACTCAAAAACAAACTAATGTAATTCTTCAACAGATATCTGAAAACTAATTTATTTCTTTGAGAGATACCTGATAAAAAGTTGTATGTTTACCTTGAACCAAGTAAACTTGAAAGAATCATCTGTTGCTGGAACCCCTCTCTTGTGCAGTGCAGCAGTAGCATCAGCATCCATGACAATAGCACCACCGGCTTGCTGGAAAAAAAAATGATATTAGCACAAAGGGTGAAAAAATGCTCATAGCCTATTTTATGCCAAAACTTTTTCATTCACATTACTGTTTGTCTCATTACTCCCTAGTCATTTTCATTTTGATCAATTTTATGAATGTAAGGACAAATTCTTGCCAAAGACATCTATCGCCAGATAAATATAGTATGCAATTACAATTATAATACCTTTATAACACAAAGTGGAAACCATACAATACCTTATTTTGAGCATTCCTAGATCTTTCCCGTGCCTCATCCATAGCATTATTAAAACCCTCAATGTCAACAAGTAGACCGCTTTCTTCTGCCATCAACTGGCATGAAAAAGGTATTAGGTAGCTGATGCACCGAAGTGAACATTTACAATAAAACCAATAAAGCACTCAATTGTACCTGAGTCAAATCTAAAGGGAATCCATATGTATCCCACAAGATAAATGCATCCTGCAACAATGAGAGAAAGAAGTTTGAATATAGAAAGAGCAGTAGAGTACCTATCTCCCTTTTTTAAAAAACAGTTCTCTCTTGATTTTCATTTCTTTCGATAAGAAACAAAGAAATTATATTAATAAAAACAGGAAGATAGGTATATGAACTGGACAAATGTCCAGAAACAAAACAAAAAACAAAGACAGAAACCCTTCTAATAATTGATACCTCCTAAAAACCTATTTCATGAACATCTGTATATCAAGCCTTCCCTAAACCAAAAAAGAAAACTATACAAAATTATCACAAAATCCCTTCCCACTCAGAATGTATAGAAAAAAAAAAAGATGAGTCACGAAAATCCTTTAAAACCAAAGCCCAAAGCAACGCAAAAGGAAAAATTCTCTCCCACAAGCTGCCTATGCTTTCTTCTCCATCTTCACAATAAACAAAAAATGTTGCGCTTTCAACAATAAGACCCACAAAAGTGCTGAAACAAAGCACTCCAAAAAGGGTTTTGGCTTTCTTCCTTTTCCCAAAGGTAAAAACATTTCTGAAAGTAAAGATAATAAAAGAAGACTCATCTTTTCCAGATTCAAAGATTGTCTGAACAAATTTTGCATAAGTTAAATTCTTTCTCCATCTATGCACAAGTTGATATCTTTCTCCATCTATCACGTCTAATTCTGAATATCAACACCCATGAATACCTTCCGGTTTCTTTTGTGAATATAAACAATTATCTGGTTCATATAGAAAATCAAGAATGCCATTGGATCACTTTGAGATGTTGAAAAAGCCTTCAGCAAATAAGATTCTCTCTTTCTAGACCTTTTATGTCTAATTTTGAAGTTCAACACCGAATGAACATCTGGCTTCTTTGTTAAATTCATACAATCACCCATTAATACAGATTATCTGGCTCATTCATAAAGGGAGGAGTAAGATTTGCACAAGCAGGAAGATCAAAGAATGTCAAAAGTTTTACTTGCAGCAGAACCCTAAGAGTAAGAAAAAATCTTCCACGCATCACAAAGTGACAGTAGCATTGCAATGAAAAGAAAATCAAAATCTGTAATTGATTTCTTATAACTACTGAATCATGGTAGTTGTGGAGAAAAGTTCTCATTCAAGAATGGCATAGAGCCAAATATGCTGCCAATGATACAATAATATTAATTAGAAATATACTTGCCTGTCCACTCAAAACTTTTCCCTGAACATCCTGAGCAGCCTTCTTAAATTTCTCAATTCCCTGAATGGTAGTTGATGATCAGTCATTTCTCTAGAGCATGGTTATCATACTTCATTCACATAAAGAAAGCAATACAACTGATCAAGCAATATCCAGAGGATCATGCCAACATACTATCCATGTGAAGACATATTTCAGCATTAGAAAACCCATACTTAAGCCAGCAACAGTTTTCCCATATCTTCAGCATCACAGGAATAAGAAGAGAGCTGGGACAAAAGTACTCTATATTATAACCAATTATTATGCTTCCAATCTCCACACCAATTACCTTAAAGAATTTAACTGTGAAAGCTAGCCTATATAAAGAAACAATTTGCCCAAATTAAACATTGCATAAACCCAATAAGCATATTAAATTTACCAATATAAAACTTCACTTTTGTCAATTAGAATTGGAGAGCAGGTAAATGAAGTGCAAGCTAGTTTAACTTCTGAAAACCATAATAATATATTGACATTAGAGATTACTGATCTAAATAGATACTATAAGGGGTTGTGGGATATATAATAATCATGCTTACTTTAAGCAAAGTCTTGCAAAAACTAGCTTCCTCTGATGCAATAACCTCCCTAATGTGAGCCTCGTGTTGCTTCAGCTCAGGGAAAACATCACCCATAACTTTCACCACAACATTTACAAGTCTGCATTTAAACAATAATAATCAATGATTTATAGTGAAAAACAACCAAAAGGTACTGGATGTTCTGTTAATTTTCCAAACCCACTTTAAATGTTTAGTAATAATATTGCAGATTGCACGAGAAACTCAATGTTGATAGGCAGCAGACACAAAATGGAGAAAAACTACATAATGAACTTCCCAAGATATTGATTAAGGGGTGTGATTGGTATGAATCTTAGGTTCAAAAGTTATCAAGAAATTGTAATTAAACACATAAAAACATTGTCATGCTTACCCATTGAAAAATCCTTCCTCAGCTCTTAGGACCTCACTCCCATAACGAACAGCTCGACGAAGAATGCGCCTCAGAACATATTCACGACCCTCATTGCCTATAAAAGAAAAATAAATATCACAAGTTACATGGGAACAAAGTACCAAAAATGACAAATAGCGAAAAACTGAACAATTAAGAAGAAAGAAAAAAGAAACAAAATTTCCAAAGAAGCTCAACATAAGCGAAGGAGAAACAGAGGGTACATTGAAAAGAACTAGCAACTCAGAAAACAGTAGGCAATCAGAGATATCCAACAGCTAAAATAAATGTCCATACGATGATTCCAAATATCTTCTGTCACAAGGAACAACATCATTGAATCACTATTGTGGCACAACAAAAGCTGCAGCAGACATCAACTCTTATAGCAATGCCAGAAGACAATAAGCACCCATTGTAGGGATAAAAAAGGTTACAGTAACATGGAAAGAAAACTCAACGGCATCGCATTGACCGAGTTATGCATCCAGTATTTGTCAGCCATAGGTAAAATTTAGCATAAAAAATTTTCTGGATGTTTTAACAAGACTAATTTTGACCAAGTTTTATATCTAGAGTTCAAAAAGACCCTCACCGAAAAAGACAATAAAAGTTGAGATTTCTTTGGATTAAAATAAAAGTTTAATGCATGTTCGAGTATCAACATTTCAGTAAACTAAACAGAAAGATACAGTAAAACAGAACTCTTCCTGCTCTTTGGTGCCATTGGAGAATAAACAATTTCTTTTAAAAGAATACGAACCACTCAAACCAGATTAGGATAAATCATCAAACCAGTGACAATAAAATAAAGGCTCTGTACAGAAGGCCCAATACACTCCATGGTGAAAGCAAAGACTAGAACTCAAAAATCTAAACAAAGGAGTAGAGATTTCTTTCTTAGAAACCAACAGCAAACAAGCACATTGCATTAAAGCAAATCTGCATTTCAGTTTAACCAGTAAGAAAGAACACTCTGACATCATCCTAGAAGATTAAAAGAATAGGGAGAGGCAAATATATGCAATCATTAACACCTGAATATCAAAATTATACCTGGACAAGAACCATCAGCAATGGCAAACGACAGAGTTCTAATATGGTCAGCGACAACCCTGTAGGCCATATCAACTTTGTCTACATCATCTACTCCAACTTTTCCTGAATATGGCCGAGCCCCTGTTGCCTAGGAAAAAGGCAAAAAGAATATAATTATATACAAGTACTTGACAATTTGATCTTCGGTAAAGAATAGAAAAGTAATCAACTATTTAAAATGAAAAGAGAAAATAGTGACAAGTTTTATCCCAAAAGAGCATTAATTTAAAGAAAATCTCTGAAAGTACTACATTAAAATTAATAAGACAAATCATACAAATTTGCATCCTTTTTTTTTGTTCTCGTCGGTCAATCAAGTTGCCTGGCATCTGCAACCCTAGGGCAAATTTGGCTTATTTGCCAAGCATTAAAATGATACAGATTTTTGATAAAATCTTGGGCACTTACAGAAGTAAAAATAAATTAAAAAGAATATAATATATCACAAGGTTGAAGATGCTATAGAATAGAATGAAGTACGGTCAAGGAGCAACAGATTGTATAATATATTGGCCTATGAAAAACATAAGCCATCAATGTCTAAAAACGCAAAACAACATTGTCATGCTATCCAAAACTTGTCCTTTTCAGAATGAGAATCTAAATTGATGAACATGGCTATCTAACTGACCAATCTAATGGTGTTGGAGGTGGGGGAAGCAATATCAAAAGCAATATAAGATGCCAGGTAAAATTTAACATTACTACTATCAACAGTCTTCTAATAAGCTAATAAATAATTTTACACGGAAAACCAAACCATTATAGTGCTGCAGCAAACCTTGAATTCTTTTAAATCTTCAAGGGCCCCAAGAACATGATTCAGCATTCCACCCACCCACAATTAAAAAAGACTATAATATGAATATGAAAATGGTTTACAGAACCAGGTAACACATAAATTATTTGCTGGTCTACTTGTATTTCCAGACGGAACTTTTGGTGTATTCCAAAATCACAACGTATCCATCCAAACAACAGATCCTATTGGACAAAATATCAGAAATGAATTTTTAAAGCCAGTCATCTTACTTGTTGAATAGCATCAAAAATGGGCAGGAACACATCAGTATCATAGTTGCTCATCTTGTTCTGAAGTACAGAAGTCAACCTTTCAAAACCCATTCCAGTGTCAACATGCTTAGCAGGCAGAGGCTTTAGAGAACCATCGCTTTCCCTGTTGAACTAGACAGAACAGCAATCAAACAAAAATTAAAGTTTAGGAATCAACTATTAATTAGCACATTGTACTCAAAAGAGCAGTCATACAACATGCAATCTTGTTACTATCTTGCCATGTCAGCAGATAACAGCACATTTACTGGCATGCACATAAAACCATGGCCAATATCAGAACACATTAAAATTTTCAAAATTGATTGCTCAAGACCTAATATTAGGGATAACAATTAAAAAATGGTGAGGCACAATACATTATAGCAAGATTCTACCTGAATAAAGACAAGGTTCCATATTTCAATGCATGTAGGATCGTCATTATTAACCAATGAAGCAGCATCTCGATTACCAATTCTATCATAGTGTATTTCAGTACAAGGCCCACAAGGACCAGTATCGCCCATCTCCCAGAAATTATCCTACATCAGAAAATAAAACTAATTAGGCATAATATTTAATATCGAAGTATAATAAACTTAATGAAAGAAGAAAGGAAATTCGGAAAAATTTGTTGACTGTTATGCCTTCCATGCAGAAAAGTACAACAAATGCATGAAACAAAATTGTGAAACTGAGCATTTGACAAAGTCCACATTTTCCTCATCTCTGCCAAGTTCTTTACTAGAACACCAATTCATAATTTTTTTCTTATTTAATACCAAGGCGGTGTTCTGGGTCAAACACTTAGGCTCTACTTGTAGGGGTGGTAATTTTCCAGCAAACTCAAAAATCCACTAATACCCGATCTTCATGGGACAGATTTGGTATGCCTCCTAGCAGGTTTGGGATGGATTTGGGGAAAAAAAATAAAAACCTGTAGTGGGTTTGGGACAGATATGAGTGCGGATAAATATTTGCAGGTATCCACAGATATTTAATTTTTTTATTTTTTTCACAAATGTATTATAAATAAAAAAATATGAATGCAACTATAGCAGAGCAGACAATTGGAGCAATGCAAACAGCACAAAGGCTTGCCTTGAATGCAATACTAATCTGTGAACTTCATTGCAGAATTATCATCTTAACAGCTACTGACAACACAGGTTGCATCATTTACCAGGGAGAAGCAAGCTACAGCTAAATACAACGAGTCTTTTGAGTAAAGCTCATTAATCAGGTGTGCGAGAAGGCTTGACAACACAGTTGACTGTAATATATAGCTGTTATTTGTTGCCTATTTGGTTTAGCGAAAAATTGGTACTTGAAAAAGGATACACAGGAGGAGATCTCATTATTGTAATTTTTGCTGTAATAGCTGGATCCATGTAAGTTTTGCGCTGTTTTTGATTTTTTGTTGCTGTAAATTTTACCAAAGAAAATTCAGATTAATAAGAACGTATATTGATGATGTTCTGAAAAAGATTAAGATTCTAAAATTTTTGTTCAACAGGCTTTCGTTTTAATTTCAGTTGTCTAGGACAGGCATCTCCTTGCATTAGTGCATTTGCTGCTGGACAAGCTGCAGGATATAAAATGTTTGAGGCAATCAAATGAAAGCCACAGATTGATGCTTACAACAGCAATGGAGTGAAATTAGATGATATTCGTGGAGACATAGAATTAAAAGATGTTTATTTCAACTATCCATCAAGACCACATGAACAAATATTCAATGGATTCTCCCTTTCAATACCTAGCCCAATTTAATTGTAGGGAAATCTATTTGTATTTCTATAAAATAAATATTTTTATTTTTATAGCATTATTACTTTAATTAATTAATTTTTTAATGATTAGCTTCAAGTACTTCGAAAAAAGTTGAAAATTGCCCATACTTAGACGATGAGGATGTTATTGATAAAGTAAATTAATTATTTTTATTTTTTATAAAGATTTGTTTTCATTATCTCGTATAATATTATTCACTATTGTAGGAATCATATTGGATTCTAGCTACAATTGAGTAAAACAGAAATATAAATTCAGTAGCTATTGTTTTGGGCTTATGAGTTTGTAAACTTTTATTTTGGATTTATGATATTTTATGTATGAATTTCTAAAATATTGTTATTTTATATTGTGAATGATGTATTTTATTTTAAATTGATGTTAAAATTTTATAATTTTAATTAAATAATTTATAAATTTAAATTTAATATTAATAATAGTACAAGTATAATTAAAAATACAAAAAAAAAGTTCAAAACCTACAAATATCTGCAATAGATTTGGCAAATAATAAGTACCTATTTAAGCGAGGTTGGTGATGAAATGTCAAACTCGCTACAGGTTTAATACAGGTTTGGTGCTGAAATTTTTTAGCAGATGCAATCGCGAGTTTGGCAATAACCATCCCAAACACGGTCCACTCCCATCCTCACCCACTTGAGATTGTCGTGGAAAGGTTGGAAGGAACTTATTTTATCATTTTGTAATAAACATGTTTTTGCTACAAATTTTTTAAACTGCCTATTTCATAATTTGGTGGATGTTGGCAACAGCTGCTTAAAAAAGAACTTATAAAATAATTTGGGGCTATTTAATGTGATTTTCATGACTCTTATTGTATCTTCGTGATTTTAACTAAAACTAAATTATATATTACATTTTCCATAAATTCTAACGTATCAAACATAAAACATAACTCTATAGTATCCTCGTTACTAGATTAAAATTTAATTTTATCAATCCCTTATATAGAGAATCAAATTTTTCGCTAAGTTAATTTATTTTGATGGTACACCTAGTTATCATACCAAATTATTCCAACAGACAGTTTATTAAACACCCACAGTTGATTATTTCTTCAGCACAACAGAAATATATTATTTTATACTCCACAATAATCCCAAACTAGCCCTTAACTGGGTAAAACAAAACTTTTCAACATTCCAGATAGAAAAGTTCATGACCTTGCCAAGTAATGATTTCATTTATTAACATAAAATAAAATAAAAATAAAAATTGACTAAACATTCTTATGAAAGCAAACACAAACTTAAATATCCATATCATTGAAAGGCTCAAATTTTAACAGTTTTGTCATTACAAATTATAAAGAACTTGAAAATTGAAGTAAAAATTAAAGAAATACCTTGCAACCAAAAGGCAGCACACGTCCAGGTGGTAAAAACTTGAGCCATATATCTCTAGCGTCAGTATCAGGTGCAAGACCAGCTTTCTCATCACCACCAAAATAGGTTGCATAAATTCGGTCAGCAGGTAGTCTATAAACCTGTATGTCGATAAACCAGCAAAAATAAATGTACAAGAAGGGCAGAAATTGTAACAAGGTTGCTGGATTACAGATTTCAAAAAGAAAATGAAACAGAATTAACTACCTTGGTAAGAAGCTCCCAAGCCCATTCAATAGCTTCTTTCTTAAAGTAGTCACCAAATGACCAGTTTCCAAGCATCTCAAAGAAGGTGTGATGATAAGTGTCCTTTCCCACATCGTCCAAATCATTGTGCTTTCCGCCCGCCCGAATACACTTTTGACTGTTACATGCGCGCGTTAGTTTGCTCAAATGCGTGTTTGGGTCAGCCGTTCCCAGAAAAATTGGCTTGAACTGGTTCATGCCTGCGTTGATTAATTATTTAATATAACTCCAGCCTACAAATACCACGTAATGAAATGAATAAACACAGAAATTTAAGACTAACTAATTATACCAGCATTGGCAAACAAAAGAGTGGGATCGTTGACAGGCACAACGGGGCTGGATTTCCAGTTGACATGGTTCTTTTCTTCGAAGAATTTGATGAAAGTGTCTCGTACTCTGGTGGCCGGCCACTCCACTTGCAGAGGATCAACACCTGGCATGGCTACGGCCGAAATTGAACTCGATTGACGATAGATAAACAACAAGCGCTCCGAGAAAGATCTATTAAACAAAACCCTAGCCCTAGCCGCCACAGATGATACTGATTCTGGTTTAAGCAACAGTCCTCTCATTCATTTTTTCAATCTTAACGCTAAAACCATGCTTTTATACATTCCTTTATTCTATGCCCACCATTGTTTCGATAACCCTTTTTCGATTTTGCAACACTTTTTTTTCCCTCTTTTTTACTATTATTATTATTTTGTAGAATAAATAAATAATTTATCTTATTCTACCAATCAAATAAGGGCTTAGCTATGTTACCTGCAAACAACGTTATAATCAAGCCCATGTGCTCGTCGGATTACTCTAGTGGTATGTTTATTAATTTAAAATTAAAATTTAAAATTTATATTTATCTATTAAAGTAAAAATAAAATTAATAAAATTTATACAATAAAAATAAGAATTTAATTTTTCAAAAATTTGAAAATAAAATTTTAATCCCAAATATTAACTATTTTTCCCTTACCTAATAATTTAATATTTATTTTATCTCTTATTTTGATTAAAACTATAAAATTAAAAATTAATTATAAAAATAAAAAATATAATAATTTTTAACTTTTATAAAAAAATAAAAATCAAAAATTAATTATAAAAATAAAAATATAATAATTGATATTATTTTAATTAATATTTTAGTAGTTATTCTTAACAAAATTATTATTATAATTAATTATTAATAAAAATAATTTCTTAAATGATAATAATCACAATTATTATAATTAAACAATAATAATAATAATAAAAATTAATTAAAATTATTTTAATAACTTTGAAATAATTTTTTTTTTTCATTTCAATTTTTACAATTGTAGTAAATAACTTTGTCTTATTCTTATTCCTTACTCCCATTCCAATACATTTTAATTTTAGTTCATTTCGAGTCCAACCTTTTNCTAGCTTATAAGTGATACATTAATATCTAAAAGGTTTAGATGCGTATGGATGCAATATTCTTCGGGATATCTAATACTTAATGATGAAAAGAACATAATCTAATGCTAGTCTATCATAAACTCCACATTTTTGGCAATATCCACTTCACTTTGCTTTCCATGCTAGATTGAAGTGTTATTTCCCTCATGAATTTTCTTTAACTCGCCCCAATGTTGACCTGCATTTAACAAGAAAATTATGACCCCTTGACCATGGGGATGATGTTAAGTATATGGCAAATGAACACAACATAGAAGATATAAATGATGATATGGATGACGTATTTTGTGGCAGAGATATGGGTGCCTCGAACTCTGATGTTGATGAATATGATTTCTGGGTTTGTAATATTTTTACCATAGTCATGTTGAAAACTTTAAGCGTAGACATATCATTGTTATTTGAGGCTGATGTGAATTTTAGTTTTTGCATGTTTAAACTTCCCAAAGCTTTTGTTTAAGCCACACAGTTAAAAAGTTTTGACATGGTTGGTGCAGAATAATAAAATACTTCTGTTGCTTAGGTTAGAAGAGGGAAAGGTATCCTAGATATACTTTAAGAGAGGCTCAACATCACTAAAAAAAATATCGACCAATTAGGCTAAAATAGTACAAGAACTATGAAAACATCCTTAATTCTAGAGAAAGGTTAGGGAAGGTAAAAGTTGTTACTTTTGCTTTTCTCTACCTTTACCTTTTGCATCATGCTGCAAAGTTAAACGCGTGATTTAATAGGATTTCTAATATTTGCATTTTCCCCCCAATTATGACTAGGATTACAAAGTTACTAAGAATGGTGCTTCATATTATGAATTTAGAAGAAATTAGAGATCAGTGAAATCAATTGAGTGATTCATTTTCAGGTAACTTGATGGTAATTAGCATATCATATTTCCTCACCTAACTATTTACTCTAATTATCATGCTCAACTAGAGTGAATTACTTTTATTGTAGTCCTTGTTGTCCTAGTTCTTCATTGCATGAATGATAATATTTCAAGTTTTTTTTTTTTTTTTTTTTGTTAATAGAGCTTACGTAGTTATGATATGTGGTTTATGAATATAGTGAAGATAAGCATAGCAATTTGTTGTTTCTGACATTGACTTACAAAAGATGTGTGTTTGATATCTATATCTCTTCTCTTCTGTATTCTTTTTTTTTTTTGGTTTCTTTTCTTCTTCTTCTTCTTTTTTTTTTTTTTTTTTTTGGCGTTCTATCTGATGAACTTGGTTTGGGCAACATCAAAGCACGATGTTTACCTTATGTCACATTTTTCAGCAGTGGTTCTTAATTTTGTCACTTTTAATAAGCAGGTTAATGGCTTATAAAATTTATGCAAGATTTTGGAAGCATACAGCAATGACAAGTTATTACTACTCATGTTCAAGTGTGGGCTCAATTTAGTAATTCTTGTATTTTTGTGCATTTCATGTGCATTCTCAAAGAATATATATCATTTCTGAAACCTAGCATTTAACTTTTGTCAAGTTTTGTTTGTAAGCAAAGATATTACTACAACAAATTTAACTGTAGAACTGTCGAGGCTTGAACCAAAATTCTTAATAGGTTTTCCAAACAAGTTTCTTCAGGACAGTAATAGCAACAATAGAAATTAATGAATTTTTTATGGAATGATATTTAATCAAATCTTATTTTGTTCCTTTTTGAAGTTGGGTATAAATCATTCAGTTTTTTTTCTTGAACTAATTTTTTAAGGTTAAGTAATCTCATGAACTACTCTTTTTATAGGTTTGAATATACATACTCTCTGATAATTTTTCCTTTATCCAAAAGTTTTTATGTTTATTTTACTGCCTCGTTTTTTATTGAATTAGGATATACTTGGGATTGAGGTGGCCGATATTTATTTAAGTATGAATAAATGAGAATTTATAAACATTGGTTCTCAAGTAAAAAATGATTAATGCCATCAAAACTTGAACCCTTTTAATTAATTTCAATTGAGTCTACCGGTTAATAATGCCAAGTTAGTTGATCAAAAAATTAGTTTTAATTTTGTCATATTTTTTTAGTTAATCAAAAAATTTTAGCGGAGGGACCAAAATTTTCTAGCAGTAGAGCCATAAGGTGAAATAGTTAATGTGGATTATTGAACAATAAATTAAAAGTATCAAGATTTCATAAACTTGCCCACGTTGGGTTCTATGTTTAGTATTCATATTTGAAATCAATCAAAAAATTAGATATCCAAATTATTCAAAATAATATAAAAAGTAATGTAAAGTAATTTTCTTAATTATTAAACAAATTAAAAAATTAAATAATATGTATAATAATAATTATTGATTAATATTTATAATTTTAATTTTAGTTTTAATACTACACTAGAATATAATTTATCAATTCATTATTTATATATTTATTTTTTTCATTATTATTTATATACTTATTTAATTAATGAAAGGAAATTAAATTGTATATATTTTTTATAGTGTGTTTACAGACTTTATGTATTATATATAATACTGGAAAATCTAATTCTTTGTTTCCAACTCTCATCAGTTATTATAAACCTACAATCTTAATTAAGAACTTAAATATTAAAATTTCTTATTTAAAATGTGTCATAATTGACATTATATGAAAAATAGTTAACATTGAATATATTATATATGTAACATAAAATATCAAACACGCATATTACTATTATTCATATTATTAGTAGCAGTGGCGATGTTGGTGATGTTATCATCGTTATTATCATTACTGTTGTTGTTGTTGTTGTGATATTTAATACATAAGTTTAAATTCAAGTAAAATAGTATGCACTTATCATAGAATGAATATGATAATATATGGTCAATTTTTAATTTAAACAATCAACTTTGTATATAATTAATTTTTAATAAATAACACAATTAAATAAATTATATAGATAATTACTTTAAGTTTAATAAATAACATAATCTTATTTTGCAAATAATTATCTTTATTTTAACATATTTTTAGTTAAAACAATTTATAATGAATGTACATAACTATAACATGGGGTGTTTATAGACCACTAGTGAACAATACTTAAAACAAAGTATATGAAACCTGAAATATCCAATACAAGACTTGAAAAAGAGTATATTTAGATTTTAACAACTACTTATTAATGTGTATTTTGACACAGGTATCTGTTCATGGAATTTAAAACATGAAGGCAAAAAGTTAAAACAGAATCATAAGAATTTAGAAAATTACGAACAAAACTTAAAATATAGTACAAAAGACTTGAAACACATAGGCAAAAACTTGAAACCAATTTTAATCTAGTGCACACGGCTAAGTTGTGAGTGCTTATAGACATAAGTACATGTACATAAAACAAAACTTGAACTAGAATGAACAATATTAAAAATATAATGCAAAAGATTTAAAATACAAAGGCGAAGATTTGAAGCCAAATTTAATAGGATGCACACAGCCAAATTTCTAGTGTCCATAAATATGGTTACATATTCATAGAACTTGAAATATTAAAATAAAAACTTGAAACTAAAACCTCACAATTCAAAATAGAATGAGCAATACTTGAAATATACTGTAAAATACTTGAAACACAAAACTAAATACTTGAAATCAAATCCAATAGAGTGCACACAGCTAAGTTATAGATGTTTACAAATTTGAATACTTGTTTACGAAATTTAAAACACTAAGGTAAAAATTTAAAACCAAAACTTCATAACTTGAAACAGAATGAACAACATTTGAAACACAATACAAAAGACTTAAAACAGAAGACGAAGATTTGAAACCAAATTCAGTGGAGTGTAAATAACCAAATCACAGGTGTCTATAAACATAGATACTTATTCATAGAACTTGAACCACTAAAAAAAAAACTTGAAACCAAAACTTCACAATTTGAAATAGAATGAACAATATTGAAACATAAAAGTAAAAACTTGAAACTTAATCTAATGGGATAAACATAGTCAAGTTATGGGTGTCTACGAATCCAAATATCTGTTCATGTAACTTGAAACACCAAGATAAAAACTTGAAATCAAAACCTCACAACTTGAAACAAAATAAATAGTACTCAAAATAAAGTATAAAAAAATTGAAACAAAAAAGTAAACACTTAAAATCAAATTTAATGGAATGCACATAGTCAAGTTACAGGTGTTTATAAACTTAGGTAGTTCACAAAATTTGAAGCACTAGGGTAAAAATTTGAAACCAAAACCTCACAACTTGAAATGAAGTGAGCGATACTTGAAACATAGTAAAAAAAAACTAAAAACACATAGGTAAAGACTTAAAGTCAACTTTAATGAGGTACATTTAACCAAGTTGTAGGTATCTACAAACTCAAGTATTTGTTCATAGAACTTGAAGCATAATGAACAATTTGAAATGTAATGCAAAAAATTTAAAATATAAAGGAAAAGACTTGAAACTAGTTTCAATGGGGTACACATAATTAACTTGTGGGTGTCTACATAACCCTAATCCAATTCATGAAACTTGAAACACCGAGACAAAAACTTGAAATAAAAGCCTAACAACTTCAAATAGAATAAATAGTACTTAAAATACAATACAAAAGACATTAAATACAAAGACAAAAACTTCAAATGTAAAAATAAAAGGTTGAAACCAAAACATTAAAATTTAAAACGCCATAAACAAAACTTGAAACACTAAAACAAAGACTTGAAAAAGGAATAAATAACTTGAAACCCTTCACATGAAACTTGAAACATGATATCTCATACCTAAAATCATTAACTTAGGAGTTGAAATAGGTAAAACATTATTTAATAATTTTTTAATATAAGAAAGAATAAAATATATTATTAATTAATTAAATATATATTAATTGAATACATTTAGAGGACAATTGGTTACTCAACCGATTGTGTCCCTTTTTTCAAAATTTTTTTACTATCCTTACATTGAATGCTAAAATGTAACGGTACTAATAAATTAGTGAGACCTTCAAAATAAATATTTAATCATTTCAATTATTTGATTAAGAAGGAAGTTACTTCAAACATCTATCCCGCCAATTAATAAAGTAATGTGTGAGATATATTTTTTAAAAAATTAATAAGATAGTATTTATTTTTTTATTGAAATCTACATAGAGTAAAATCTTTAAATTTAAAATATTTATTTTCTATTTAAATATATAAAATAAATTACTTTATAAATAAAAATATCAAAATAATTTTTTTATACTTGTACTTTGATAAATTTTAAATGTTAAATAAATAATAAAATATTTTGAAAATTTCATATTCATGACCCTTTTTTGTTTTCGCAAGGAGTTTTTTTCAATTTTTTATATTTTCTTGAATAAAAAATAAATTATCTAATGCTGTTGATGAATCTCTAATCTTTAGCTTAATGTTAAAGGATATTCCAATCAATTAATTTATTTTAATAGAGTTAAGAACTAATTTGATATAAGCAAATGAGCTATATCTTTATTTAAAAATCATAAAATGTAAGAACCTAAATATTGTTACCCTTTGTTATCTTGATTTAACTTTTTTTTTTCCTAATTTTATTATATTTTTTGGATTATTTGTTGTATTTCAATTATTAAGTCCATGTTGTAAATAAACTACACCTTAAAATAAAAATATTTAAATTATGAAATGAAATCACATTCTACGACGTTGTTATTGAATCATTTACTGTGATTTAATTAATTTGATAAATATTGATTTGTATTAAACTTGTGTATAAGAGGGGAGAGATCTATGAAAATGAAAATTTGGTGATGTGAGATTTTTGATTTCGTGGGATTTGTCAATTAGTGATGTAGGAGTAATGAAAGTTACCATTCATTACAATACTATCTTTTAGATTACATCACTTTTAATTATATTGAACATGTGTAATACTGCATTATCAAAAACTTTACTAGTACCCAATGGAATAAATCCTAGTAAAAAAAAAAGAATGCAATGTATGTTTATCTAAAAATTTGTATAGTTCTTCTTTTATAAGAGATTATACTTCTTTTGATAACATTTTCCACCTTGGGATAACAAATATCAATTTGTTAATTTGTAGAGTTAAGGCATGCCAAATTATATACTACATAAAAATTGATATAGATAAAGATTTAATGAAGAGATTAGCAATGCTAGCAAATGAGCATATATCTATTGGCTCTATTAAAGTTCATGAATATAGAAGAACTTAAGTGATATATTTTTAGTTCGATTTTTTCATTATATTCTCCTCTAACTTGAGCAATACAAGCAACATTATCTTTATATATTATTTTAAGAATTTATGTAATAGAAAATAAATTGTTTGCTTAATGTACTATAAGAATCTTAAAGTGATTAAAAGATATTACAATAAAAGTCTATTTTATTGACCGTCATGAGAATGTTATATTATTATAAGTGAAAATATATTTCAATATAGGCAAATTGATGATTAACATTCATTCCATTAGATTTGTGCTAAATTTGTAAGCGGAGACAATAATCAATTTTTTTCTAAATCTTTCATTTCAAACTCCTCTTTCTAAGTATTCTGTAGGTTTTATAAACTCTACAAGAATTCAAATTATGTGCATATCATCGGTGTATATTACTATAACGACAAATCTAAATTATGTTTTTTTTATGAATATGTATGAGCATATTAAATGACTAATGTATCTTTCTTTTATTAAATAATCACTTAAGCGATTGTAATACATAAGTTTAGATTATTTCAATCCATACAAAAATTATTGTAGTTTGATTAGAAATAAATTATGAAATTTAAATTTATATACTTTAAATATTATAAATCCTTTAAAGAATTTTTTTTTATATATATAGATATTAGTATCAAGTGACCCATATAAGTAAACCGTTACTAAATTCATAACATGAATGTCAAATCTTTCTAAGAATATAATACTTATTAGAAATTGAAATGTAATTATAATAATAACAAGAGAATATGTTTCATAAAAATCAACTTTAAGTCTTTTTAAGAAACTTCGAACAAGAGGTCATGCTTTATATATTGTGATTTTAATGTTTTAATTATATTTTCTTACAAATACTTATTTATATTTAATAGATTTGACATCTTCAAGAGTTTAAACTACAAGTTTAAATAGTTCACATTTGGCAAGAAAGTTCTTTTCACTAAAACCAATCATACTTTTGCCTACATTCAATAATAGTTTATAGATCATAATTATATTTCATAAGTTTAGCAGCTACTCCAAATGAGAATATATTATCAATAATTATTTCATTACAATTTCACATTTTTCTTGTATATGTATAATTTGTAGATTTTCTTTATTTTTTAAATTTTAGTGCCACTGTAAAGACATCTGCCTCTTTAGTGACAAATGTCGATTTAAGGACTTGTATCACGTCAGAGACAATCAACTTTTTTGAAGTTAGTGAGTTAGAAAGTGTGGGATAAATGTTACAATAGTGTAGTCTAGTTTAAATTTTATCTACCCTTGTGATTTTTAAATGTTGCCAAAGATGAATGTTACATTGATAAAGTTAGGGATGGAATACATTTATTCAAGATTGTTTACAATAGATTTCATGTATTTTACATATTTTCAATTCTTGCATTAACTATTTAATTTTTTGCTCATGTTTTTTAAATTTTTGTTAATCGTCTAAATTTTTACATTTTATATTTTAAATTTTTTTTATTAATTATTTTAACTTTTATATGAATTATTTTAAATTATTTATTTTATATTTTAAATTTTACATCAAGCAATACATAAAATATATATTAGTAGTTACCATATTTGTTAAGAGGAATAAAGAATCTATTTCATGATGAAGAATTTGTGAGGACATATTAATTGTTTATTGATGCTTTAGTTGTGGTTTACTGAAGTGAAATGTCTCGACACTCAAGTTTTTTAATAATATATTTACTAATCCGTAATTAAAATAAGTTAAAATCGAAATGAGTTAGAATTGAAATAAACAATAAAAATTAAAATAAGTTGTTTATTTTAATTGTGAGAATTGGAATCGAAATTAAAAAAAATTAAATTACTAAAATATCCCTAATTAATTTTTATCTCTATTACTATTGTTATATTGTAATAATTGTAATTATTATTATTTAAAAAATTATTTTTATTAATGATTAATAATAATAATAATAATAATTTTCTTAATAATAATTATAAAAATATTAATAAAAATAATACTAATTATTATATTTTTTTTATAAATTTAGATAATTTTATTAAAAGAAAAGAAATTAGACAATCTTAGTAACGAGAATCATATTCTCAAGTATAAATTTCACACATTTGATTATCATTCCTATCATTATTTTAGTAAGTAAATAGTGAATCTATTTTGATTTTAAATTTTAAATTTTTATTTCAGATTAGTAAACACACGCTAAAATCAATCCTTGATTTTAGTTTCTTGGCGGGCATGGAAGATCACATAAATCATTGAATTCATTAAACAGCCTATTTTTATTTTTAAATTTATTGTAGTTAAATTTTAAAAATCATTAAAAACTCAATTTATTGTTTAAATATCTAATTAATTATGATTTAAACTAATAATAAATGTGGTTTGGCATACTATTTGAAACTATTTTAAAAAAATTTTAAAAATATTTTAAGTATGTTTTGTTGTTGTTATTTAAATTTTAAAAATATAAAAATGTATTTGATAAAATATCTCAAATAATAATTAATTTTGGTTTACTGTAGAAACGAACAAATAACTGAATAAATGTTAAGAATTTTTGTTAACATCATTGACCGGAAAAGAGCTATCATATTTAATTAATTAATGATCTGATCTGACGGTGCTATCTTCAAAATATTTGTGCCTAGCAAAGGTTGAAGACTGCTGCCGCTATTGGTCCCTCTCTCCCTCTGTTCCAGAACATGGCTGACTCCGCCAACGTGAGTTCCACTTTTCTTAACATTCAGTTCTACTTTATTTTTGGTTATCAATTTAATTCTCTGTTTATTTTATGATGATGATGATGGTGATTTTGAGAAATTTCTTTTGCTTAAGACTTTCGATGTTGCATACTTGCTTGGCTTTTCTTGCTCATAAATGGTGAATTCGATTTCTTCGTTGTTTCTCCGATGCTGTTCGTTTGTACGTTCTTTCTTACATCATATGCAGGGAGCCAGGTGCAATCGCCGGTCAAACTAATGCTTATTCAATTACTGCTTTTCCATTTTCATTTTTGCAAGCTCCTTCTCTTTTTTTTTTTGGTTCCTTTTCCACTGCAGTGACTGATGAACCCTATAGTTTTTTTTTTCAATGTTATTATTATTTATTTTTAGTTTCTTTTTTCTAAATTGTATTATTCTCTTCGTAGCTCCCTCCATTCTTTCAAAACATATTATTTATCATCCTGACTCTGATAACTTGAGAACATTAATTTTGTGTTATTTAAGATAGCAAATGCTCCCCGCACATAGCTAGTTTTTTGTTATTTAAGGCGTTCTGTACACCCTTGGTTTTTGCATAAAGGCAAAGAGTGAAGCCTTTAGAAAATAATTAATTAGGTGAATGGTGTACGTATAGGCCATATGCATACATGAATATCAAAGATAAATGGTTAAATCATGTTTAGAATAAATTAACATCTAATATGATCCTTCAAATTCTGGTTTGATACATTACCTTTAGTTTATCTAAAATTCTAGTAGGCATGATGAAGTTTTTACTGTGTAACGAAAAACTAAAATTTTAGAATGATAAAATCTACATCTGTTTTTTGTTGAATAAATGCTGCTTAGAAATGGAAATCAAACAATTAATTGTTATCACTGACTTGGAATGTGGTATGACTACGATCTCATAGTGGGATGTTACATCAAAGACAATACCTGGTTTTCTTAGTAACAGACAGAACAGAGTTGCTAACATCTAGGAACAATTTTACATGTAGGAACAGTTTGTGACAATTGTTGCCAAGGATGATGAGCCTACATGTTGGGGTTGTGGATTGCATCTTCTTCTTCCATCTTACACGCCTACTTTCAAGTGCGGTTGGTGTGGAGCCATCACAAGTCAAAGCTCACAGAAACATGAAAGCAAGTGCTTTAGGTGGAGACGCTTGCGCGACCGATGCTTTGTTTGTATCCTCATCATATTTATGGTCTTTGTTATATGTATGTCCCTCTAACCTCTTCAATTTCATCATAAAGTCCATAAAACTTCTTTTTCTTTCCTCTCTTATATATAGCAACACACTAGCACACTCACACACACACTCACTAACAATATTTTTTCTTGTATGCGTCTGGGTTCCTTTTTCCTTTGGTAGCAAAATCGTATTAAGGTCATCGATGTTATTAGGTTAGACACTAACACAAACACTTTACCCAAAAAATTTTCATTCCGATTATCTTATGCTAATAATATGAACAAGGATTTGAAATGAAAGTAGATTAACTAATGTACGTTAAGTTTCAGAAACAGAGATTTCAATCTCCTTTTTCTCTGTTTCTTTTTGTTTGATTTTTGGAGGAAATTGCTGAAGGGAGATTCCAAACCTAAGCTGTAGTCCAACCTGAACTCCTGCTTACTGCTTCTGCTATTGCCTAAGGGCTTACAAATTTTGAACTTGACATATTTGTTGAGATATGCAAAGTTAATTACTAACACTTTCACTGCCAGTGGCTGGCGATGGCAAAACATGTGGCTTAACATAAAGAAAGAAAAAGAAGTGGCTTAACATATGTATGATTTTTTCCATTATAAGATGTATTGACAAATGACAAGCATATACAATGTAAGGTGTTCACAATAGGCATGTGGATTTACAGGAAGTTGTTGCTTACACAAATGCTAAGATCATTACAAAAAACTATATCTAGAGGATTGTACTGGTTGTAACTCTATAAGGACTCAGATTGTTAATCAAGAAATTAATTAAACCGTCTTTTTGATGTCACGTAGTGGCCTAATAACGTGACTAAACGTGAAGTAAGACCTGTTAACTTATTTAGAAGCTCTACCAGGCAAATATTAAAGTTAGGAAACTTTGGCTCGTGTAATAAAAATAATAATATTGAACTAAGCAAGCTTAATAATTAAAGCAGCATAAAAGGAAGACTCAACAAAAATTAGAAAACTACTAAAGTTCCCAAGCAAACCCCCCATCATTCAACACCTGCTTTAAAGTTTCTTGCCTGCCTACTTCAGTTTAGTCTGTTGAATCTCAAGGAGGCTATTGCACATATCATTGGTATTTTTAGGTACTGTTGAATTTCATAAATTCTTCTTATTTGGTGAATTTTTAAAACACTGCATTTTTTATTCCTAAGACAAGTTGTGGTGCATAGTTAAACATTGTAGTCATGCTATTGATTTCATCTTTCTAATCTTGGTAACTTTGTCTGAGTGCAGGTGGCGGAGTGTGGGCAGCGTACCCTGTTATTTTTTCTATCAGCTATTTTTGTGGTATTATACACTTAATCATTACAATCTGCCTGTCTATAGCTACTCTTTCTACATTCAGCCTTGCAGCATTCTGCAGTCCTGGGGCACCACCTGGCATTCTGTGGGGTAGCTATCCTCTTGTGGGGAAAGCTGACCTTGAAAACTATACTTTCTGCCACTACTGTTTGAAGCCAAAATCTCCTAGAACTCATCATTGCCGCTCGTGTGGGATGTGTGTACTGGACATGGATCATCACTGCCCATTTGTAAGTACTCTCAAAAATTAAAAATGATTTATATATTGGGAATATGTCATTTAGCATATCTTTTCCTCTGGAAACATTTTTAATTTAGGCACTAAATTTTGACTTCTGTGAGAATAATTAGAGCATGGAAGGCTACATATTACTATAGAAATGAAGCGTCTGATCGAAGATATAATACTCAGTTATACCAGTATTGCCTGATTTTGAACTTTAATTTATTTTAACTTTAATGTATTTTAACTTAGGTCTGTCCAAAAGTTTCATGGAAGCTTAAAGCTCTTTATTTTTTTCACAAGAAACTGAAACTGTACCAATGATGAAACAGTACAGCTGTGATGTGGACCAACTGTCTATGATGAATGCAAAAGACCTGAGTGGAAACCAAACCTATACAAAAATATTTTCACACAAATAGTCACTGACTGTGATATGTATAGAATACCCAATACCAGCCTTCACAACCTTACTCAAAAACACACTCTCAATTTATATAAATGAAGATATTCTGGAATATTGGAACTCCTTAAAGACTGAAGCCCAATGCAAAGCTAAGGGACAGTCTTTTGCACATGCCTTCTCTTTTTCTTGAAGACCCATCAAAAACATCACCCAGTAGGAGGCTTATGCAACTAACACTTCCTCATCTGGCAGTTTGATCATTGTGAGCAAATCCAAAATTGTATTTTTCTTAACTTTCTTATGAATTTTTTCTTGCCACCTCATCTTACTAATAAGAGGAAAATCAAGAATATAGACTATTTAAGAGTCTTGTGTCTTTCAAGGGTGAAAACTTGTCAACTTTTGTATTTTGAGCTTCTTTGTTGCATTTTTAAAGTAGGGATTGGTCAAGGTTAATTGAGGTTAATTGGAGGTTGAAGAGATTTCTCCAAATAACCAGTTATTGCTTCAAGTAATAATTTACATGCACATTTATGAGACTTTGGTGTCTTCGTGCAATATGAATTTGTTGTTACTTGCTTTATATCAAAATCCATATCGAAGTGGGTTTCAACTCAAGAACTTCTAGGTTGCTTCAAAGTATCAAAAAGTTTTGGCTTTGGGAAATGGAAATAATTTGAATTGACTTGAGGTGCAATACTGTGGCAGGCCGGAAATTTGACTGGAAAGAGTTAATCTTTCTTTAGGTTTAGGCGTGATGGCAATGAGCTTGTGCGGGACAAGGCCAGTTTGGCCTTTATGATGCCTTTCGTGTAGAAATAGTTAAGTCCCAGTAGCTAACACAGAAATTAGTTAGTCAGGTAGGTAGGAATGTCTTTATTTATCTATTCGATAAATAAAGTAATCGCCCTCAGTTAAACACTTATCAATAAATAATACCAGACCTAGCACCATTTATGGTAACACTCCTCACTAATCTTACTGAATGACATAGGTGTTTTTGTTCATCTTATATTATGCACTGCACATCATGATACTGCCTTTGATGGGAAAGAGCAAGTATAACTAATTTGATAAATAATTTATAGCCAGCCAGTGAAAAAAAGCATTATTTGCCAAGCTGAGGCTTGGAATTAAATGCTGAAATTTAGGGGGCAGTGACCTTAATTTTCAGGTCACATTCCCATCACCATTTACTTGAAGGTAATAGGTTTGAAATACTGCACTGCAAATTTTGCTGTGCATTGTATCTTCAAGGCATACTATGGGAGGAGAATTTATCTGGACTTGCCTTGTACATGGATTATAAGCAATTGCGCAGATATTGATGATTTAACAATTAACATTGGAACCTGTACTCTATCTAACCGGTAAAGACTAGAAGTTGGAAGCACTAGGCGCTTTTCTCAATTCCCAAGTGATTACTTGTCATCTGTTGATTGAATGCTACATTTTTGCAATTTTTAAAAAGAGTAATTAGCCCTTCTCATTATCCAATTCATGAAATACAAATGACTTAGGGATACAAAAACTAGGATACCATTTGGGAAATGTAGTGCTACTCTTTCTTTCCTCTGTATGGTTTGTAAGTTAAGGGTCAGGTTAATGATGTGATACATTGACATCTTACCAGCAGCAACCTGTTTGAGGCTAAATCTTGTTCAAGAGCTCTTAGAGTTGGCATGACCTCATGGTCGAAGGAAAAGTATTACTCTCTTCTTTTGCCATGCATTAGTCAAATTCTAGAACATTTAAGATTTATGGCATGCTTGGGAAGAAGTCCAGCATATTGTAAAATGTCTTTTGGCCTGAATCAGTATATTGCATCTGGTTTGACATGCATGGGGACAGAGGACTTGCAGAGTTTTTGATGAGTGGATCACTCAGTGTTGTAGATAAATCCAGGTCGTTCAGATTATATTCTTGGCTTTCCTTCTCTACTATACATGCTTTTTCAAGCTCTCTTAGGCTTCATTTGTTATTGAGTTGTAGCTTACAAGCCACAGCTGCTGTAGATGGTAGCATTATAAGTTAAATTTTAATAGAAAAATGAGTGGGTCCCACTAAAAGTTGATGTTACCAAATACTTTTCTAGCTTTGCTTCCAAAGCAAAGTACAAGTACGAAAATCCCAGACGAAGCCTTAATTGATGTGCTGGATGTTTGTCATTACCCTTCCTTCTTCTTTTTACTTTTGGTTCATGCATGTGTACTTGTGCAGTTGTGTTGTCAAAAAATGCAAGTTGGACAAAGTTAATGGCTTTTTTTTGGGGTCAGAATTGTCGACTGTCCAAATCTTCAGTTATGTTGCATGTTTTCTGATTTGAAACTTTGCTGTTCTATCTAAAATTAGTTAGAATAGTCAAAAACTATTTGTGTGCGTTAGTTTATTTATCTTTCTTACTCATAGTGAGTTCCAAGAAGTTGAGAAATTTTTAAGACTTGGGATGTTTTCATATCAGAAGGCAAGAAATTTTGAGCATGCAAGATTTGGGATTTTATATTCTCAACCTTAATCCTACTAATGGCTCAATGGTGATTTGAGTGTTGTGGTTTTTAATTCACAGCTCTTGTGAAATAAAGTTACTACTATCAAGTAAAAGAAGTTGGGTGTCTGGTCGACATTTGTTGTCATGCAAAAGCTATTGTGCTTTTCAATAATATTTGATAGGTTATCTTGAATTTAGCTGTGAGGTAAAATTCAATTTAATTTTAGAAGCAAAGCTAAAGTGTTTACCAAATATACTATAGTTGTTGTGCTTTTAAAATTAAATTGAAGCACAACAATTACGAACATGCCCTAAGTTGTCTTCTTCTTTTTCCTTATTTAGAAGTTGTAATGAATTTGGTATCAAGTTTTGATTTCTGACAAGAGTTAGCTGTTGCTTGCATTTTTGATGCAGATAGGAAACTGTGTAGGTGCGGCAAATCATCGGTACTTCATTCTTTTCCTCATCTCAGTAGTTGTCAGTACAGTATACGTTGCAGTTATGTCTGTTGTTGCGGGGTTGCATATATGGCCACCATTATCATACAGACAGCGTAATGTCGAAGTAACCGTGTTTGAAACTGTTTCTGCGTTGAGAATTGTGAAGGAAATCATGATTGGTTTGCTAAATTCTGCAACACTATTATCTACTAGAGGACTTCTTCTTGTTTATCTTTTTGTTTCGAGTATCTCTGTGAATTTGGGGTTGAGTGTACTTCTGTGGCAGCAGCTGTTTTACATATACGAGGGTAAAACTTACTTAAGTCATTTAATATCTCAAGGAAGTGACGGAACTGGACGAAAAGATTGCCGAAATATTTTACGGTTTTTCGGTTGCCCATATTCATTTTCCAGATACCTGCCTGTTGTAGACAATTCTCAGAAGAGACACTAGAGGTGAAATGAAAACAGGGAAACAATGACTTTTTATTCAATTTCATCTGCTTACAGATATGTAGGTTAGTTTTCATCGGACCGTAGAAAAGAATGGATGATTGTGATTTCCATTCATGTAAGAAAGTGCGGATTTGGAATTCATTTTGAAACGTAGGCTTTTGCTATACACATTGGTATATTGGTTTTTGGATCTCTATTCGTTCACACTGGGGGGAAGTGATATTGTCATTATAATATGAAAATACAGAATTGTATTTTGTATGGTGGTTATCGTTTTTCATATTTAATTTATACTATTATACTTTTTTTCAAAAAAGAAAAAAAAAACTCCAAGAGGACCTAGTGTTTGCCCTTTAAAAACAGGTAAAGTGAAAATCAGTTGGAAAAAATAATAAAATTATATTATATAAATTTATTCACACAAATTAACGTGTTGATGTTATATTATTATAATATAATTAAAAAATTTTATAAAAATTAAAAAAATAAATAAAAAAATTATATAAAATATATAACAATAATTTTATCTTATTTTTGATAAATTTTAGCCAAAAAAAAAAAATGACGATTACAATGGATTTCTATTGTAGCATCCCATCCCAGTTCAATCATATCCCTTTCTCAAAAGTGCTTCTGCTTAGTAAAGAATTTTTATGGTTCCAAGCATTAATTTTTCTAGGAAGGCCAAAACTTTTAATAGGGAAAATATTTTACACATAAATACAATTTATATTTTCTTAATGGGTTATAAGGATATTTATGTCATTACATGTCAACAGTTCGTGACGAAAAGTAACACAAAATTGAAAAAAAAAAAAAAAGGAAAGAAGACCGTACTTGTCAAATAGTTTCCATTTTAGAGAGTCTACATGTCATTTATGTCTAACTACTAATGAGAATTTATGTATCATGAGTCATTATTATTAATCTTGACCAATTAGAACACCATCGTTTGGTATTACCAAAATAATGCATTAGAAAAGCATCACGTGTGCATCTGCACATTACAAGTTAGAAGCATTTGCTCGCCCTGACTTCTTCTTCACGCTGCAGCAGCGTCCCAATGGAAAATTAAGGGAGGCAGTGGCTTGGGTGCTGCAGTGCCAACTTCCCAAGGCCGCGGCCCACCGCAGAGCCAGCTTTTCAAAGTTGTGGGGCCTGATTTTTTGTTTTATGGGCATTATAATGGAGCCGGAGTGTTGGGTTTTTTTAAGGCCCCGGCCTAAATTAAATAGGTATGTTTAATGTATCAGTTTATAATTTTAATTTAATTTATACTTTTAATTAAATTTAAATTAATACATAAAATAAAAAAATAAAGGATTACGGTGTTTTTATAAAAAGCTGTGTGGACATATATAAATAACAGGTGCGTAATAATGTCCTTTATACATTATCATAATTTCTTCTATCTTTTCCATTCAATCTAAAAGTTTTTTGAATTAAAATTGATGTATTCTTGCATCAAAATTTTGATAGTTAGTTTATCTAAAAAAATAAAACCTTACTTGTTGGCACGCTTACAATATTTAAGAATATGTCAATTTATTTTTATCGACACCAGTAAACAATTTAAGTGTTTGATTTTATACCGAAGATGTATTTACCAAATTTATGCCCATCACTAGTCTAACATCTTAAAAAAAATAATTATTATATGATATTTTAAAATACTTTTTTTTGTGTTTCCTTTTTTCTATATATTATATTAGTATTATTTTTTTTCCTTGTATTTATGTCAATTTGCACTACTTCATTAATATCACTCTGCAAGTTTTACTATTTTTCCAGCAGTACTAATTCTTAAAATTTAGAAAAAAAAAAAGTAAAAATTAAATTTTTTTCCTTAATTTACTAGCTTTCATCAATATTGCATAAAATTTATATTTTTAATTTTAAAATTCATGAAAATTTGAGCTGAAATTGCGTTTAAGGGGAGAACGGTTTACTTTCATACAAGATTGTACAAGCCCATAAGATTTGAGGTCGATCCAGTAATACATGGAATTCTTATGTGAGTTGATTGTTTTGTTTGTTTGAATAAGGATAATATAGTAACTTCTCATAGATTTTAGGATAATAATGTAACATATGTGAATGAAAGGATATGTTGGGAACTTTGGAAGGACATCATTAACCGCAGAAGTGCCAACCGGTTGGGAAGAAGATAAGGTAAAACCGAATTGAGAATTGAGAGCAGAGGGAGAGATATGGGTGAAGGTATGCAGTCCCAGTTGATAATGTCATTGTCAGCAGTAACAACAACAGCAGGAGCAAGAGCAAGAATTATAAACCCACTCCTGAAACAACCACCGCCACCACCTAAGGCCACGAACATGAAGTTGAAGAAGAAGAAGAAGAAGTTACAGTTGCAGTCTCAGTCTCAGACTCAGACATCCGAAATCAGCCAAAGAAATCCCGATGACTTATCGCTGGTACATAATAACACATGCCCTCTCTCTTTTTTTTTTTTAATTGTTATTATTTATTTTTTTGATAATAATTGAGGGCAGACAATATTCATTCATTGATTCAATATTGAGTCTGAGCCGGTAGTGTACAGTACAAGATGTGTGTTGTTAACTGTGTCCACGTTGCTGGTGGGCTGCAGATTACAAAAAAGGACAGGAAGAAGAATGAATTAGGAGGGAAGCGTCTGATAACAATATCAACGTCGGATGGAAGATGGAATAATAATGGGAAATGGAATTGTGATTATCTTGTGTCTCTTCAAGACTTGTGTTTGCAGGATTTGATTGAAGTTGAAGTTGAAGAGCAGCAGCAGCAGGTTGCTATCAATCTGTCCATCGAAAAGGTAATTGGAATCTTATTATTAACAACAACTTAATTAGTGAAATAATAATAATAATAAGTAATTGCAGCATGCGAGCTTCGGACTCTCAGTGGATGGAAGGATCACCACGTCCTTCACTCGAAGATGTAGCAACTGTTCTTCCCCTTATTGCAAAAAGGTACTTCCTTTCCTATGTATGTATGTATGTATGTATGTATCATTATTGAATTGAATTGAATTGAATGAAAGTGCAGATAGATACAAACTTTAAGGTATGGGTTCTACTATCAAGCTACAAAGAGAGAGAGCATCATCGGAAAAACAACAGTACTGGCAATAACAATAATAATAGTAATAATAATAGTGGACTGCCTGACATTGGGAGCGATCCTTCAGTTATGTATGTAAAAAGAGGGAGCTACGAAGCTAATCTTGATTCACTCGTACAAGACACTATCCGCCTCAACACCACACTTGAAGTACTTACTGTACCTTCCTTTTTAATTTTATTCTTAAATGAAATTTTATTAAGACATTAATATAATAAATGTATTCGTGTTCGATTTTTCAGGATACATGTTCTGAGTCTTGTGATAAATCACAACCTACTATTCAATGTAAGTGCTTGCTTTCTTTCCTTCTTTCTTTTTCATTAATTACTCTACAGTTCATTATATGTATATGTGTATGTGTATGTGTATGTGTATGTGTATCTGTATGTATGTTAAATAATTCATTCATTCATTAAATTGGGCAGATATTGGTGCCAAAAACACAGCTTCTATGGATAAAAGGTGGGGTAAACTGTTGGAGATAAAGAATTTATTAATTCAATAGCAAATTAGTATGAATTCATTTACTCTTATACCTATAAATATTAGAGTGAGTAGAGCCTCTTGTTCTTCTTCTTGTGTAAAATTAATTATACGTACATGTATATGTATTCCATCCTATTCAATGGCAGTGAAATGATGGAGTGTTATTTATTAAGATATGGAAAAGAAAAATAATATGCCAGATACCATGATTTTGGGTCCACTCCCTACTTTTTGTTTTTAAATTTTTGGGGTGTATTTACTAATATGTCCTTCTTGTCAATCTCTATTGTTTTTGGTAATTAACAACATTCTCAATCAAAATCACCAATCCACATATGTATCTACAAAATTAGCAAAAATGAAGAGGAAATAAAAAGGCAATTCGGTATTTTCATAAATACAATACTTCAATTTTTTAAAAAAAAATAAAAAAAAATTAAATCCATTCACCTACTTTCAAAAACAATGGAAATTAAATGGAATTGTATCTTTTGTTGTTAGCCTTCAATACCAAATGCATGCATGTCTGTCTCATCAGGCCAAAAATTAGGGGGTGTGGGGCATATACCATCGGTAAATGATTGGCCACATATTTGATAATTACAAATTAAATCTTAAAATAGACATTCGAACATGTCGGGCATGCATGCGTATACACACATATATATAATTTTTTTTTAAATAAAATTTTCAAAAATATTAAATAATAAAAAAAAAAAAAGAAATCAGGTGGGAGAGCATTTAGCCCAAGCCCAAAACAAACACTTGAAAAGGTTTTTTTTTTTAAAAAAAAAGGTGTAGTTAAATATACAGTTAGGAAAAACCACCCTGCCATTCAGAAAGAGAAAAGGATCAACTTTAGCAAGAAAACCATTCCATCGAATTAAAAAAGAAAGAAAGAAAGAAAGATTACAGAATTTTAACCACCACCAGACCATCCGAGAGAGGGTAGAATTTGGCAATTTAAATAAAAATATCTAGCTACTATGTAACTCAAGATAAATAACAATTAATTTAAAAATTATAATAAATGAGCATAATTAAATTCTAACTGTATAAATAAAGGCGAGCAATAATTATAAATAAATTTATAAAATAAAAAGATGGATAAAAAAAAAAAAAACTAATACAAATGATATTTTTATATACTTTGATAACTGCAGTCTTTATCCACGACCTCCAAGCCAATCAAACTTGAAGATTTCACTGGCAACACATTTTTTTAACCAAGGTCACAAACTTTGCAAAAATTAATTTAAGCACATCTCCCACACTCTTAATTCTAAGTGTATTTCACACTCAAAATTTAAATAAAAATTACAAAAAAAAAATAAAAAAAACTATTTACTTAAAATTTTTTTATACAAAAGCGAATATTCGATAATATAACACGAAAGTTGTTAAAGTTTGAGTTCAAGAAAACATCTAAGATGATATATAAAAAGCAAGATCAAGTGCAAGAAAATTGTATTTAAATATAAAATAAAATTGGACATTTGAAAAAAAAAATAGCTATTATGACTAATTATCTTTAAAATTCAAAACGAAAAAAAATTAACTGTTATGAAATTTGAAACAAAACTAGGTATTATGACTAATTGTTCTTCAAACTAGTTCAAGAATTAGTTGTTATGACTGTAAAACTGGCTATTTATAATTTAATATTGGAATGGTTACTTTTATTGGTTGTTTCGGACCACTTCACTATTAAACTTTTTTAGTATTCACTTAATATATTATTATTCATTAAAAATTTGTTATTTTAAAAATGCAAATTAAAATATTTCAATTTAAAAAATTTTGACTTTTCCTCAAACACCTGAAATATTGATTTTTTTTTTTTACCGAATATGAAAATAAAAAAATTTAAAAGAATTTTTTATGAAATCAAGATTGAAAAATATTTGAGCTCATCTTTGCTTGAGAATCATAAAAATCAATACAAAATCAGCTTTACAGCAATGGTAAATTGTAGAGACTACCTATATACGAATATTTCAAGCTTAAGTTTTTAACTTGATGCAAAGAGGATCATGAACCTCATTTTGAATACAAGAAAAAGTTAAAATCGAATTATTCTTAATAAAAAATACTATCAAAATCAAAATACAAGTGAAGGATAAAGACTCAAAACTCAACAAACTATTATAAATACTTCATAGAAGAACCAAAAAAAATTATTAAAATATCAAACCTAAAAGAAACCAAAAACAATAAAAGTATTAAGTTTACTTTCACATAAACTATCAATATAAGCTTTCATCCAACATAGGCATCTTGTAGTTACTTGACTAGATAGCCAAGAAAAAAAAAATAAGAATTCAAAATTTTGATTGAGACAAAACAAAGATAAGACACAAGCATATGAACAACCAAAAATGAACTAGGCAAGAAGATATAAGAAATGGAAGAAGAATAAAAAATAATAATAAATCAAAACAATTTAATTGAGTATTAATCTACTTTTCTATTGTACATAATTTTTTAATTGTAAAAGTTAAGGCAAAAAAAAAATACGATTAATAAAATTGAGTCCATAAACAAGGGGCTAAGCCTGTAATAAAACAACTATAGGGCCGAACTTATGACAAAAATATAAATGATCTAAGCCTATAATATTAGACTTAAAGAAAAAATCATTACTTGAGCTACTTAAAAAGGGAAGATACAATTTTATGAGGGCAAGGCTTGCCTCAAAAATAAAGAGATGATTACTACTCAATGACTTTAAGGTTAGGTCTTGTATACAAAGGAACGAGGATGATCCTAAATAAGAGAGATTGATCACCATAAAATAAATTTCGATAACACCTTATTATGAAATGGTAAGAGATAACTCTAAAAAAAAAAAACGTTTTTTTGTGAAGTAAATCGCTATTTTTTTTTTTTGTAAGATCTTATACTTGAGTATACAAATATTCATAAAAAAAGAGAGATACCAACTTAAGCTAAGGTGTAGCAATTTCATTGAGACTTTACATTTGAGTATGCCAAAGAACTCAACAAAAAGAGTATCCTTAAAAATAAGGTTCATAAAATCTCGCCAAAATCTTGTACTTAAGCGTGTAAGAATACTCATAAAAAGAAAGTATTTCCTTTGATTGAAAACCGATAATTACCTTCCAAAGGCAAGAACTTGACTACAAAGATAAAAGTATAATAACTAAACCTCTCTTCACTAGGTAAGAACCCAATCATCTATAAAAGGTAGAAGGCCATCCAAAAAATTTATACTTAGCCTTGTACACGAGAAAGTACACATTGCATAATTTAAATAAATCATGAATGTCACGTGGCATCAACACACAGACACTTGTCAAAGAAATTACTTAAAACAATATTCAAATAAAGAGGGTTAGTATAAAAGCCCACAATTCTACTAAAAATGTGAGTTGAATAAATTTTATTACATAAAAAAATTTATCTATCTCTATTTTGAAAGCTTATTTTTCTATATTACAAATCCCAACAACTAACTAAATTTTTAAAATGCTAATGTGAATGTCGTTTGTAGATGACCAACTGTGAGAAATTCAAATCACGTGAGAAGTATTCTTTTTCAAAAAGTAATATGTAAGACAATAAGGACTATGGTTAATTTAACTGACCAAATCTCATTTAAAAATTATGTAACACACAAATTTTAATTATTTTCTTTTTAAAGATCATTAAAATAGGCCTTAAGAGGAAATTTGCAGTTGCGTGGATGAACCTTTAATGTGTTTAATGCTAAACTTGAATTTGAATAGAGATTCTAATTGCCTTGCTAGGTGAGGATTTGGAATTTCTTCTTTTTTTTTTTCATAGTAAACTTTGAAGGTATTTATAATCTGTTTCAATTATAAATAAATCTAAAGAGAGAAAGAATTGAAATTTTTTAATTCCTTTTACTATACTTAGAATTTCTTTCTTTATTTTATAAATACTCTTTTACGCAGTACAGTACGTAGTCAATGTTATTTTATATTAGATAATCTCTCAATTTTATTTTTTAAATTTTTTTTAGGGCAAAACATCTCTCCATGTATTTTTAATTTTACTCGTAATTATTTTCAAAAATGAAAGCCAAACATTTTTTTCGGTTTTTGTTTTTTATTTATTGTTGAAAAATAAAAATAATTGTTATAAAATAACAATTTTGTGATATTTAGTTTGGGCCTAATAACATGGAGGGCCCAAGTAACTATGTATGTAGTTGGACTAAAGGAAGACACGTTACAATTATAGGATTTGGGCTGGCTTTAGTTGGACCTTAAATAGTTAAGAGAGAGGGCGGTGTCATAATCTATAATCTATTGTTGTTTATTTTATCTTGAAAAGTGCCAACACTTTGGGAAGATAAGGCAAGCAAGCAGAGAGAAAAAGAGAGCGATGGTAGAAGCAGCGGTAGCAGCTACCCATTCGACATCAGCAAGAGCAAGAAATATAATTATAAACCACCAAGTTCTGAGCACGCACCCACCATCTTTTAGCAATAAATTTCTCAAGCTTAAGCTGAAGCTAAATCTTCTCTCTGATCAGACCTCCAAATTCATCAGCCCTTCTTCCATAAGAAATGACGAATTATCACTGGTTGGTACTACAATCCTTACACAGTTTTGTTCTATTTCTGTTTCTATTTCTATTTCTTTAGGTTGAATTTTGAAATACAATATATGTATTGTGGCAGAAAACGTCTTCTGATATCAGAAGAAATCAAAGTATTGTTGGCACATGCTGTTTTCTGGGTCTTGCAGATTTGCTTAATGCTCAACCATCCATTGCGGCTGAAGCTGCAGAAGCAGGTGCAGCTATTTCCTTGATTAGAAATAATATAAAGGTAGATAATGTTAATAATTTCATGTTGGCAGATTTGAATTTGGATTTGGACCCAGCAACAGCGAAGTTGGCAATTGGTTTGATAGGTCCATTTCTCTCTGCATTTTCGTTTCTATTTGTATTGAGAATTGTCATGTCTTGGTACCCAAAAATCCCTCTCGGAAAGCTTCCATATGTAATAGCTTATGCTCCCACTGAACCTTTTCTTGTCCAAACCAGAAAATTGATCCCACCTCTTGCTGGTGTCGATATTACTCCTGTCGTTTGGGTTGGCTTATTAAATTTTCTTAACGAAATTTTGGTCGGTCCACAAGGCCTCCTTGTACTTATCTCTCAACAGCTTAGCAACTAAAAGCACATTTATTAAGAGACTTAAATTTGTTTTCGTTCAGATATATTTGATTTTTATTTGTATCTATGTTTTTTATTTCTTGGTATGAAATCAAAGTTTATTATCTACTGCAATCATTGACTTACAGTTGTAGGACAACAACCAAACAATTAATGTAATGTAGTCACATACATCGAGTTCTAAAACTAAAACTATTACAATTCTTTATTACCTAACCTGCTGTTGTTTGAGCATATCTAAAACCTTCATTACATTGATTGGAAACAGCCCTTGCAACTTCATCTCTACATGTCCGCCGCCAGCAATTTGATGTCTAAATATCTGCCGCAAGAAAGTTGCCCGAAAGTGATACCTGCATCATATGTAAATAAAGCTTCTGTTTCCACTCCAGTCAAAATAATAACACAAGCAAGAAACGAAAGGGGAAATGTCCCTAAATAAACAAATAACATTCATTACCTTCTCGCCCAGCTTGAAGGGTGGTAAACCTTTGTAAGGGCATGTACTGCAGCGAAATGCATCCCCAAGCCCACACTGCAAAATACATAAGAAATATGTTAGAGAACAAGAAAAGGATGAACCCAATTAAGTACTTTAAAATAGAAGTAATAACAGGACTTACACTCCCGCATGATGACTGTGGATTGTTCAGTTGATCCATAGTCAGTCCCAACTTTTGTACTTTCTCCTCCGCCTCAGCCCTCCCACAAGTGCAGTTTTTGCAAGCTTTCCGTGTGCGTCCAACTTCACAATCACCAACTGCAGAAATGTTTTTGTTTAAAGCATGGCAGATACATTAAAGAGGCCTTGCAAAAGCAAGAACTTTGTAAGCTTGCTATCTTACCAGGTGGTAGTTGTGGTTTCTTCAAATCATCTTCAGTTAAGAGGCTATCTTCATCAATCAAATCAGAATCATCATCCATCTGAAGTTTCAATGAACTTTTCAGAACCTTCTTAATAGCAAAGGATGACCCAACTTTCCAAGAAGGTTTCTTACCCTTAACCTGTAAGTGAGGAAGGTAAACAAATATTTGTAAATACATACTTACAGAATCATCATATTGGTTAATGCTATGCATTATGCTATAACAAAGTTTCATGACTGGATTTTCATCTTGGAGAGAATATAGAAGTTAAAATCCTCATCCATTGTTTCCCAAACCCATGAGCAACAATGCATGAAATAACAAACAGCAGAAAACCTGAATTAACATTTAGGACCGTTTCCCAATAAACGGACCTCCAAAATGAGGCACAAACATTCATCACGGGTTAATATTTATATTTTCATACACCAAATCTAAACAGAAATGGCAGTAGAGAAAAAAATAAATGAATACAGTTTAATCTTTTTTCTTGCTGATTAACATTTAATCAGTAATTATTCTTTGCACCCAATATCATCAAAAACCAAATCATATGAGAGAAGGCATCAAATAAAAATGGCAACAATATAAGGTGAAAGCCGAAACTCACCCCAAATGAGTGAACAACTTCAACTCGTACAACTGATTTTTGTTGGAGAGCTTGCGCTTCAATAAATCCTGCTAACAGCAATTTGTGCTCAAGAGCAGAGATTGCCTTCACAAAAACACTTATGTGACCTCACAGTAGCACAATTAACTGAAATGAGAAACAGTAACAAATTTACCTTATCAGCATCCTTTTGATTGGATTTCAAATTCTTGTAGGTCAGGATTGTCCCACCAGGCTTCAGAACTCTTGAAATTTCCTCAAACATCCGACCGTCAGGAAATTCAAGTGAGCTGGAGATGGAAATGACAGTGTCTATAGAAGAGGAATCCACTGGCAGCTGACCTGTTAAAATGCATAGAAGAGTAACCGAACATATTCCTTATTTCATTGAAGTAAAAAAGAAGAAATAATCAGTATCAGACACCTGGACATAGAAATACAATCACAGCTTTTTAAAACATAGATACATGATTTTTGCATGTCCACAAGTGCACAAACATGCACCCATAACAACAGTTGCAGGTGGAAAAAAATAAAATTGAAACAACAAAAGAAAGAAATCAAACACCATACACAGACATGACAACTTTGGAGATAAAAAAAAAATGAATGGAATTAAAACATGAACAGAATGAAACACAACAAAGGATTAGAAAAAGTACTTAGAGAAGATGCTTGAGTAATAATTTGAGGATCACACTGTTCAACTGCTTCATTCCCAAGCTCTCTCATTGCATTTAAAACTGCACTCACAGGCAGAAGTTTATCTTCAGCAAAAGCGAGCACGGCACTTGGCATTGTTGAAGTATCCTGCAACATATAAAGCTATTTTAGTATGTACAGATGCACAAAACTTACGTGACAAAATTATAGAGCATTTGCCCTATTCGATTGGAGTCTAACACACCTAATTCATCTTTTCTCCACCCTTTTTCAAGAAAATATACCATTCGATCCCCAAAAAGTAACCTAACATTAACCATTACCCCCAAACTATATATACGTATACAAAATCCCGTTGACAACTTAAAAATTACAGCAGCAACTTTTTAACATAAAAGCAGTTCTAATCCTTTTAAACAAGGTACAAAAACACGAACAAAACATCAACACCATGATAAAGGAAGAAGTTATGCAGAGATTAATCAATATACACAATGAGAGATAAATGAAGAGTAAAGAATTGCCGGAGATCAAAAAATAAATTTTTTTTTTTTAAATTGTAGACCAACCGGTGAAGCAGGATAGTCATTCAATTTTTAGACACTATAGACACATAAATTACGTTATTAAGAGACAATTTCATCTTCAAGAGATGAGAACCCCCTTGAGCACTGAAGAGAATTAAATAACATGAAGACAGTATAGCTATCATTATATATGCAGTAAATAAAAATTAATAATAAACTAAAGACATAGAGAACTGCAATTAATGAAGCTCAAATACTTCACAGATGATGTAGCATCACTAAACAATGTTGACCTTGAAAGCTACTTCAATGAAGACAAAATTTAAAAAACAACATGTTTTATCTCTGAGTTTAATAGATCTAGGTTGAGTCATGCTATATATTCAAATTCGAACCAGAAATGTAAGCAACACCATTTGGGATACCAATAACTTCAATTTAATCTATGCTATATCTAAATCCAAACGAGTTTCCTAGTAGATTCATAAAAAAACTGAAATTTACAAATGTATCCGTCCATAAGTCAATCACAGGGTGTAGAATGGAAAGATAACATCAGCGATCAAACAAAATAAATCGAAATGAATCGTTCACTACTAAATCAGCCTTCACACAAATCATGATTAAGAGTTCCCACCAACCAAACAAAGAAACGATAATTTGCATTTTCAGAAATAACAATTGCAACAAGGAATAACATATCAAACAAAAAGGAAAAATAAAATGTTAAAAGGATAACAAAAAGGAAAAAATAAAAAAAGAATTTGAGTGTAACTCACTCAATGGATCAGATCAATCTTCAAAATAGTTCTAACAGATTTCCAGAACCCTAAAAATGAAATTTATTTATTTGCCGGCTACGATAGAAATGCCATTTAAGATAAATCTGCAGGGTTCTTCTTTCTTATTTGCTTTGCCTGCCGACTCCCTCTCCCCTATTTCTCTGAAATTCATTTAACTGCAGGGTATTTGGATTTGTTTTAACACATACCTCCCCCTATGCTTTGTGAAAATAAAGCTGAAAGAAAAGTTATGTAAAACTTAACACTTACACCCCTCAACGTTAACAGCCGTTAGTTGACTGGGTATTAAGGTAAATTTGCACTAACCTTAATACCCCTTCAAAACCAGTTCTTCTTTGAGGTCTAAATATTTTAACTTTTTCGGTGAGTGCCCTTTAACCGGGACAGCAGCGCACCTGGGTTTCGTCTCCCATTCGCTCCTTTTTGTCTTATTATCGGCTCTCTGTTTCTTCTGTTTCTGGGACCTGTTTTTCTATTCTGGGTCAAATATTTTACTAAAATAATATACAAATTTAATCAACCCAAAAAAGGTGGGACAAAGTAGAATTTTTGAACAACAAATTTGAAAAAGAACATCAACTCCGTCAAAGCGATTTCAAGTTATTCAGTATTTTTGGTTTCAGCATGTTGCATCAAATATGAAGGTTGATTCCATATGAAGTGGTCTGCTTTTAACAGATATCAAAGTTGCTCTCTCTTCACTCTATTAAATTTAAATATTTTAGAAGCCTATCACCCGAATGAGATGACAAGTGAGGTGGCATAATTTATTAAATGATAAAATTTGTCTAATTTTTAAAATTATTTATCACTTATTTTAACTACCCAACAAAATAAACCTCGCATCATTTGCAACGTACCTATAAAATAAACTTTTGAATATTTAGTATTATCTAAATTTAATAAATTAAAATTTTAATAATAATAACAATAATAATAATAATAATCATAATATTTAGACGTATTAATACTTGTAAGAAAAAAAAGAGAGATATCTTTTAAGATAAAATCTATTAATTCTAAGTGGATTTGCTACTTTTGTAAAAAAAAAAAAAAAAAAAAATCATAAAAAATTAAAGCTTTTTTAAGTTTGAGACTTGTAAAAATTTTTCACTTAAAATGTAGGAAAATATTCATAAAAAAAGAAACAGTTTTTATAGTTGAAGATTCAAGATTACCTCTCAAGGGTGAAAGCTGGTCCAAAATAAATGAGGGACGTAATAACCAAATCTTGGACTACATAGAGATGAGAGAAGACAATGAATAATTCAATGTTTAGTCTCACTTGTGAGAAAGTGTATACAACACAGTTTTAAGAAATCACGAGTGTCCCATGGCATCATCGCTTTAACACTTGTCAAAAAAAATTTCTTCTCCGGTAGTTAGACCAAGAGGCATACTATGAGTGTCCAAAATTCTACTACTCAAGAGGAAGGTTGATCTAATTTTACTAAAGCAGAAACTTTGTCCCTTCTACATTGAGAGTTTCTCTTTAAATATATAAATTCTGACAAATGACTTGATGATGGTAAAAAGATTGTCGATGGGAAACTTGCCACCACCTGTAAGTATCGAAGATTGAAAATGCTTGATAAGTACACTGTAATAATACCTCAATAAAACAGAACACCAAATAGTAATTTTAAAAATTAAAAAAAAAGATATAATAAAATTAAATTAAAATATTGAAACAATAAGGATTTCAAGAGAATTTTGGAGAGGTTGCAATAGCATCACTTGACTTCAAAAAAAAAAGTTGCAATAGTATCACTTAACTTCAAAAAAAAAAAAAAAAGGTTTAAGTACCTATATTTTAATATATATTTTATTACAAAAATATCCCAATCACCTTAAAATTTCTCTAATATACCAAATAATATCAACAAATTCAAGAATTAAAGTATAAATTCTTAATTAAAATAAATTTATTTAAAGTCAAGATTAAATGTTGTTGTGGGTGAAAAATTCACCAATGTGGTAGAATTTGCATGAATCACATAGAGAACTTGATTATGATAATTTTTATTTGTATTGTGCTTGAAGATTATTATTGCATATTTAAATAATCTAGGATTTTAACCTTTTTGATTTGTGCATATAATACATTGATGCAAGATTTCGAGAATCATGCTAATCCTTATCTTGGACGCTTCTGATGTAAATGAATAACAGTAACTAATATAATTGTCATTACATAATCTTTTTATTTTCATAATACTTAATGCACTCTAAGCATACTAATAATTGTCTACACCATGCATTATTGCTTACTTTAAAATAAGCGAGTTTATATCCGACACCAAGATTAAATTAGAGCACTTGCTACAACCTTACTCTCAACACATGGCAAAAGTGTTAAGATATGATATAATAATATTTTCAAATGTACAACACGTACCTTAATCGGTAACCACCTAATTAGGGTGCAGCGACAAAGATTTTCACAAGTATCTTCCAAAGAAATCACTTTCTCCTCCTCCTCTCGTCCTCTTATGGTGATGATATCATTAGTTTTTAACATTGTCTAGATTTTGGGCGGTGAATCGGGGGTCGGGGTAACTGCTGCTGATCACAACTCATTAGGAATAACATAATTCGCTTGATGATCAATAGGATAAGTAAAGTCTACATGAATGACAACGTGTGCTTCGATCGTGTAAAATTGTGAGCAAAGAAGGTAATCATGAAATCGAACGTGTCTACAAGATGCAAGCGTGTGTGTGCACAGTAGTTGATATAAGTTAAACGTTTAACAAATACATGTCTTCGTGCTCAAGTTCACAGTATTGTCATTTTCTTTGCCTTTACGTCAAATTAAAATTGATCAACCAACTATGCCGTCATAGTCCTTGTTGCTTCTTTTTGTTTGGATATCTGATTGTGAGCCCCTTTTGTAAGGTGTGTTGACATCTCGCATGCTTTTTTTCTCTTCACGTATATCACCTCTATAGTAAAATTTTCAAATATTTGAAATAATGAGGTTATAATATGACAACGTGCATGTTTGAGGATCAACATGTTGGTAGTCATGTTTGACATCTTTTGCTTATAAAATGAGTCTAGTCCGTTTATTACATCCAACACCTTTTTCCAAATATTTGAATGCCTCATAGCCAATAAAACAACATTTTGACATTTTTCCGTTGAAGTCACTAAGATGATATGCTCTCTAGTTACAAAATTAGCCATCAGGAACTTGTCGAGCCCATTTTCCTCAACTTATTATTCATACAAAAGTTAGTCACTTGTCAATCATATTTATAGACTAGATTTTAGATGTTTGTAATGACTTCTTACAGCCTCTGCATAAATTATTTCTATGCATCACCGTTTTTAGAATCCTCAATTTCTAAAGCCAAATAAAAAATATGATCATTCTCATCATTGTAAATTGTTACAAATAATATTTTAGAATATGTACTTTTTAAAAAAGTATAATTAACTGTTATTACTAGTATAATCAATAATTGAAACCCATTAATGAAAGAACCAAGCACCATAAAAAAGTACTAAAATGATTGTAAACATTCTTTTGTATGTATATGAATGTATCGGGTTGGCATTTTCTAATACATGACAATATAATGACACTAAAATTTACTTAGAAGTATGCATGCTTCTAAGAAAGACAAATCAAGTAGGAGTATATATGTTTGTCAGATGAATTGGTTGATGGGTACAGCAAGCGAGTTACTGGCTTATTGGTCATCTTATCAAAAAACAATTTCAAAATTGTATTTGCATAAAAAAAAAAAAAAACTATTGTTTTCATATCATACAACAAGGTTTGGCGTGCTAATAAAGCAACCCTTAAAGTTAAGTTGTCGAGGACAACTTCAATTTATTGAGGAACCTAGGTTAATCTTCCATCTCTCGGTTCCATTTGCTTTGTTCTATCTAATTAATTTTAGCTAATTCCTGCTATTTCAGCAAAACAATGCATTTGTAATAGAGAAATTATCCAAAATAGTCATTTTTTATTTTAAATTTATCAAAATAGCCTTTCTCATAGTTCTTTAGACAAAGAAGCCAAAAAAATTTATAAATGGACAAAAATATCCCTGTAGCAACCACATATAGGGATGTCTTTATAATATTTTAAAAGTTTTTGTAATTTGTAAAAATTTTTAGGAATCTATTTGTCATAATTTAAATATTTTTGCTATTTTTTGAATTAAAAAAAGTTTAAGGGCTACGAATGAGAAAAACCAATTTTGGTGACCACTTCAGGGATGTTTGCAATATTTGGAAACTTTTTACTAATTTTTATAATTAAAAAATATTAGGGTTACAAATGAGAAAAACCAAATGAAATTGGTTTGGGGGTATTTGTAATTGCTTAAAAAATTTTGTAAATTTGTAAAAATAGTTGAGAGCCTATTTGTCATATTTTAAATTTTTTTACTAATTTTTATAATTAAAATAATATTTTAAGAGTTACAAATGAGAAAAATAATTTTCTTGACCCAATTTGCCCCTTCCAATTTCGGTCACCGCTTGTGATAACCGAAATCAAAAAATTTCAATCGCCTTTTTTTATCTTCTTCCAAATTTTTGGCCTACCACCTTTATCAAGTTATTTTTGTTCATTTTTTGGTAACTTTCAATAAATGTTTAACAAAAAATTCTAACAACATTCTTCCAAACATATCGAAACTAAATCAAATGAGAAAGACTAAAGTAAAAATAGAGAAAAAGAAATAAATTTTATAATTTGGTTATAAAAAAATTTTTGTTCGTAATTATTATATTTAACTTATTTAGTTAATGAAATATGAAATTGACTATTTTAATAAATTAATTTTTAAAAATGATTAATTTTAAAAATTTTTCTTTATAATATTTTACTAAAATTACATTGCCTGAATAATGTAAAAATGTGCCATAAAATAGATATTATAATTTAACAAAATGATAAAATAATGGCAAAAAATTCACTCACTTTGGATGAAAGTTGGAGCAATAAAATTGTTGGAGTCACTAAATTATATTAACTAAGTGAGTAACTTGAATTTAAGAACAAATAGGATTATGTTGTGTATATTTATTTTTCTTACTCTTATTCTTTCTCTTTTAAGCTTTAATTTGTAATTGAGGGGTATTTTCATCGCGTATGCATGTTATTAGCCAAAATTAAATAACAAATTTGGGTGAGTAAGAATTAGGTTGGCCTAAATATTGGGCCATTTGGTTTAAAAAAAAAAAAAGAGGTTATTATTAGATACTTCCTTTGAGATGTATAATAATTTTATTTTATAATAAATTTTATAGAAAGATAAAATCATATCTCCTTTATATTGTTTTAATCATAAGTTGATTAATTAAAAATAAATAAATTATTAATTTATTTATTTTTTATAAGTAAAATTTTAATTTATGTGTACTTAATTTTTTATTCATAGGTACATTAAATGTCATTAATATATTATTATATTATCTTAAAAATAATTTATTATTAAAATTTTATAATACAACTATTATGACAAAAAAAATTATAAATAATTCAAATTATGATATTTTAATATTATTATTGGTTAACATTATTTAAATATTTATATAGTAAAATTGTTTATTTTAATATAAACTATAAATCTCATATGACGTATTGAGTAGTTTCAAATAAATTTATTAGATATTTAATAGGTATGTGTATATATTAAGAAATTAGTATAAAAATATATAGAACGAGATTAAGAGTGCATTGAATTTTACATAATTTTTTATCTTAATTTTTTAATTATTTGATTAATTAATTTTTAATGTTTAAAATTATATATAAAACGAGTAATTAATGCATCATAATTAATATAAATATGAAATATAATTTTAATTAATCCAAAGATGTATAAACAGGGCCTTTATCAAATTTTTTTCAAACTTAGTAGTAATATTATTTTGTGACAAATTTTATAAAAAAATATATACTTTATCTCTTTTAATTATAAATTGATTAATTAAAAAATAAATATATTTTTAATTTATTTATTTTTTTAACTAAAAATATAATTTACTCATTTTTATTTAAATTTTAAAACTTGTTAAGTATACTTTTTAAAATAAATAAAATTATTAAAAATATAATTATATAATATTAATTTTTTAATAAATAATATATATTTTTTTAATTTATAAATTTCAATTTATCATCAAAGTAATTAAAGGATGGAGGGTTGATAAATGTGTATTTCTATAATATATACCACAAACTAAATTTTAGAACTCGTTTCGCTCGTCCTCTCTTCTTGTTTTACCGGGAAATGAAATGGGGAAGAAACGGAGAGTCCCAGAGGTTCTGTGGAGGTTATTCAGAAACCGAGCCCGAAGTCTGGCCCACACGATAATTTCCCTAATCACTCAATTACAACCGGTAAAATGCCGATGCAACGGCCATCGCTGCTGTCTCATATGCAACGGTACAGAAAGCGCCATGTCGTTTCTTGTTCAACCGAATGATCCCTCTGATTACAGAAATCTACTCAATCAGTGCTTCATTGTTATAAACGACAACGCTCTCCCGCTCTCCGACTTCTCCCTGGACAATCGCTGGTCCCAGCTTCAGGTAACGGCTCCTTCTCACTAACCCCTTTTTATACTAAAATGGCACCATTATTTAGAATATAACACACACTTTTTGCTGAAAAATGGTCTGTATTGAATGTTGAATGCATTATGAATTTGCAACACTAAGGTTTTCATGGAGGGAAAAAAAATCTTAGAATTCTTCTTTTTTATGAAGAAAACGATGCTTGCATTTTATGAAATGTTAACATCTTTTCACTTATGTTTTGTACGTATGTATATATGTTGGGGACCATGAAACAAGTCGGTAACTCTTTTTTCTTCACACAAATTATGAGACAAGTTGGGGACCATGAAATTAAAAGCTTTAAATGGTTGATATTACATCTCATCTTTGTCATTCTCTTCGGGTACGTTATGTTTGAAATTGAGATGTTGTGGCATTTTTATAGGAGTGACTACAGACCCTACTAAGAGTTGATGCTTATCAAATACTTTTTAGATTTGCTTATAAAGTTAAGGGGAGAAATATCATACCGTTATTCCATTACTTACAAATTTTTAGATTCAATCTCATCCTTGAAAATGAATTGATCTTATTGTTAAACAAAAATTTCTCATAATTGGTATAAAAGTACAAAGCAACTGATTTTTGTTTGCACAGTTTTCTTTTTTGGTTTACACAAATTATGTTACAATTTATGCATCATTAGATTAATGCACTATCAGCACTTTTGAGTATTGAGATTAAATTTACGGTAAATATCTTCTAACTAATTACTTCTGGTCTAATATTAAGTGTCAACCACATGTTTGAAAAGGTATCACATATGTTCTAAATTTTCTAAAAGTATCATTTAGACAATGTTGTCATTTTGCATAAAAACTCCAAGAATAAATACTAAAAGTTTCAAATCTAAACTTAGATACAAACTTTTTTTACATAAACTAAAATATAAAAATTCAATTCAAAAAAAAATTGAAAAAGAAATTTTAAAAGAAACTATGCCAACTACCATGTCCCATCCAACAATGCTGCCATGAACCTTTAGAAGCGTTGCACAAATAACCGTAACATCGCACGCTGCCACTCAAATTCATTGTTGTTTGCCGTGATTGAAGTCATTGCTACCCCTGACTGACTCTCCATTGTCGGATCTATCTTCATTAGTCATCTATCATCATCCTAAATTTTTATATACTAAACCTTCGAAAATTGATGTTTGGACCCCATACTTTGAATTTATTGACAATGGATAATTAATTATCAATTGCACCTTTTTTGTTAGCTTTTTTCATTAACATTTGATTTGATTGTTGCTAAGCAACACAATATCCTAAATACATTGAATTGACTTCTAAAATGTGTCAAAAGAATGCTAAGTTGTAAAGACATGAAGGGAGCATGTGTAATTATTTCCATTGATTATATATTCATCTAACAGTTTAAAATTTCTACATAATTTGCATAGAAAAAGAGAGGTTGCTGCTCATGTGTATGCATCATTCTCTCCTCTTGTTATTGTTTTTTTTTTTCTTGTAAAATAAATATAGAAATGTGTAACTCTTCAGAGCTGTCTTTGTTTGAAATGTGGTCTCTATCATAATTCAAATCTATGTGAACAAAATGATTTTGCATCTCTGATATGTTTCAATCCCTGTCATTTATATCTCTTCAGATTGTCAAAAGGACCATTGAGATGATAATGGCTGAGCAACCAGTGTCTTCCAATATAATATGCAGTGGCTATGACAAGGCAAGTGTCATTCTCATCTTTGCTGGTGCCATATTTTTTCTTGACATCAACATTGTCCGACTTTGATTTTCTAGTCTTCTGATTATACTTCATCATGTATTTTTGTTTTTCCTAAGTTGTATTTATTGTTACTTATCTATGCATTTTGCTATATGATTTATGATCACAAATGAGAATTATCCAAGACTTTTTTATGACAAGGTTTTGTCTTCATTTAACAGGTTAAGCATTCAAGCCTCATTGTAGAGCTTCTAACTGATTCATCATGGGGTCTTCTCTTGAAGAGAGTATTCACCTTAAAGTGTTCTTTCATTGCATTCTTAAGCTGCCATAGTGTGTTTTTCTTGGTTTAGTTATTTCACATATTGAAATGCCCTTACATATCTGTAGGTTGGGGATGATGTCATGATCTATCTGCTAAAGTACTCATCAATATTTTTGCCTCTTCCTAATAAGAAACATCATCAAGTAGCAGGTCCTCCAGTTAATGATTTATGCCTTAAGTTGTCCAAGCTTAGAGCAGAGTCTCATTATCAACATCCCCCATTTATCCAATCTGGTAATCCATAGTTAATTTATCATATTTCATACTTATTTTTCATGGGTTTATTTATCAGCATATTTTACTTTTGCAAGGACCCCAAAAGAAGCGGAAAAGAGTTGATGACGTTAGTTTGACATTGGAGAGACAGCCAGGCAATTCTTTCATCAGCTGTTGTGACAACTTGAGTTCCATTGCTTGTGCTGGCTCTGATGGCATAATTTATTTAAGGCCATTCAGGTGGCTTCCTGGTTACAACCATGGTCAGTTAAGTTTCTCTGGACTAGCTACTTCAACAGATGTTGTTGCTTCTAAAAACAAGGATGATTCAGGTGAGAAACTTCAAGAAAACTCCAGTCAGGTTACAGCCAAGTCTAGAAAGTGTTCAAGACCATTTAGCTGGCAACGTCGCAAAAAGCACAGGCAAATAAATTTCGAAAAATTTACTGATAAGACTCCTTGTGTAACCATTTGCACTGATATGTTACATGGAAGGCTTCATGGTGTCTTTAACAACAGGGTAGGCCTTCATCAAAAATTGTTTTCTTTGAAGAATCTGAGAATGCCTTGGCTTTTGGCTTAAAACAATGGTCTGCATCCTGTTTGATTTATTTAATTTGTATTGAACTTGGAAAAGCATGTTTGAACATTTCTTGGTACTTGTGTTTTAATGGCTTACTGGAATCTTCTTATTGCCTTCACAATTTCATTTATTGTATCTTGAGCTGATGTTCTAATTTCTAATTTGATTTATCTGCAGATGCAAGCAAAATGCTTTTGCTGTTTGAAGCTACAAGCTCCCAAGTTAGTCAGGGAAAGGGATCATATTAACAGACATTCCATGTTCTACAATTTGGAATGGTCTTCTTCAATTCTCCCTCAGAAACGTATCTTTTAAGGGTTCTTAAAGTATGCACATAGCTTATGTGTTCTTTCTCAAACTTAAATTTGCTTACAAATGGCATTGTTGTCACACTAGTTTATCTACTCTTTAATCAGCAGTGAAGTCATATGTGATGATTCATTAGCATACACAATCCCAATGTTATAATTTTGTATAGTGAACAGCCATGAAATTACCATGAATCCCAGCTTATGATGTTATAAGGTACTGCTGCACCTCTTTTGGTTTTAGAAAGCTATTCATTGCCTTAACAATCTTCAGACATACTGAATTCCTTGAAGCCCAGTTTTGCAGATTCACAGTTTCTTATTGGGAATATATTTGGTCTATCTGGTGGAAATGTAAGTGCTCAGTTAATGCCATGTTCCCACAGCAGTGGCTTTTGTAGCATTGGATCTGCTTGCCTGTAAGTAGAGCATTACACGTGGAATCAATTTGGAGTTCGAACGTATTCTTAAATGTCATAATATTATTTTGGGATTTTATGATGTTTATATGTGATAGTTCCCGGTGGTAAAAGGAATCAGAAAGTTGTAGTTGTGATAGTTTCAATTAAGTTTCAATTATGCAGATTGGGGCCAGAATTATGTTAGGGCTTGTCCTTTTTCATGGCCCAACAAAATTCTTGAGAAAGTATAATTTCTGTTTAGAATTTTAGCCCATTATATACAGATTTCATAATTTGATACCCTCAGACTTATAATTTCCATATTCTGCCCCTGCTACCAATGTTTCTTGATGAGGCCCAAACAGGGAATCAAAGGCTCTAAATTGGTCAAGGTGAGAAGACACAGTTGGGGTGGGATTTGAGACCTTTTAGTATTTAACAGTGCAACCACTTTCATCTAATTAGGAGAAAATTTTTGACCAGGATAATATCCTTGATAGTTTTTAAATGGAAGCAATGCCGTCATTTATCAGGCAGATATGTGAAAAACTGATGTCGAATAACAAACCTGAGACTAAAAATAGCTAATTTATTCATAATAGAACCATAGACACTCAGATTAACTGCATTTACTTTTGTTTTGGGTTCTACAGGTTTCACTCTCTTGCTAAACTGCTAAAGATTCTCATTCGTAGATCTCATTGTTGCCAGCATTTGAGATTATTGAATAAGCATTGTGTTGTTCCATCATTGGATCAAAAAGCTACGGAAAATTCGAGCTCCTTGTCCGAGGTTAGTTATCTTTTTAGGACTTTCTCAATTTTTTAGGTGTATTAAGCGCAGAAAAGAAGCTTTCATATGACATGTTGTGGTGTAGGCCTTGCATGTCTACTGTTTTTGCATGCCTTTATGTTTTTACATATAAATGGTTAACTTTATAAGGGTCAAATCTGGCAGTGTGCATGGGACTTTTTTTTTTTCAACTTTTCATTGTTTTTTTTTCCTTTTGAAATGAGGGGAAGAGCTTAGATATCTGCTCCATCAATCTGGTTGCTTATCTATCTAGGCCATTGTTGACTCTGTGAACTATCAATTACTAATTTCATTTCCATCTGCTTCTCATATGAAACTAGACTTATTTTAGATTTTCTATTTCAGGTTAATGATCTGGGGAAAAAGGTACACGATAAATCTCATAGTTCCCGTACCAAAAATTGCAAGAGAAATCTGGAAGCCACTGATTCTCAATTTGAGGCAAGCAAGTCATATTGCTTGCGAAGTCAGGTGGTTTCATTCATATGGGCTGTTTGTAGGAGCATAATTCCTGCAGATTTGCTGGGAACTCCTTCTAACTGGAGAGTGCTGAGGAGAAATATTTCCAAGTTTCTTCGGCTAAGAAGATTTGAAAAATTTTCTGTGAAGCAGTGTATGCATAAGTTGAAAACCTTAAAGTTCCCTTTTTTTTCAAACAAACATGCTCTGTGCTTTTTGAATGCTCAGGTGCTAAAAGATTCAGCAGGACAGAAGGTACTAATGCATAAAGAATTCAGTAACTTGAATAATGCTGTGCTAAATTGGAAACACAAACTTTTAAGGAACTGGATTTTTTGGTTATTTTCATGTCTAGTTGTGCCTTTAGTGCAAGCCAACTTCTATGTCACTGAAAGTGAGCATGGTAAACAAGATATATATTATTATCGAAAGTCAGTTTGGAAAAAGTTGACAGACAAGGCTATAACTTGCTTGAAAGATAAGAGTTATTGTCACTTAGATGATGCAGCTGCTAAAGATGTTCTAAGCAAAAGATCTTTTGGTTTCTCAAATCTTCGACTTCTACCAAAAGAAGATGGAGTAAGGATGCTGGCAAATCTTAAAGCATCATCAAGAATTCTGGCAGAAAAATCATTTTTCGAAGAAACATGTACCAGAATGCAAAAGAATGCTCAGCTCTATCATAAAAGAGTGATGTTTGACCACTTCAAGTCTGTGAATTATGTTCTCCGTGATGCACATGCTGTTCTAAAAGGATTACTGTTGAAAGACCGGAGCCAGTTAGGGTCATCAGTGTTTGATTACAATGATATCTACAGAAGGTTATGCCCTTTTCTAATTAGTCTGAGGAATGGATCACCTACAGTTCCTAGTGTTTTTGTTGTGGTTTCTGATGTATCGAAAGCATTTGATTCCATTGATCAGGATAAACTGCTTAGGGTTATGAAAGATGTCATTGTGAAGGACGAATATATTCTTGAACAGTTTTATCAAGTTGTATGTACAAAGAAATCTTTGTGGGTTCATGGTAATCTTAAACTGATGGACGAAACCAGCAATTCTTATACAAGATTCGCATCTTCTATCACCTTTCCTCCATTGCATAGCATTCTTATTAACCAGGTATCCATCTTGGTTGCTTTATCAAGGAAAGTAAATGGTCTTTTTTATCTTATTGTATCTTTTATCTTTTCATTTGATGGGTTGTATCTTCTATTATATCCTCTTTGTTATTAGGATCATTTATAAGATAAAGAACTCTGCTCTATCTGAACTAACAAAAATGTTATCTTTCGATCACCTATTTACATATTGCTTTTCTAATGACTGATGACCTTGTACATATCTGTAATCTGGCTTGACATGTTAATATTGGACCTCCATTTCCAAATATTATTGATTTTTCTTTTTCTTTTTTTTTTCCTCGAAATGAGAAAAAATTTGCTTTGAGAACCTTGTCCTTGTGGCTTTTATTAAAGAAAAGGAAAAACTATTCAATTTTTGTTCTCTCCCACCCTGCCCCTCTCTCAATATAAATCAATTTTTTTTATCTTCCATTCATGATTTCTTCTTTTGGGTACTGATGTCTTTTGAAAGTCATGGTTGATCTGTATTTTGAATAAATAGAGATGTCCTATTTTGAGCAAGCTAATACTCTGGTTGTTTTCCACTTTTCTCTTGGGATAACGTGGCAGGGTTGGAGCCGGTGTGTGAGGAAAGAAGAACTTCTTTTTATCTTAAATGAGCATGTGAAGTGCAATGTGCTACAGTTGGATAAAAAATTTTACCTGCAAGGTGTAGGCATACCTCAAGGAAGTGTTTTATCTTCTCTGCTTTGCTCATTATACTACGGAGATATGGAAAGGAATGTCGTCTATCCATTTCTTGAGAAAACTCGAGAATCTGCTGCTGAAGTTCTATCCAGAAGTCATAATTATGGACAGAATGCTGGGAATGATAACAATAGCTCTTCCCCAAGTTATATACTCCTTAGATTTATAGATGACTTCCTTTTTATATCAACATCAAAGAAGCAAGCCACTAACTTCTTCAACAGATTGCATAGGGGATTTCGGGATTACAACTGCTACATGAATGAGGAAAAGTTCTGTGTAAGTTTTGATGTTGGGCATAACTCAGAGCTTCCATCAAACAGAGTAATTGTAGGTGATGATGGCATCACATTTCTTCGATGGAGTGGTTTGCTTATCAATTCTAGCACTTTAGAAGTTCAGGGAGATTACATGAGGTTTGTTTCTGTTTTATGGTTTGTTTCTAGTGGGAGATGAATCCTATTCTGTTTTTATTTGGTTTTTTACCATTGATATTTTGTTGGACTGCCAGTCCACGTTTACGTTCATTTGAGGTTCATAGTTTTAATTGCTAGGGGACACATTTATTACAATTACTGCCATTTCACAAATATTCCTTTCTTTATATAATTTAATAGGGTGCAATTTACTCTGAAATTCCAAATTGTTAATCCTAGTACAATTGTTTGAGCTCTTACCTACAAGTTTAAGCTTTTAGCCCAAATAGAAAAGGAAGATATCTTTTGCTTATATAACATCTAGCAATATTAAATAACTGTTTGGCCAAAAACAGCTTGACCAAAGAAAAGGAAGATGTCTTGACCAAGGTGCCTTGGGTTTGAATCCTCCAGTGTATTGCACTTGTATTTATATTTGTTATTTGCAATTGTTTTTGTTTCTGTCTTCTGTCTCTATTTGAGCTTGATTCATGTGATAAGTCCATTGAGTATCAGTCTTCAATGTGAGAGGGCCCATTAGAGCGTAATACTATTGTTTGAACCTTTAAATACAAGTTTGAGATTTTAAATCAAGTAGTAACTTAACCCCAATGGTATCATTGACCTGATACTTTCAGACCTTCAATTAAATCATTTGTCATTAATAATGTTGAACCAAAATTTCTTTCTTCAATTGGCTTAGTCAATATTTGTCAAATATTTTTTCTATGGTTTACATCTTATGTTGTGGGTGTAAAAGTCAAGCATCAACTTAATGTTTTGGCTGGTGTACATGAACAAGTACATTAGTAATAGGTATTTTTTTTTATTATGCACATGTACATCTATGAATGGTCAAACCGTATTCCCAATGAGATATGGGAATACTCTACAATGATGATGCTAGATTTGAATTAAGCCATTGTTGCAACTCAAAAAGTTCAAAAGTAAGATCTAATTGATTAAGTTTGAAGATACTGAAGAATTTGTTTAGATGCTGTTCAATTTATTCTGGTGCACATATTCTACCTCAGATGCTATTCCATGTCATATGATTCATCTTTGAATCTGCTAGTGTTATTGATTAGTTGCATATGATTAAATATTTAGAATTTAGTACTGCATAGTAATATCATCAGTTATTTTTGAAACAGTAAGCGTGCACAATGTGATTACAATAATGTCTATTTTACAGTAAATTGTGAATTACTAAACAGGTATTTAAGTAACCATTTGAGTACTACACTTACTGTCTGTTGGCAAGGAAAACCAGTTCAACATCTAAAGTCGAGGTTACGTGGCTTCATGAGACCTAAATGCCATCCCATATTCTTTGACTCAAATATAAACTCAGCTGCTGTTGTCAGATTGAATATCTACCAAGCTTTTCTGTTATGTGCAATGAAATTCCATTGCTATATCTCTGACTTATCATACATTTGCAATCTCAGTGCAAATTCATATTTCAAAATCATTGAAGGATCCTTAAGGTACTGTCTTTTTATGAGCTAACCTATTGTTCTGTATAAGAAATCCTATTCAAATATCTTAATTGCTAGAAACCTTAAATTAGTCATTGATTTTCTCTCTCTCTCTCTCTTTTTGTTTTGAATTGTAAGGTATATGCATGTGCTGATTACGAAAAGAATGAATTGTGCTCAGTCCAATTTGCATCCGAAACTTCAACTGGAAAAGGATGAAGTTGAATGGCTTGGATTAAATGGGTTTGTACAAGTGTTGGAAAGAAAACAGTGTCGGCATAAAGGGTTGTTGTCATTGTTGAGGAGTAAGTTGTTGGGACATAGAATCACAGGGTGTGTCTCATGTGAACTGAAGTATGCCGTTGATAGGTCGCATTCCTCTTTGATGTGGAAAATCAAGTATTAGACTCCCAGAGCCAGCGGTGGAGGTATGTTGAAAACAAATATTTAGCCTGTCAATTGTTGTCACATTTAGTAGGGAAGAAAATAAAACATCTCTTCCCTTTTCTCTTTAGCGACGAGTTTAAGAATTGAGAGTCAAATGGTACTGGGTGAGAGGCAGAGACCACAAAATCCTAAGTATATTTATTGCCTGGCAGGGAAAGAGAATAAAATAATTTTGATGGGGTTATGACAAATTGTTGAAATTTGGAGAAAATATAGTTTAGTTTAGCGTAGTAGTAGTCTGGCAGTACACAGTCGGAGTGGTGAAGAATAATCTTAATCCATCCTATCAAACAATATTGGACTTTCTTATGTTAAAGCATATTTCATAAAATCACTTGGAACTTTTTTGTAAAATTATTAAGAAAAAAAAAAGTTACAACTACTTAACACTATTCTTTTTATTAAAAAAAAAGGGTTAAAGGATTATTGTAGACAACAGTATGTATATTTTTCCAACTTTAACAAGTATCCATCGTTGCTGCTAATTTGTATTTAAAATGCTGTTGGATGGGAAGCAAATGACTTGTGTTTTTGGAACGAAAACAACATTAAAAGCCAAAACGACTGTGCCATATTTGCCATGATACTGCGAGACAACATAGACACAGACACAGACCTAGGCATGCAATGCATTGCCCTGTATCATCTTATCACGTCAACTAGCAAACAAAAGTGAGTATCCACTAAATATTTTAATTATTATACTTGATGGGTTTGATTGACTTGATTTCTACCAGATAATTATCTTCTACCCATTTGTTTTCTCAAGTTTCCCAGAGGACCATAAGTTTTCTCTGACTTCCTCCTTGCTACAATAACATTGGCTAGTGTTTAAATTTGTACCACATTTGAGACATAGCCCTTTGCAACTTGGATCGCAAATTGCATTTATGGTAATTTCCAAATGCACCATGTCTCTTATATTCTTTGAAATATCAATTTCTTTTTCTTCCAGAGGAATATATAGCCCATCATCCCAATCTATCACAGCATCATCATCACCTTCCTCCGTTGAACTATTTCCAGTAGACGATGACTTAGATGTATGCTCCCCAAACATCATTCCTATATCAATAATCTCAGGTTCCTCGACGGGCTGCTCAGTTAGTAAAAGCGAAAAGTTGGAGAACACGCTCTCAGCAGCTGGCTCACCACATCCTCAACATAAAACAAGCACATTATTAAGTTCCATCAAAAGGGACAGAGAAAAAAAAAATGCCAAAGTTTTGCAGTCAAATGAACCACAACAGTAGACATAGTAAACAAATGCTGGTATTGATCTCACCGGAGTAGCCATAAACCTAATGCATGGAATAAGAGGAACCATAGATTACGCAGAATGCTTCAACTTAACTTTTCAAACATAACAGAATATAGGACCTTTTTCCTTCCACAGAGAAAAGAGAAATTATTTAACCAAATAAATTGAGAAACCAACTCCGAAAAGGTATCAATGGGGTCAAGGAGTAGCAAGGGCTGTGAAATGCCATGAGCCTATGACTAAAAGGTTGGCCAACCCCAGGAGAACATTTATAACTTCGAGCGAGTAATCTTTTCGTTTTCTAGTCCACCCACCCACCCACCAAAGAAAAGGTTGAAACTGTACTAATGTTAGGGAAACGAGCGAGGAAATCTTATTAACAATGGCATTAACTAACCAAAGTTTGCTTCAAACATAGGCACTACATTCATTTCACATTGATATAACAAGGCTACTATCATCATAGCAGGAATTCAGAGGCATCATTAGCAACGGCAAACTTTCACCATACAATAACATGCATTTATGTATACATGTTTGTTTCCCTTATTTTGATCACTAGCACGCGTTGAGGTACAATAAATGTTCCCAAGATTCTCCACTAGATCACTTGACAAGTTCTAAAAGTTGATGTGTTAGAATATGTTTTAAAAATCATTTGTGTTATTGACTTTAAAAGATACATTTATTTCGTACATATACTATGTATTAATAAAAAAAATATTTATAAATATATACTATTTTTTTTATTTAGTTATGTATATAAATAAAACATATTTATGAATTGTTTAGATGATTCATTTAATAGTTAAATAATATTATCAAAATTGCTCGTTACAGAAGTGATATCAATTGAGTAACGATGTTACATAGTAAGTATACTAAATGTCTCCGGTAATATCATGGAATAATATTAATGCGAGTAATATGATGATCACGTTATTAAGATATTAGTATTGAATAAATAGTTAGAGAACTATTTATTTGAACATGACCACACAATAATAAATCACATAATATTGCATGTAGTTAATAATTTATTGGGTAATTGTACTAATGTATGATATTGTTTTTTGAACTGAGACATCACTAACAAATCCGATGTAAATGCACATGGTTCATATGGTGAATAAGTACGAGGTTAGTTACGTCTTCTATAATAAAGTTGGTTTGATTATGCATTATTTATATTTGAAAATGTATGATAATTAAGATGGAATCCGTTAACTTAATATGCATAGAAATGGAATTTCCGCTAACTCGATCCAAATTCGAGTTTCTAGACGAACATCGATGAATAGCTGAAAAAGTAAATTTTTAACTAGAGTGATCAAGCGTCACAAGAAAAAGTTAATAGTGACAAGTTTAACGCATATAAATCAATAGTTCGTACTTTTATCGATAAAAAATTTTGATGTACTGTGAACTTTAAATCGATTGGAATTAGAAAAAAAAAACTTTACTCACATAATATGTATAATTGAAATAAAAATTGATGAAATATGATTTCATTGTAAATTAAAGACTATAACACATTACTAAATATTAACTATAATTGTTAAATAATTAATGAGTTCGATAAACCTGAAAAGTTCAAAATAAGTTTACAACTATTCTATAATAAACTCATATGGTCACACCAATAACTAAAAATAATGAGAAAAAAATATTATCGATAGCAAAACTAACATATTTGAGATAATATTTAAGTCGAGATAAATATATATAATCGTTATATATATTTATGAAAGTATTTAAATAATTTTTTTGAAATTTGCATTGAAATATAATTTATTATAAATTAAATGGTAAAATTGATAATATTGGTTATTGAAGAACTTAAGTGAAAAAGTAGAATTATATAGAATGTCAATTAACACATACACACATATGTATACGCTTAATTGTGTTAACACACACACACACACACACATATGCTTAATTGTGTTTTTGATTAAAAGTTAGCAAAATATTTACATTTAAGTTCAAATACTTAAATGTTCAAAATAAAAATTATGAAATAATGTTTATATTATGCATGACACATAATTACTTTTTAATTAAAAGTGATGACAAATTTGAAAAGGCATGGATATTTTAAGTGCGTGTATGCGCGCGCGCGTGTATAAAAGCCCTTTCTCCCAATTCAGCCAAGTAAGATTATCAAGTTTTTGATAGTGTAAATTATGGTATTATGGTATTTCCACACAATTAAAGATAAGCAATCATCTCTCATCAATCTAGTATCGATTGAACTTATCCAAGATATCATTTCATGTATATATAAGATATATGTATAATTGACATTCTACATGTTTATAAAAATGCATGAATAAATTTAAACTTTAATTTAATGCATATTATAAGCAATTAAATCCAACAATGATACAAAAGCATACCATGTAATTTATCGTTGTGTGGTCATGTTAATACATAATATATGTACAAGACAAATGTATTTATAAAATCAATAATACAAATGGTTTATAAGACATACTCTAACAAATCATGTCTTCAAGGCAAAATGGTCAAATTGCTCTTTAAGAGTAAAAGATATGTGTGTGGACCATTCGGCAAACAAACTCGAAGAAAGTTTGACTACTTCATTACCTTGATTGATAATATGTCGTAGTATTAGTATATGTATTTGATGAAATATAAATTTAAATCATTTGAAAAGTTCAAGAAATTCAAAAATGAAGTAGAAAAATAAACCGAAAAAAGTATTAAATATCTACAATAAGATTGTGGAGGTGAACACTTAAGTATTGAATTTCGAAAATTCTTGATAGAAAATAAAATACTTTCCTACTTGACTTCTCTTTGTACGCTACAACTTAATGATGTAGTAGAGAGGAGAAATCGTACCATGTTAAATATGGTACGATTTATGATGATTTCACAAATTTGCCGTTGTATCTGTAGGGTTATGTCCTACAGACTGCTGTGTATATCCTGAACAAAATCTCGTCGAAATCAGTCTAAAAGATTCCGTATGAGATATGAAGTGGTAAGAAACCTAATTTCAATTATATGAGAATTTGGGGTTGTACAATTTATGTTAAATTAGTTAACATTGATAAGTTGGAGCATAAATCAAAGAAGAATCGGTTCATTAGATATTTTAAAGATAGTTTGAGATATATTATTTTTATTTTTTTAATAAAAAAAATCGATCAATAGAAATAAATACCTCTTAAAAAAATGAGCTTTTAGAAAAAGGTAGTGTTAATAGAAATATTGAGTTTAAGGAAGAGTCCTTAATGCCTCAGACCAACACTATTGTAGTTGGATCGTCTAGTTAGTAGGCTTCAATACTAATTATAATTCAAAGATCTTTTAGAATATTGAAACTTTTAGAACGATACAGGTTTCTCTATAAGCATGAATATAACTCGTGCTTAATAAGAGAAACTAGTAATGGTGATTATCCTAAAAGTTATGAAGAAGTTATCATAAATCAAGGTTCAGGAAAATGACTAGAGGCAATAGAGTCTGAAATTCAATCCACGTATACCAATCAAGTTTGGACACTTGTGGATCCCCCAAAAAGAATAAATCTTATTGGTTGTAAATATATTTTCAAGAGAAATATTGACAAAGATAGCCAGGTAAAAACTTATAAAGTTAGGTTTATGGCGAAAGGTTAAACACATAAATAATGGTTGGATTATGAGAAAACCATTTTATCAATAACTATAATTAAGCCCATCCAAATTATGCTAGTTATTACTGCATACTATGACTATGAGATCTGACGAATAAAAGTAAAAATTACTTTTCTCGATAGACATTTTAAAGAAAATACTTACATAGAACAGTTCATGGGTTTTGTATTCGCTGTAAATAAAAATAAAGTACACAAGATGCATTGATCAGTTTATGGATTGAAACAAGCTTCCAGGAGCTAGAACGTGCAATTTAATAAGCTGATCAAATCGTGTGGGTTTGTGAAAAATACAGATGAATCCTGTGTTTATAAATAAGTTAGAGATCATGCTATAATATTTATCATATTGTATATGGATGATATGTTGCTGATAGACAATAATACTGACATGATGACTGAGATAAAAATATGGTTATCCAGAAACTTCTCTATGAAAAACTTAAGAGAGATCTTATGTCTTTGAAGTTCACGTTTATAGAGATAGAACAAAAAGGATAATTGAATTATCTTAAAAGTTATACATAGAAAGAATGTTAAAAAAGTTTAATATGGAGAACTCTAAGAGAAGACTTCTGCCCTTCATTCAATATCTTCATCTTTATAAAAATATAGGTTCACAGACCGATGAAAGAGATAACAAATGCATAACATACTTTATGCTTCGACAATAGGTAGTATGATATACACAATGCTATGTACAAATCCTGATGTAGCATATGTCATAAGTATTACGAGCATATATCAGGCTAATTCAGGAGAGAAACATTGGTTAGCTTTGAAATCGATCCTTAAGTATTTAATAAGGACTAAGGATTTAGTTTTGAGTCATGGATATCATGAGTTGAGTATTCAGGGATACTTAAACTCAAATTTTCAATTAGATGTCGATGATACAAAGTCTATATCAATATTCATTTTTGTATGTAATGAAGGAGCTGTTAGTTGAAAAAGTTCCAAACCTACCACGATAACTGACCACAACAAAAGTTAAATATATTGTTGCTTCAAAAGTAGCCAAAGAGGCTGTTTGGGTGCAAAAGTTCGTATATAAATATGGTGTGATTCCTAACATGGGTTATTCGGTAACAGTATTTTGTAACAACACCGAAGCTATTGCTAAAGCGAAAGAACCAATAGAACACCAAAAATTTAAGTATATTAACGTCAATATCACATTTTGAGAGAGTTCGTTAGAGTTAAAAAAATTATAATCCAAAAAGTATTTTCAGCGAACAATGTGACTGACCCACTGATTAAAGCGATAACACAGAAATAACTGAACCTTCATCTTTAAAATATGGGTATGAGATATTATAGTGAATGGCTTGAATGTAAGTGGAAGATTGTTAGAGTATACCCTAAAAATCATTTGTGTTATCTATTTAAAAGATATATTTATTTTGTATATACACAATGTATTAATGAAAAAAAAAATTATTCACAAATGTATATTTTTTTTATTTAGTCATGCATATAAATAAAGTATATTTGTTAATTGTACAAATAATTTATTTAATAGTTAAATGATATTATCAAAATTATTTCCTACGAAAGTGATATCAATTGAGTAATGATATTGCATAATAGACAACTTAATTATCTTCGACGAATATCATAAGATGATATTAGTGCGGATAACATGATAGTCATATTATTAAGATATTAGTATGAAATAAATAGTTAGAAAAATATTTATTTAGACATAACTACGTAACAATAAATCACATGATATTGCATATAATTAATAATTTATTGTATAATTGTACTAGTGTTCGATGTTATCATTTGACCTGAGACATCACTAATGAATTCGGTATAGATACATATTGTTCATATGGTGAATAAGTATAAGATTAGTCACGTCTTGTATCATAAAACCGATTTGATTATGTATTATTTGTATTTGAAAATGTGTAATAGTCAAGATATGATCTATTGACTCGAACGCATAGGATTGGAGTTTTTACTGACTTGATCTATATTCGAGTTTTCAGATAGACATTGATAAATGGCTGAAAAAATAGATCTATGGTTATAGTAATCAAATATTATATAAAAGAGTTTATGGTGATAAGTTCAGTACATATAAATTGATAGTTTATAATTTTATCGATAAAAGATTTTGACGTATCATGAATCTTAAATTGATTGAGATTAGACAACAAAAAGACTTTGCCCACACGGTATGTACAATTGAGATGGGAATTGAAAAAATATGACTTCATTGTATATTAAAAACTATGACAAATTATTATATATTAACCATAATTGTTAAACAATCAAAAAAATTGATAAACCTGATAAATTCGAAATAACTGCACGACTGCTCTACAATGAACTCACATAGTCACACTAATAACCAAACGCAATGAAAATCATTTGAAAGAGAAAAATATTATCGATAGCGAGGTTAGTACTTTTAAAATAATATTTAAATTGAAATAAATGTATATAATCATTATATATATTTATGAATTTTTTAATAAAGAATTTTTCTTGAGTTTGCATTGAAATATAATTTAATGTAAATTACATGATAAAATTAATAATATTAATTATCAAAAAATTTAGTAAAAAAGTGTAATTATGAGATAATTATACATTAGCCTATGTATATATTTTTAATTACGTTTTGGTTAAAAGTTAATCAAATATTTACATTTAAGTCCAAATCCTTAAATGTTCAAAATAAAAATTATGAGATAATATCTATATTATTCATTACACATAATTATTTTTTAATTAAATGTAAGGACAAATTTAAAAAGACATGAATATTTCAAATATATATACATACTTACTTTACTAAATTGTGTAATTTTGCAAACCAAAACAAGAGTCCTTTTTTCCAATTCGGTCAAGCAAGATTCTCAAGTTTTTGGTGATACAAATTATGGTATTTTTACACAATTGGAAGTATTCAATCACTCCTCGTTAATCTAATATTAATTGAATTCATCCAAAATGTCATTTCACGTATATATGGGATATATGTATATTTAGCATTCTCTGTGTTTATGAAAATGAATATAAGAATTCAAACTTTAATTTAATACATACTATAAGCATTTCAACCCAACAATGTGCCACCATTATATCAAATTAAAAGAATCAACCATGCTGCCAGCAGAAACTTCAAAGTTGGCAACACATTTTTCAAACTAAACAAGCTCCATGTCATGCACGATATGAATTTTGATATTTTTTAGGCGGTTATATGTTTTAAGCTTGATTTCCAAATGATTAGGCTATCCATACATACATTTAACAATATATTAATCATTTTCAACAATTCCAAAATTCCAAATGAGTGGAATACCCATATGTACATTAGACACTGTAATTCCGACAAGTAAACATGAAACATATTTCATGGTGACATCTCTGCCACTACTTTAAAGGAAGACAAGTTCCCTGTTCGAAAAAACCAAATGCACTTACTCTCAATTATCCAAGAAACCTTTCCTAAATCTCATGGGAAAAACTAGACATGAGATAAATAAGACCAGAATTGGTAGAGTTATTTATTCTAAACAGTGATTTTTAACGTTTTTCATTTTTCTGTATAAAATATTTTGGTAATTACCTCATTATTATTTTCCACCTTCTGCATTTGAAAAAATAATACCACTAAATATGACATTTAAAAAAAAAGAAATCAAGGACTAGTATAACACCCATCGGAAAACCAATGTTAGAAACTCTTGATTGTAATTCTGGAAAGCGTTTGACAATTTGCTTCTCAGAACTTTCAGAGTCTATGACCAGACAGTGTTTTTTGCTTTCCAACTCTCAAAAGCAAACAAAAAACAAAAGCAGAAAAAAAAAATGTGAGACTTTTAGCCTCCAATCAAACAACAAAAAACCATTCAACAAGAGATATTGGATTACAGAGTAACTTTTGCACTCCAATCTACCGTTCATGTAGGGAATCACACACACACACACAAAGAACACAAAGAAAAAGCGCCAAATAAACTTTAAGCTTCCTGACAATGTTCAGTTTCTGATAATATAAGTCTGTTGCTCTAGGCACTGAAAAACTTTATACAATTGGCACCAATTCCGAGAGAAAGGAACACAAAAATGTAAAGAGAGTGGATTTAAAGAACATGGGAACATAATAGTGCAATACAGAAACAAAAAGAAAGAAGTGAAAAACAGATTGGCGAAGAAGTAAAATCAACCGTTAACTGAAATTAAATACCTGTTGCAACTAAGGGTGAGGACTGTTCTAATGATTCCATCAAGCCTCAACTTTTGCTTCTTCCTTGTCACATCAATTGACATCTGAACAGGTGTTCCATTTGGATAATCTTTCACAGCTTTTGTAACCCGTAAACCCATCGCTGAAGGCCCAGACATTGAAATTTCAGTTGAAAGCTTTCCTAAACCAAGCCTCTCTAAAGTTGTACAATACTCAACATGCGTAACGGAAGGGTTTCTCTTGTAATTAACTGTCCCTACCCATGGCGATCCTGCACCTTCAATGTCCTGTTGATCTTCCCAGTCAAAAAATTGTGTGTCATTTTCAGTAAATGACTGGTGTCTTGGGTATGTAGAATCTCTTGCAATTGAAAGCAATCTATTATTACTGCAACTTTTGTAAATACTTCTGGTACTACAAATGGAATGGAATCGGTGCAAGAAACAATGTGTTTGAGGTTTTGGATTAAGTAGCTTGATATGCAGTAGGGGGGCAACAGGGCACGACGACAATCTAAGTGACATTTCGGACAATAGAAAATTATGCAAGAAAAAAAAAAGAGTAACTGTGACAAGATTCTGGACAGAAAATATTGTAACCCTGATTAGTGAGGACAAACGAAGATGAGTACCAACAACCCACCTGCCAGAGAAAGAAATGAAGATGAATCAGGATGCAGAAATGTTGAAACAACAGACTGATATTTAACATGATGCCAAATTGTAACAGATTCTGAATAAGAAAAGTGTTGAGCATTTATACAAACAACTTATAGGCAAACAGATTTTGTAGGCTTGTACCAAAATTAATAATCAAAATATAAACAAACAAAAAGATCCTTCTAGTTACCTTGGAGGAGCTTGTTGCCTGCGACATTATTCAATGCGGTTTCCACATGTGAAGATATTTATAACAATAAAAGTACGAGGATAAAGAAAGAAACCAGAGGCTAACACAAAAGTGTGGCAGCGTGGTATAGCATTAGTATTAGTATAGGACAGCGGTGTGTGCCGGAATCCCGTTGCATGGCAAAAGAATGTTCTTAGTTGGAGGACTGAGTTTTGCGTACGATATATCTTCTTAAAAAAATAATTTAATTTATGATAAGTGAGGTCCAACTCTATTTTAATTTTAATATTCATTTACGCATAATAAATACATCTATAAAAAATTTATAAATCTTAGAATATAATAAAACAAGTATATATAAAATTTTACTGTAACGAAAGCGTCACAAAATTATATGGGAAAGAATATGACATAATTTTAATTAAATAAAAAATAAATATTTTTAAATTTTATAAAGATAAATTTTACGTACTTTAATAAATATATATTTTTAAAAAAAATTAATAATCTAATATACGAGAACATATTTAAAAGAAAAATCAAATCCTTAACTCTACTGCATCATCTAAGAGATAAAGTATATATAGTTAGTTACTCAATCAACCAATACCATCTCCAACTAGACTTTTAACAAGTGCTAATTTATACAGTGTATTATTTTTTTTTATTAAAATTTAAATTTGTATGACTTACTTTAAATCATCCCAGACATTTAATTTTTTATTATTTAATTATTTATTTATTTTTAAACTAATTAGTTATTTTAATATATATATATATATATATCTAAATAGAATAAGAACAATAAAAAATTACTCAACACTTAAGTAAGGTTTGAATGAATTATTCTCAAAATTACTCTTATAGATTAAATAATGCAGCACCACACATAATATCTTTTTCTTAAATAATTTAATTAAAATAATTTAGTTACAAAAGAGTTCTAAGATAAATGCATAATATGGTATAATATATAATATCCTATAAATATTTCTAACATAAAATACATAATATCTTATGTTGTATTTACTGTAAATATATATTATAATAAATGTTATATTTATCATAAATACATCATATTTATCATAGATATAATATATTTAACAGCAAGCATGCAATATCAGACGCCTCTTCTCCCGTGTTGATCGGCAACAATTGTATTCATGAATATAATCAGATACCTATAATGGGACTGTAAAAAATACTAATTTTTTAAACTTAGAAGAGAAGATATAAAAAATAAATTAATATATAAAATTTACACGCATAAAATTATTTTATTATTTTAATTAATTATTTAATAATAAAAAATAACTTTAAAAAATTTTAAATATAATTTTACTAAATTTAAATTAAAAAAAAAAACGTGAAAACAAACCTTTGTTTAATTCATCAATACAAACAAATTTTTTCCAACTCAATTTTCCCTTTTCTTGGCAATCAACATTATTCTGCACAATTACTTGCCTTACCATCGTTTCTGATTTTGGCTTATCCAATTTATATTGTGATTCATGAATGAAAAATAACAAAAAAATTACTAAATCCAAACACAGATACATGCTTTGATCGTCGTCATCGACTTAATGTTTCATTGGAACCATCGAGTTAAGGTTTCATTTGGATTTGTGATGTTCCTATTGTGCTTTGAAAATAAAGCTGAAAAAGTGTTTGATAACACAGTTTCAGCAGCTGTCTCTCAAAGCCATACTACAGTAAAACCAAACAAAGCCTAAATTCAGCTCAAGCAAGGCAACAAAATGATTAATTAATTAATTAAACGTAAATGCAAATGCATCTTACCTTCTGGTTGTCGCCTCAACAGTACAAAATGTGGTTTTAAGGGCACCAGAATTATAAGAAAGAGTGAGAGATTGAGAAAAAACAACATAAAATTATCGTCTAAACCATTATCCAAGGGTCATAAACCATCCAGATGGTCTAAAGCTAATACGTTAAGAAACTCCAGCCGCCCCAAAATGTCAGTAGACAGTAGATACCACCACCAATACCACCACCGCATCAAACGGGAAAACTACAAATTGAGAAGAAATAAAACCACAACCGCAAATGCCAACACGGACACAAACAATAAAAAGCAAGAAACCCTACCAATTTTTCAAATTGACTCTAAAATCAGTCCACAGGATTGTCAACCTCGGCATAAGCAGCCTCGAGGTGTGCCTGTTCGGCTTCTTGCACGTCCTTCTCCGTCTTCCTTCCTTTCTTGGACTTGTAGTACACACTCATGAAGGTTCCCACAGCTTTATACTTCGTCCTGCATTGCTCATAGAGTTCACCATCAAACATCCTCCAAAAATTCTTTTCGTTCAGCTCAGATACTGCATATTGTGGCTGGTAACCATGATTTTCAATCAGCCACTGCTCCATTTTACGAACTGCCTCAGAACCATCAAATACCTCACCCCTCAATACAGGACCTGGTGAATAGTAGACCCCAACATCTGTAAACATCTGAGCATAAGGTGTGTCTCCCTGTCTGTGATGGTACTCAAAACCTGGCTCAGGATATACCATAGTTTTGAACGGAAGCTTGTACAGCCTATGTGGGCACAGCCAAAGTGGATATACCTGAAAATTTTGGTACAAAAGTATTATATCAATGAAGACAAAGTCTTCAAGAACAATAATAGTACAAAATTTGTAGTAATAGAAATACACCTAGTAACCACCAGAGCACTCAAACATGAAGCTATTGATATTTCAAATTAAATAATAATGTAATTTATTAATATTGTAAGTATATATCTATTAATTTATTATCATAAACAAGTCCAGGATATTTAATAATTTTAGTAATATAAACAGAGTTAATGGTTTAATTAATTTTAAAAAAATTTAGTTGGGCAATTTTAGCTCATTCATTTATATAATTTTGCCTAGTCCAGTACCACAACAAACATGGAGTAGCATTATATATAAAATGCTATTCAGTCCAATATAATCCCACAAAAATAATACAGTCCGGTCTAGCATGCAAGAAGCAAACTCAAGATAATGCAAATACAGACTGCCCATAACCAAATTAAGGAGACAAGAAATCTACAGAAACTTGAACCCCTTTCAAGGCAGAATCCATTTGCTGCTATAGTTATATTAACAATAATAACAAACTTGAGGCTCCTTGACACTGAGTGATTTAGCAATTTTGTAAGCAAATGGTGTTGAGCATTTCAATTGTTATAGCACAGGAGCTACTCAATTAAGTTTGAACTTGTGTTTACGGATTCTAGTTATCAGTACCCTACATTGCGATAATGTTAAATTGATTAACAAATAAACTTGTATTAAGCAATTTGATGATATGCTACTTGGATTCCCAGCAGAAGTAGGTATAGGCCTAAATGCCTACGTTATGATTTTCCTTTCCTTTATATTTTACCTGTTCTTCATTTCACGGTCCTTTTTTGCCACCCCTAATAGTTTTGTCATAAAGCTCTCAGGTCTACAACGAAATATCTAGCTCTCTTAATTAGACACCAAAATAATAATTTTCCTAATGATTTGGTGCAAAAATCTTAGCCTTCTTCAGAACTGGTTTCTAAAAATGTTTTCTTGTAGCAATCTGCAGTCAAAGTAGCCATGACAATTCACATCAAAGACAACAAAATTTCATTAGAAATATGAGAGTAAACTACAGCCAAAAGAAAAATAAGGAAAATAAGGTTACCTCCATCTCACGGTGGACCCACTCAAGGGCATCCCCAACCTTGTAAAGAGGAACAAGCATGTCCTGAATGACATGCATCTCATGGTAATAGTTTCTGATGGCTTCTCCTTGAGTAGCCTTAAGTAAAGAAACCTTTGGTGGCATCAACCAGCCAAACAGAAACCTGAACCAGAGTTGATCAGCAAATGGTAGGATGAGCTTCCCCTCCCAGTACAAAGACCTTGTGTGCCTGTGATAATACTCCCTAGTTGGTATGAACTCCGTGAACTCTCCTTTCTTCAATGCCTTCTGTGCATGCTGATAGAACCAGGGTTTAAACCACCAACCGACACTGTTAATCACATTTCCCTTTTTCTTTGCTTCTTCTTTTGAGGCATATCTCCCAGTCATGAATACAGCTTCTGTAGAAGTGTAAATCATGCCTTCTACAAAATCTGGAACCTTAACTGGATTGTCCTGATCACCATCTCTTGGTGCAAAAGAGTCTGAATAAGCCTGTGCAATTTCTTGTAAATTGCCAACTACAGGCTTGTAAGTCAGTTTCATGTATTCCTTAATAGGTATAAGTTTGATCTCGGCCGAGACAAGAAGTCCCAGTGTCCCCTGGGACCATGGAATTGCATAGAAAAGATCTTGATACTCATTGTCCTTAGTAGCTCTGACAACTTGGCCATTTGCCAGCACAATCTCATATGCAACCACGGTATCGGAAAATAAGCCATAGAGATGGGAACTTCCCTCAATCCCATAGCCATTGATTAGACCACCAACAGTAAGATCGTCCAACTCTGCAACCACTGCAAGGGAAAGGTTCATTGGTACTGTAGCCCTGCTGATTTGTCCCATGTTGACAAGAGGCTCAACTTTTGCAATCATTCTCTCTCTGTCTATATCAAGGATGTTACGGAAAGCTGATAAATCAACTTCAAAATGTCGTACCCGCTTGTAGTCCACATTCCGCATTCCAACTGCAATCCATGGTTTACGGGCCGTGCATACGAGACCGTCCTTTGATGGGTTTCTCTCTTTGAGTCTTTTTACAACCTTCTTGACATTTTCATCATGTTCCTTCTGACGCTTCTTGAAGGACTTCATGTCAGATTTGACATCTCCAAGATATGTGAGCAAGTAAATGGTGAAAGAGATAGGAAGGACAACAAAAATAACAACTATCCATCGGAACTGCACCAGAATGTCCACCAATCCCTTTTTCCTCTTTGGGCGCAATGGAGCCTCAAGGTCTGACATTGTTGGAAGTGAAAGCCCTTCAACAAAAACAAGAAAAAAAGTCTTTAATTATAAAAACAATTAAATCCTGCCTTAAGACATGCAAGTAAACTTGAGAGAGCACTAAATTAGCTTGTACTTGCAGAAGTATTCAAGAAAAATGAAATGTAATATCTTGCAGCATAATTGAATAAATTGTTAGATCCTTGAATCAAATTTGTTAACAAAAATATAATATCCAAAATTCAAAAATTAACAATAAAGGATATCCAAAATGCTTGAAGAAAACAAACAGAAGAAATGATCTTAACAATGGATCGAAGCAAATTTACAAAAATGTCGGTGTACACATTTAAGCCAATGCTGCAACAATTTAAAATGATTCGTGAAAGTGTATACAACAATATCCAGAAAGGTCACTAGCCAAAGAAATTAAAAATCAATAACAAAGTCAAATATGAAGTTGTGAATAGGACATCCACAAAATCTCTTAAACAACAGGAATTTTGTTTAAAAGAAAGTAATTCAACCATAAAGCTGGTATGCATCACTGGATTTAATCGAATCAGACAAAAAACAAAAGAACAAAACAAGAGAATGTAGAAGGCCATTTTCCAGATTTAGACAACAAAATGCAAACAAATGTAGACTGCATTTAGTCAAAACCCACATCAGAATAACATTTTTTAAAAATAAAAAATAAAATTAGTTTAGTTTTGAGGAGATATTATCTTTCATGAATGACAGAAATACCATCAAAACTTTCCAAATTTCACACATTCTCCGCTTTTGTTTTTTCATTTTTGATTTAATCAAGTTCAGTTCTTCAAATAAAAACAAATAAAGCTAAAAGATAGATCAAGATCTGAACCATAAAAACCTAAAATAAAAGAAAGAACTGAAAGACGGTTTATTAATAACTTGACAGTATATTCATCATTTTCAGCAAACAAAATTAGACTTAACATTTTTCAAATCCCATACTCAGTAACCAGACAGATCACCTAAATTTTCCAAGATTTAATGAGTAAGCGTGAATAACAAAAACAGTGCAAAGAAGAGCATAAAACAGTGAGAATAACACAAGGATTAAAAAAAAAAAAAAAAGAAAGGAAGAAGAGGAGAGTACCTAAACAGTTGAGATCAGAACCAGAGTGGAGCTGACATAAATGAAATGAAGCCCTGCCCTGCCACTCACTGAAGATGAAGAGATATTAGTCGCGGCTAAAGGAGGAAATATATACAACAGTACACTGGACTGAAGTATCACACTGTGATTTCTTTCCTTTTTTATTATTATATTTTTTAGAAAAAAAAATCTAAAACTTAATGATAAAACAATTGAAAATTTTGATAACAACAAATAATTTTTAAACTTTTTTAAAATAATAAATAAAATTATATTTTTATATTTTTCACAAATTAATTTTTAATTTAATTTAATTTTTCTTCAATATTATATTAATTTCTTGTTATTTGTGAGCTCAAATAAATATAAAATAGCATATTATTAAATATTTGATACGATATAGAATATTAATTAAATTAGATTTAAATTTAAAATTTTTAATATATGTATTTATTTATAAAATTATTAATTATTTAAATAATTAAATTATATTAATTAATTTATTTATAATTTAATAAATTTATTGAATAATTTTAGTTTTTTACAATTTAAGATTTAAATAAATAGTATTATAAAGATATGTTAAAATAAATAAAAATATTTTTATAAAATAATAAGAATACAAATTATTTAATAATTATATTTAAAAAAATGAATTGAAATAATTACAGTTGTATTTGACATGCCATGCCAGCAATTGTTTCCCATGTATTAGACTTATTTATCGACAGAAAGAGAATTGAAGAAATGGAAGACAGATAATGGGATTGGGGGGCTGGCGCATGCAGAAGTTCCACGTGATTGTAATTTGCATCTGTTATTCATTTCATTTATTATTAAACGAATTAAAAGGTAGGATTTAAAGAAAGATATCCCACCCCTCGCCTAATGCAATGGTTCCTCATCAAAGTGTAGTTGTAGCAGTAGTGCCCTTTCTTTCTTTTCTTTTCTTTTTCTTTTTTTTTATTTTTTTTTCTTTCTTTCTAACAAGATAAGATATATCAAAAGTTTGAATAAAATCCCTCAATTTTAATCATCTGTTACTGTCAAATTTGACCTTTGGATTCAAAACAAGATCAACTACGTGACACACTCGACACTACTGGAATATTTGATGTGACCAGACCAGACCAGACCAGACCAGACCAATCCATCAATTAATTTTTAAAACTTAAATCAATAAAGATTGAATACAACAGATACCGTAAAACAATTGGAATTTGCAAAGTTGGTTGGTTGGTTGGTGGGTAGCCCACAGAATTTGCAAATAATTGAGATAGTCACTCAAGTAATGAATTGAATTGGCTTCTCTCTTATTATTATTGTTATTATATAAAATTATTTAACAATCCCTTATTGTCAGGGATTAGGATGTTTGTAAAACAGTTCGTCAAGTGAGTATAGCTTCTCACTCTTATTAAAATTAATCGACTTTTATTAGCTCTCTCTTGCATTATTATTATTACAACGAAGAAGATGCCTCTGCCTCTGCCTCAAAAACAAGCATGCCAAGAGCCAGATCTAGATCAAGATCAAGGTCAAGTGGGGCCTAAATTTTGTAAAAGTGTTGGGATAAATTCAAATATATTGTGCTTAAAAGATGTCAGCCATTCCTTTTTCTGATTAATTGATAAATTAATCATATAACAAAGCTTTGTATTGATATAGCAAGCAAGCAAGCGAGCATGCATGCATACAACAATTTTGTATTACAAAATAAAACTAAGTAGTACAACAGTAGAACAAAGGGGATCTCCGTGGAATATCACCAACTAGATTTAAGATCTGAATCAATAATAATAATAATAATAATAACAACAAGTATTATCCTATGCCTCTCTTGTAATTTGTATTTATTTATTTTATTTTATAAAAATACATATTCACTGTACTTCTATACTATTTTGACTATAAGTTGACTATTCTTCGAAAGCAAGATTATAATTTACTTATTTTTATTTAATTTTTTATTTTAATTTATTAATATGTATTAATTTAGATTTTAAATTTTTAATAAGATAAAAATTTAATTAACTTAATATATATATATATATATATATCATTGATGTATCATCACAATAATTTTTTAAAACTTTATAGTATAATTATTAAAGCATAAAAACAATCTAAATAATTAAAATTAAAACATTCCAATACAGTAATTAGCAATTATTATTATTATTATTATTAATTAACATCGTATTTTAATATAGATTATTAATCTTGCATGGAGTTTTATAGTAAATAATTTTAAATTAATTAGTTAAAAAATTAATAAACACACATATAAGTAAAATATTATTTTTATTTCAAAAATATACTTAATAAATTTTAAAAATTAAATAAAAATAAATAAATTAAAATTTTATTTATAAAAATAAATAAATTAAAGAGATATTTATTTTTAATTAATTAATTTATGAATTAAAGTTTATAAAAAAATAAATATAATTTTTTATAAAAATTAGTTGCAAAATAAATATACTGTAAATAGGGGGGAAAAGTAAATAATAAATCCTCTGAACAATAATAAAAATAATAATAATATAAAGCTAAGTGGAGATTCGCGCCAAATGAATATTAAATTGGAATGCTTGCCGCTGCATACCAATTTAATAACAAGACATTCTGCCGCTCTATCCTTTTTGCTTGGCGGTTGTGTTGTTTGACTTGACGAAAGAAAATGAAAACATCTCCACTTAATGCGAAACTCCACACCCTCCTGACCACGTATGGACCGGGTACGATTGCAGTCCCCTCTCGTCTCTGTTCTGGTGGAGCCATCGTGTCTCTCGATTCGTCCTTATTTTGGGAGCGTTGCGTTGTCCCCACCCTCAGTCGATCCTCATTTTTTTTGTGGTTTGGAGGGGGGGCGGGTGGGGTGCCGGGAATACCCATCCCCAATTCGTCTCTTTTAATAATATATTTAAAATTTTAAAATATATTATTATTAACAATATAATTTATATCTTTTTAACAAAAAAAATATATTTAATTTATATCCAAATTATCAATAATAATTTGATAAAAGTACATATTTTTTTTTCCAAACTGCACATCTCCAATAATCCATATTCAATCCACATATAAAAAAAAATCTAAATAATATATCTCCCATAATCAATATTCAACCCACATAAAATTAAAAAAAATCACAATTTAAAAAATTTAGAATAATCAATATCCAATTCACACACAAAAAAAAAAATTTAATTAGACGTCTCCAATAATCACCATCCAATTTACATAAAATTATAATTTTTATGTTATTTTTATGCTTTTATTTTGATAATTTAAAAATTAAAATTTGAGTTATTTATTTTATCAAAATATATTGAATTAATTTTCATATGTTAATAACAACAATAAAAAATGCAAATATATTTTTGTACATCTTTCCAACAATATCAAATAAAAAATGAAAATTTTTATTTTAATATTACATATTTTTTTAATATAAAAAATATATTGAGCTGAATATTACTATACAAGTCTTTTCTAGCCCACAAATAATAAATTTCTTTGCGTAATGGGTTGCGCAAAAATGACTAATTTTTCTAGCCCAAAAATTAATAGATATTACATATTGGGCTAAATTTCTTTATTTGATTTTTTATTTTTTGGTCCAAAATGGATAACGGGGTCATCTTGGTACCTGCTTTATTTTTGAAATATAATGGGGGGTCAAAATTGATCTTGATCCTCATTTTGAACGGACTCAAATGTGAATAAATTTGATTTGGATTAAAAATTTAAATTAATTCAAAATTATCGATTTTAATTTAAGTTAATTCGATTTAATTTAATAATAAAATTTAATCTAATCCAATTTAAATCACAATTATTAGTTTGAATTATCGGTTTGAGTTTAACTTTAAAATATTATCATAATTGTAAAATTCAATTATTTTATTAAATTATATTTATTTTTAAGAAAAAAATAAATCAAATTATAAGATCTATATCAAATTATATTTATTATTAAACTCAATTTATTTAACATTTTAAATTTTTAAATTTTAAAATGTGAAAAATAAAATTATCAAATAAAAAATTTTTAATTTTTTTTATCAATAAAAAATTGTAAAATATAAAATTTTAATTTTTTTTTTATATAAATTTGATTGATTTGGTTTAAGTTCAATCTAAAAATCGATACAATTATTACAATTTGATATTTTTTGAACCGAAATTGATCCAAAACTTGTACTTTTGCCATCCCTACAACCATACACAATTTGTTATGAATATCTAGTATTATTTATTACTACATTTATTCACCAACTCTTCTAAATTCTCAAAGGGAAGCTTTTGAGTGACATCATTAGCTTAATACGAATCAATGTCACTTTGATCAAAAGATTATGTGTACAATATTCTTTTCTATATTTGCATTTTATTTTTAACTTCTTATGAACTTGTTGGACACCCTATTCTATTTAACTCGGATAAGGTGACTAATCTATTTGTTATTATGATTTTGCATGTGAAAAGACTTATCATAACTTAATCTTATTACTTAGACCCCTGTCTACCAAGTTAAACTACTTTATAGATTGAGAAATTTTAAGAGTTATTTTTCTTTTAGATGTTATGTTTATTTTGGAGTATTATCACTTTCCTCCGTTGGATTTATTGCTTTTAACATATAAATTGGAAAATAATCACTTCTCTCCTTTGGACTCTTCGCACTGTTATCATTTAACAACCAAAAGGGATTTTAGTAATTTGACAAATAAAATTAAATCATATTTTAACTTGTTAATCAGCACAATAAGGTTCTGAATTTTGTCCGTATCTAACTATTTTACTTTTTTTAAACAAATTTAAAAAGTTAAAATAAAAAATTTAAATAAATTAAAAATTATATATATAATTTTTTACACCAATTTTGTAACTATTAGATCAATATACTTTCAATAATTAATATTAAATCTAATATATTTATTAATTATAATATATTAATTATATAAATTAAATTTAACTTCAATTATTAAAATATATTGATCTAACAATTGAAAAATAATATAAAAAAATTATATAAAATTAAGATATTCTCAATAATTTATATATATATATATGTATGTATGTATGTATGCATGTATGTATGTATTATACTTCCTTGGTGATTTTAAATGTTTAATTTTTTCAATTTCTTTTTTTTTAATTGAAGTAATGAGAATATTGTATTGAATATAATAAATAAAATTTTGGTTGTATTTAACACCTTGGTGGATTTAGTTCATGATTTGGGGAGAGAGGTGGAGCAACTCTCTTAAATGACGGCGTTGGTTTGCTTCTTGAAAACCGGTTGGCGTAATTTTTTAGCTATAAAAATATAAATATTAATTGAATTTATACAATTTATTATATTAGATAAACTTATACTAATAAATTATATCAAACTAACCACCCCCCCGTAATTTATTAATTAAATAAGTCAAAAAAATATGTAATTAATCAAAAATAATCTTGTAATTAAAATATAATAAAAATAATTTTTCTCTTTTCTTTAATTTTCGAACTTTTGGTGACACTTATGGGTGTGACCAAAAACCAATTTTCCTGAATATTTTATTATTTTTGAGTTTAATTTTATTCTGGTATTAAAGGAAAGGACCAAAAAGTAATTGTTGTAGATTTTGTTTGATCAATTGATATGTAGAAAAAGGAAGTGATGTTTCATTTGATTAAAGTTCAGTCCATGGATTTGATTGGAAAATATAAACAAACAAGCAGAACACAGTACATTTTTCAATGGCCAGGATAAAAAAGAAAGCCGACAATTGCCGCCAAACAATACCCTTTCCTTCCTCTGCTAGTTAGTATATAGCACATTATATGAATTAAATTTACATGATAGCAACAAAAATATTAAAATAATATCTTATCCCTTTGCCCTTCACAAATAACAAGCTCTTCCCCTGCCCCTGCCTTTGCCTTCTGCATTTCTATGGGTTGAAGAAACTTGATCCACCCATATTGATTGCAATTACTACTAATATACTTGTTATTACTGCAAGCCAAACTATGGTTGATCCTGCAATCCAAAAGTCAATTAAACTCAAATCTTCTATACCATATGCACAATATAAAAAAAAAAAGCACTTGGTAAATTTTACTGAAAGATAATAACAAAATACCTCCAGAAACCTTCTCAGAATCTGACGGTGGCACGGATTCAGCATTAGCACCCTGTGATCTCGTTATTGTAGACCCTATACCAGAGACATCATCAAAAAGTTTGTTATTTCCGGTTTCAGATGCTACTATTCCTTGAAATTCCTCGCTCACTATCAAAGCTGCCAGAACGTCCATAAATGACTCTTTATCCGTTCCATTTGAAGAATCTATTTCACCCGCCTCATAAGAAGCATCTAACTCATCAGAATCAGACAACTCGTCATCTGAAGCATCAGTATCTAGTGATTCTGCCCCAGCCGTGTCATCTTCTTCATCCTCAACATATGCTTTATAAGTCAGTCTAAGTAGTAACTCTCCGGTAAAACCATTTCTGAACAATCCCCAACCTCCTCCCAAAACAACAATTCTATCTGTTGGTACAGTGTCTTGAAGAGAGCCCAAATCGACCTGGAATTGCATAGTATTAAGAAACCATGCATATAGGTAAACAGATTTCAAGGAACAACAACATAACCCCACTAATATACTATGAAAATAAGGCAATTAGCCAATTATGAGAAATTTTACCTCTCCAGTACCAATAGTTATATCTGCGAAACCAAGAGAGTCATTCACTTGGATGTATAACTTTTGCTTTCTAGGATTTGCTACAAGCAGATGAAAGTCCTGTCAAAAGTCACAGATCTGTAACTACTTGAACTTATCTTACAGCTTCAGACGAAAAAGTATACATCCTTTTGATAAATGCTAATAATTGAAGATTTAGACTACATGAAATACATAGATGAAGCAAATCACCTGATTCCAAATTGGCTCACCAGGAGACCCAATGACAGTGGTCTGGCTATTCCTTTTACTGCGTATAATTTGATCCCCCAAACTTAAAACAACATATGGATCTGTCTTGCCTGATAGAGAAAATAGGAAACCAGTATATAAGTGTATGGAAGGACAGTAAATATAAGGAAACCAAAATGTACCATTCACTTGAGCTCAATAAATATGGAAGTAGATGTGTTTTGACAAAGATAGTGAATGAAAACACTGAAAGTTCCCCAGATAACAATCGGAAACAACCATCTATGCCTGTTTATAATTTCCTGCATGGATTAGTATATCTACCTAAATATAATAGTTCATAATAATGAGGATATACAAAATTACTTGTCAAGTAATCAAGAAACCATCCTGTTCAGAAAGCCAGACCCAGGCACTCTATCAAACTTATCAACTGGTAAGCCAACTTCTTGCAATGGCAGTGGTACCTCAAAATCAGTGGTAATGCTGATATAGAAAAGGAATGAACTCAAGGATATGCACAGTTAAGTTATTATTACCATAGACATGAAAAAGTTTCCGAGCATCTACAAGAGTCACTGATAGTTCTCCAACAAAATCCTTGTTGCCTTCAAAATCCTTGTTCCCTTCTTGCATTTCTCCAGATTTGCTATCATTTGCAATGGGGCCAACTGCTTTCCCTTTTTGGAAATCAAGAACAATCTTCTTTGGACGTACAAATAATCGAGGCAAATCCTCAGTAAGAAGTTTTGTCAAAAACCTAGAAAATGCAGTCAAGGATTAAGTCATTAATGCAAAATCTAAACAAAAATGGGAAAGGCATTCAAAATGCACAAGACAGATGCATCATGCTTTTTAAAGAAACATAAGAACAAGAGATAGAGAAAACACTTGAACAATCAACATTAAGGAAAATTATTCCTTTAAACATTAGCGGAGTGGAAAAGCTTTAACATTTAAATCCATCATGCCAGCATCAATACAAGTAGAAAAAAGAGTACATTTATACATGGCGATATTAATTCGCACCAGTAAATATTGCAGCCCATGATTTACTAACCACAACACATTAAAATTTTCTTTGAAGCATAAGTAAAAAGGAAAACTAAGGTGTCATCTCATGATATCCAATGTTTGACAAGATATTTGACTCGGTCTACTAATGTATCTCCTGTCTACGAAACCGGTAGAATATGTGCAGGATTAAAACATAAATAAATCCATGATTCCAATGTGTCAATTCTTTTACATTGCCAGTAGAATCCTGAGATAAAGTTTTGTCAATTGGCCACTGATTCAAGGAAGTGCATACCGAGCATTCATCCAACACTGCTAGACCCACAAAACTTAAAGTGCTAAACAGTTAGCAAAAGTGAGTGAGTTGGCATAAGTACTAATTTCCAAAAAAATTTGAGGGAAGGCCACTTGTTCAATTAGAGATTTATATGAGAAAAGAAAATAAGGTTAAAGGAAGATCTAAAATCTTGATTGATAGATATTGACCCCCTAGGTCATCACCATGGTTGACATGCAACAAAGGGTCTCAATATATTACACTTTCAACCCCAAAGAGGGAAAGAAATGAAAAAAAATAAGCATTCATGTCTGCGAATGCATTATATTAATTTCATTTACACAAGTATAATAATCAACTTATGATAACTGCACAAATTAAGTCCACTTACATTGAGAGAACCGGAATTGCTGATATTGCCCACATGCATCCGCCATTGTAGGAAACAGAAAACGTATCAGTATCATTACATTTCAGCAGACTTAACATCATAAGAAAATTAAGAAGTCGAGGCTAAAACTTGCTACACATACAGAGAAAATATTGAACCATCTCTAATCCAACAACAACACTAATTAGACAACAAGACTTGAAGAAGATCATCAGACAAATGAAGAAGATCATAAGACAAACATAAAGGTTCAGAGATAAAGAAACCCGCTACAACTATCTTCCATGTTACCTTCAGATATGCTTTGTACAGTGTGTAAAAAATAATCTTTATGCAGGAAGTAGAACACTAAACTAATAACTTTTGACAGAGGACCACAAGCTTTATTAAGCTCTATTTGAAGCTGCATAGTTGTCTTGCCAACATTAGACAATACAAAACTCAGTAGATAGCAAGCAAACCCTTACTTAAATCATAAATAATAACTTTGTTTATTTACTTGTGCTACGTTCAAGCAACTACTTGAGTTTTAATAATGCAACAAACGCAGGTGCATGGAGAAGAAATATCTCAGTCATCCAGAAAGAGGGAATAATCTCTTTCTTTTATGATTTTCTTAACTAAAAGAGGGAATATCTTATGCATTGGGTATAGAATTTTCAAGCCTAAGCTCAATCCAAGTCAAATAAGCCATTCAGAGTTTGGCGAGCAAAGTTCACACCCCATAAAATTCTATGAAGGCAAGCTCAAGCTGAACATGTTTATAGCCAACCTTGGCTAACAGCCTTATATTTGGTCAGGATCGACTTAACTGCAGACTAGGAGCATGTATTTCAACAGTTGATTCCAAAACCAAGGTACATTTTATGGAATGCTAGGACTACCCAAAGATGTGTGGATTTTCCCAACAAAGAAGAAAGCAACCTAATCTCTGTCATCTATACAACAAATACACTTGAAACTGAAAACCTCTGTAGAATCTCCCACGTTAATTGTTTCCTAATGTCAACTTACCACTATATTTCAGTAACTCACCCAAACATGAAAACAAAGTAGCAGATACAAAAAAGTGAAAAACAATAAAACTTTCAAAGGTAATAAATGTCATACCCATTAAATTAAACAAGCGGAAGGGTGACAATTCAAATTTGATTTTGGGAAGTGAAACAAAAGCCCATGAAACAGCTCCCACCCAAGGCTCTGTGGGTATCAACCGCAATTTGACCCAAAGCTCCCCATCAATGTCGAAATCCCGGACACCCACTGGCACAACAATAGGAATAATGCCAAACTTTAGGGAAAGCATTAACAGCATGCGAGCACCACCAGTATAACGAAGGCCTATCTGGTACCTGTATAACATAACAGGAAATGGAAATCAGTTATTCATAAATCCAATAGTAAATCAAAATTTTGTCATGTAACAGTATAAAAAATGGCCCCAGAAGGAAATGCAAATACCAAGCAAGTTTATCATGGATTGATGGCATTTATTATGCCAACAAAGAATATCTCATCCCTCCATCTTAATGTATATCAAACCCAATCAAATCAGGATTTGACTGATCAAGTTAATAACCAATCAATCAATCAATTCATATATCATACATGGCAACCAGATCCAATACAATTATTTGCATTTGTCTGCAACTCTCTTTTCTTTTTGTTCAAGATTAAATTTGATTGGAAAGCCATACTAGTGAATTTAAAGCTTTGCACGAATATACAATATGTTCTATGTACTAAATTTGCCAACAACATAAAGAATTCTCATATTGAAGCAAACTATCATATGATAATTAACAAGCTAGAATTTGAATTATTATGTCGTAGATCTATTTAAACTACTAGATAAAAAAATTTACTTAAAAAAGCACTTTGAACTCAGCCAGATTAAATTCAAATGACACTTTTACGGCCTTAAAAATGACATGATTATATTCAGAACATGCAGTAACATTGCTAACTCATGTTGCATTGGTGAAATCCTTGTCACCATAAGCTCTATAGAGCAATTAATATATCTCTATTTCTTTCAACAGCAATAAGAAGGGCAGCACCAGCCTTAAAACTTGAAACCCCATCCTCAACTTTCAGTTAAAGAATCAACCTCCATCTACATAACAAAAAATCAAACAGCCCAGCGGAAACATTAACAAACAGATAAAGTAATGTGGAAAATCCTCAGTGAACCATGAACCAAATAGATAGTTATTTCCTAAGGAGGTTTTGAGTCTCTAAAGTCCTTCAGAACGTTTGCACTCAAAGGTGATAAAAATGGCACTAATTTTCCCGGTGAGGAACCTAAAAGTCTCAAGAGATTACAAACTATTTTCTCTTCTTATCTTTCACATTATGCACCCACAAAAGCCAGAATTAGCCTTGTACTTCAGCCTTTAAACCCCTTTTCGACCAGAAACCTTTGACTTCCATTCTACACAACCTCATCTTTAAACAACCAATTAATTTGAAAACCAACATAAATTGAGACAGATTCTAACTCTATTGCAGACACTAGAAGATACATTAGTTGAACAAAATGAAAGATTGGTGGATGAATTTCCTTCCCCGGCCGACATTCAACACTACAGATATTATAAACCTCAACGTTGTAAAATTCAACACCCACCCATAACAGGAAATGCCGGGTGTAACAAACTTTAGTAGTGTAAAACAAATAAAGCATTTAATAGAAGATGAATAACAGCATTTTAAAGTGACAGTAACTTACTGCAAATCATTAACGCGCCGTGAAGTCCTACGCTCGACATTTCTGACAGACAAGGGCTCATCTCCTAACGAGAATTGTTTAATCTCAACTCTCTGCACATAATCAGGCTTCTTCAAGTTATCAATAACAGGCTGCAACAACCCAATTATCCAATTCTCAATCCCACCTCTATATACTTTCCACAGCTTGCCCAAAACCATGTTCACCCACTCCACAGATTCTTTCCTCTGCAGATCTTTCTCGAGGAACAAAGAAAAACTCGTTGGTACTTGCGGCCACACGCCCCGTAACTTGTCTTCTTCGTTTCTTAATTTGTTGTTTTTTTTCCTTGAAGTCCAAAGTTTATCAAAAATCACACCAACAAAGAAAAAGAAAACAAATAAGCCAGCTATGTTACGATTAATTGGAGGAGAAGGTATTGGATGAATAACTCCCAATTGGGTTCTAAGTTTATCTACGATTGGGTCTTCCTGAAAGTTTGTGAAATTTGAACCGCCACCCATTTGAATGGCTGGTGATTCTGATTCTTCTTCAGCTTCCAACTCATTAGAAATATGTTTTGCCACATAGTGTTTGGTGCCACGTCTGGTAGAATTGGCTAATTCTATTCTGAAATTGTTGTTTCTGGCATCGTTGGGGATTACACAAGCGTGGAAACTGAATTTTCCGTTCAAGTAGAATTTTCTTCTGCGTTTTCTGGAGAAAGTGAAGGTTTTACATGGGCAAAGTTGTGTGAAAACAATGGTGCTCTGTGAGAAATTGAAACTCACAGAGGAAGGTTGCAAAATCATTTGTCAAATGCGGGCATAACTAAGACTAAATACAGTAAAAAGTACATAGTCTAAACAGAAAAACACATCAAGAATTGAGAACCCCAGTAAGAATTGAGAAAGAAAGAGTTCAAAGCAGAAAATTTGAATAAATAAAATTGGTTAACCTGGGGGAGGACTGAATCGGAGAGATGTTGAAAAGTCCATAAATTAAGCAAATCGAAATCAGAGAGAGAGCTTAAGAGATTGGAAAAACAAAAGAAAAAAGAAGAAATGTGACGGAAGAAATTTAGCCTGATTTTTTTTTTTTTCGGTTCGGTTTTAAATATAAAGTCGGGGAAAGAGTGGGAGGCCTGAAAACGAGGAAGACGAATCACGTGGATAATAATAATAATAACTTAATTTTAATCATTTTTTGCAATTGCAATTACACGTGGGTCGGAGGAAGCCGAGCCGACGCGGTATTTTCAGAAATTTGGGTACAAGTCCACTTTCGCTTCCACGTGGAGGCGTTGGTTATTTTAACGCTGATGTGGAGCAGATGGCATCACCGATCTGGTAGCAATGGTATCGATGGAGTTATTATTTTTGTGGCCGTTGTTGTGCTGATATCAAAAGCACTGTCGTCGTCAATTGCATCTCACTTTTCTCTCTCTTCGGATCGTCCTGTCCCTCGCGATCCGAGTAATTATTTTTTAAAAATTTTTTTTATTAAAATATACAAAATTTATTTTTATAAATTTAAAAATATTTTTTTATTTAATATAAAATTTTATTATATTTTTTTTACTTAATTTTGTGATACCTCTGTTGTGACTTTCTGCGTATTTATTTTACTTTATTTTAAAATTTATAAATTTTTTATAAACGTATTTATTATATATTAATTTACTTCAGGATTTATGAATCTTTCGTCTACATATTTTGTTATACATGAATACTTAATTAAAATATTAAAATTAAAATGAGTTTAGTTCTGATATCACTTATTATAAATTGAACCATTATCTTTTTTTTAAAAAATATATCTATTAGAATGTACAAAATATACTTTTATCGCAGTTTTCTCTATTATGAAACAGTGCCTCTCCCTTCGGGTCAATTGTAAATTCTCTGAATAAAAATGTTCATTTATCTACTCCTCCCTTTTTACAATCATTATTATTATTATTATTATTATTATTATTATTATTATTATAGCATTAAAACTTAGTCTAACAATAATAATATGATAACTTTCTATTTAGTGAATAAATAAGTATTAATAAATCTAAACAATTGCATATATGATCATGAGAGTCTGTATAAATATAATATAAAATTTATAAATTTAAATTAATATAATATAATAATTAAATAAATAATATAATATAATACGATTAATTATATTAAATTTGAATTTAAAATTATTAACATGCGAATTCGTTTACGATATTGACTAATTATTGAAATAATCATGTCTTGTTAATTCATTTATATTTTAATAAATTTATTTTAGAATTTTTTGTTATACTTATTTATTTTAAAAAATATTCAATTATATGTAAAATAAAATTAATTAATATTTAAAAAAATATTATAAATATTAAAATATAAATAAAAAATATTAAATATGTGACATGATTGCTACTCCTTTGAATTGAACTCTTTTGAAATAACATGAATATAATCTCAAATTGTCATCCCATTAACTTTGTTTGTACTTGGCTTAAAATAAAATTTTTATTGTATAATTTCATTTGAGTGAAAAATAAGTAAATAGATACGAAGTTATAAAGGCTGGTGTGCAAGCATAAAACTTACTAAAACATTCATTTTTGGCATACTACTACTACTACTACCACCACCACCACCACCTCTGTGATGAAAATATCAACTTGCTTCTACTGTCACGGAATTATGCAACAACTCAAGTGGGGAAACTCCAAGCCTGTTCTACCACCACCAATGAGAATAATTGTGATGTTACAGTCGAAATCGCTTTTACACCAACCAAATCATTTCAAGTTTCTATTTAATTTTGGTGTTATAGTTGTGTTTAGATTTGGATATTCTAATATTGAAGTGGGTCTACTTGGTTCTAAATAAAAATAAATATTAACTTACATAATAAATATTATATTATTTGTTATTTATGTCACTTGAGTTCAATTCTTGATATTTAATTTTTTTTTGCATTTTTTAAATATATATTTAGAAAATATATCTAAATTAAAATTTAAGAAATATACGTAATAAACATAAAATTAAATTTACTTATAATAAAATGTATATCACACCAAAATTTTTGTAATATTAGAAATAAAAAATAAAATAAAATTTACTATAGTGCTACAGTTAAGTACAGTACACACATTATAGTGCGCATGCTGGAGAGCGCACACTACAAGGCACTTAATGGGATTTTCACGAGTACGCTACGATAATAAACATTTATTTTTTTATTTTTTAAATTTTTATTTATGATATTATCTAAATTTAGCTATAAATAAATTTAATTTCATATTTATTATTTATATTTAATTGACAATAAACATAAATTAAATTTATTTATAATACATATATATATAATATTATAAAAAAATTTATAAATAAAATTTACTATAGTGCTATAGTAGTACTACAGTACACATTGCTATAATATGCTGCAGTACACTCATGGGAATTCCCACCAACATGCAAAAGTAATGAACAATAAATTTTTAAAATTTTTATTTATAATATTATATAAATTTTATTATAAATAAATTTAATTTTATGTGTGATATAAATAACTTCAATTATATAAATTAACATTTATTTTTATTTATATATTATTAATGTTATTTTCAAATGAAAAAAAATGAGGATAAAATTGTAAAATAATTGAAAATTTGATTAATTTAGTAAAAAATTTTAAAATTAATTATTTGTATAAATAATTTTTAAAATAAGACTGTTTTAAAAATTTTCCCTTATAACTACTTATTGTTATCTAAATATTAGCCAGTGATGCTTTTAAGGAATGAAATATCTAAGTATTATTAGATAAAGAATAAAGAAAAGAAAATTTTGTTGAAATATAATGTTTTCCACCAACCAAATCATAAAAATGGCCCACTGTTGGCATGCTTAACGTGTAATCCTTAATTGTAGGGAGAATTAGTAGATCTCCTTTATTGCTAACCATATTGAATTTCTAATAAAATTGGAAGAGCTGAGAACCAAACTTGCGTCCTAAAAAATAAATGATATTTAAGGAGTCGAGAACAAAGTGTGTCCTACCGTTTGAATAAAGAAAAAGTCTCAAATTCTCAAGTACTCTTTCTAACAAATTTCTTAAAAGGACTCTTACTATTTGGTTCCTAATGTTACTTAAAAAAGGATAACGAATGTAGTATTGAGGAGAATTAGGAATAAGGTAAAAAAAAAAAATCCAATTAAGATACGAAGAAAATATTCTATAAAAATACAAAAAAGTCAATATTCTATATAAAAGAAGGTAAACAAGACATAAAAAACATAATTTCTTAAAAGAATATGTTATTATTCTGTCAAAATAAATACTCAAAATTTTAAAAATATAAAATTCTTTATTGGCACAGATATTGAGGGGTATTCACTAGAATACTAGTACCTTAGGCTCAATTTTTATTTTTCAAGAACACCTAAGCAACTAGAGAATTCATCACAAAGATATTAGATTTGTCTACACATTAGAGTTGAAAAAAACGGATCCAACAAATTTATTTTCTTAGAAAATTACACCTGACATACAAAAAAACACATATTAACAAAGTTTTTCCTTTAATAAATATTGAGTTTACAAATAAAATTAATGTGAAAGTTGGATATTTGACATATAAAGCAATCTCATTAGTTTAATAGATATTGGGTTATTTGGGATTTTAAAGAAATAATTGCATAAATAGTTAAAAAGTTGTTTAATATGTTAAATTAATTATCGATGTTATGATTTTAGAAGAGGTAAACAAAATATATTTAAATAAATAAAACTACCATCTAAGACTATTATGCCAAAATTTTCCTTTATCACAGTAAATAATCTCTTATGCCACTTTTTTGTTAATATAACCCATAATATTTTTTTGTTAAAATAATCTCTTATGCCACTTTTATTTTCTAAATAATCAATAACACGTACTTTTAGTTGTTTGATAACGCTAAGTTTTGGCGAAACTCACTAATTTTTTACTAATATTGATTTTTTAGTGCTTTAATCTCGCAATAGCAATGATTTGAAATGATAAGGAATAACAACACAACACATTCAATACAAATACTTTGTATTTTTAAATCTTATATGGTTTAGGATTACTTTAATTATTTATTATTTCCTACTTAGTAATTTTTATATTTTATTTAGGTTTACTTTATTTAAATTTTACTTATTTTAATATTCCTACTTAGTTTAGTATTTTTTTCTACTATTTTTAGGATTATCGTAAATTTTACTTAGTTTAGAATTCCTACCAAGTTTACTGTTTTTTTCCTATTTGATTTGGAGTTTTAGGAGGCTATATATATGGTCTTATTTTTTGGAGATTTCTACTTAGTTTTGGACCAAAAACAAATTATTATTGTGTTTTTTTTTCTTTTTTGAAAAGAGAGTTGTTTCATATGTAACTTCTTCTTTTTTTTTTTCCTTGTTTCGTCTTGTTAACACTATAATATTCTTACATCTTTGTGAATGAAATTATAACCATAAACACTTGTCTTATGTCATCAAAGCACCATACTTTAATACTAAACAAAGCTAAAAGTAAATTTGACCTTTAATAATTATAATTTTATAATATATAATTTATATAATATATAATCCCTAAATTTTCATGTCTCTTTACACTTGTTTTAGGTCACCTAGCCTATGCTCGATGATCTTGACACAAAGTCTAAATATCAATAAGAAAAAAGATACTAGACTTTTTACAATTTAAAGTTAGCTTTGTTATGTTTGATGTTGCTTAAAATATATTATTGCTTGTCTAAAATTATAAATTCAATCAAATCACATGATAAGTATAAAAGCAACATATGGCATAAAGCAAATTTCTTAATTAACAGCTAATAATCATGACTATCATTTATGATGTTATGGGTCCATTATTTTTTAGAGTAGTTTTTATATAAGGTAAAATAATAAATGATAAATTTATCCACAAACTCAATATTTTACTATTGACCTTCATAAAATGAGGTTGATATATCTTTTAGCAAGTTTAGGATATGTTTAGCAAAAAAATTAAAACATATAGTGAGTTTGGGACAGATACAAGTGTAGATAGATATTCTTAAATATTCAAAATTGGTACCCACAAATATTTAATTTTTTATTTTTATATCATTATTACTTTTAATTCATTAACATTTTTTAATAATTAGCTTTAAATTCTTCAATAAAAATTAAAAGTTACACGTATTCAGACAATAAGAATGTAATTAATAAGTTAGATTGATTATTTTTGTTACTTATAAATATTTTTTTCATTAATTTATATATTATTGTCACTATTGGAGAAATTATATTGAGTTTGTGCTAGTAATAATTGAGTAAAATAAAAGTATGAATTTAGTAATGATTGTTTATAAATTTATGAGTTTATAAACTTTTGTATTTGTAAAATAATAATTTTTTTGAATAATTATGATTAGTTTTATTTTATATTGAATATAATTAATCTATTATGTGAGTTATGTATTTTATTTTAAATTAATACTAACAATTTATAGTTTGAATTAGATAATTTAGTAGTTTAAATTTAATATTTAATAATAGTACATGTATAATTGAAAATATCAAAAAATCTATTAAAAATTTGTGAATATCCATTTGAATTTGATAAATATTAAATATTAATTCAAACAAATTTGATAATAAAATGTTAAATTTATTATGAGTTTGGTACGAGTATAGTATTAAATTTTTTTAATTGATGCAAATGCGAGTTTGAAAGCATCTGTCCAAAATCCAATCTACTACCATACCTATATAAAACCCTTCATAATTATTATTATAAGAATATTGTAAATAAAAGCTACGAGGATTGAAAAATGATCACATTTTTCCCCTATTATTACTAGTATGCTGTCAAATATTATCACAAAAATCTATCATAACAACAAACACTTCTTTAAACACATTTTAAGTTTAATTGCCATATTTTTTTTTTATTGTTATTTAAAATAGTGCAAACTTCCATTGACTTAGCTATAATAAGATTATTGTTGTTAATATCTGTACACCTTAACTTTTCTTTGTGTTACAAACATAAGAGTGAATGATTTAAGTTGTGATCTTAGCCAGCATGAACAAATTTGATTGAAGAGAACAAGACTAGCTATTATAATCTGTAACTTAAAAATTTATGTGTCAATATTTGGTTAAGAAATAAGTATCAATAACTAGCATCCTTGTAAAACTAAAGTACAAGAAACCATTCAAGATGAAAAAGTATGGTAACTTAATCACAAGGTGATTTGTAAAGAAGACTTTCTATTGAAGGAATAATGGATAGAAACAACAATTTTAGTGAGTAAACTAAAATCAATACAAAAAAAAAAAAAAAAACCCAAGAATAGGGTGAATTGGATTTTTTTAAAAAATTTTTCACAATACAATATAACCAATTTATATCTGAAAATAAATAATGTAAATAAAAGTAAAGGAAAGAGACAACAAATAAAAGGTTTACAGTGGTTTGGCAATTCCATGGCATACACTTATTATTCAAACTTTAAGTTTGTGCTTTTTTACTAGAAAAGTCTTTCAACCTTGAAGACTCACAAATACAACCAAAGCAAATTTTGGTTTCCTTCACAACTTTATAATTAATTCACTCAATCACTTAATCCACTTTTATAAAAGTATAATAACTCTTCTTAACTCTCTCTTGTATTTAAAAAATAATATTATAAATAAAATGACACCTAAAAGATGTGAGGATGTACTTTAGAAGTCATTTATATTATCAACTTTAGAATATTTTATTTTATATATGTACATTATTTATTAATGAAAGAAAGAATTTTTTATTTATAAATATAAGCTTTAATTTAGCCATGTATACAAATAAAATATATCTATAATATATCTGAGTAATTTATTTAATTATTAAATAAAATTATTAATGTTGCTCTCTAAAAAAGTGATATCGAATTGGGTAATGATATTACATAGTAGATATACTGAATATGTTCAATAAATATCATTAGATGATATTAATGCGGATAATATGAAAGTAACGTTATTAGATTATTAGTATAGATTAAATAGTTAAAAAATTATTTTTTCAGACGTAACCATATAATGATAAATTATATGATAATGCATGTAGTCAATAGTTTATTATACAATTACATTAGTATGCGATGTTATCCTTTAACCTTAGATATCATGGATAAATTTAGTGTAGATGGACATAATTCATACAGTGTATAAGTACTAATTATATTTTGTATCATAAAACCAGTTTAATCATGTATTGTCTGCATTTGAAAATAAATAATGGTTTAGACGGATTTATTGACTTAATATATATAGAATTAGAGTTTCTACTAACTTAATCTGGATTTGAGTTTCCAAATAAATATCAATAAATAACTGAAATAGTTAATTTTTGACTATAGTAATTAAATGTCACACGAATAAATTTGTGATAAGAAGTTCAACACATATTAATTGATGGTTTATATTTATATCAGTATAAAATTTTGACACATCATGAACTCTAAATTGATTAGAATTAGACAATAAAAAAATTTTATCTACATGTTATGTACGATTAGGATGAAGTTTGATGAAGTACTTCTTCATTGTGATTTAAAAGTTATAATACATTTCTAAATATTAATCATAGTCTTTAAACTTTCGAATAATTTGAAACTTGAAAAGTTTGGAATAAATTTATGACTATTTCATAGTAATTATGGTCAACTAATAATCAAAAACAGTAAAAAATATCTAGAAGAGAGAAAATATTATGAGTAAGAAGACTAGTACTTTTAAGATAATATATTGACCGAAATAAATATATACAAGTGATATATATTTGCAATTCTTTAAAGTGTCTGAAGAATTTTTATAATTTTGTATCATTATATAGTTAATGTAAATTACATGGCCTAATTGATAACATATATTATCAAAGGACAAAAAATACAAATGTGTAATTATTACATAATTACGTTTAAGTTTTTGAAGTTATATTGAATTAAATTTACTTAATAGTTAAGTGAATATATTATATTTAAGTATAAGGACTAAAATGCATAGAATGACAATTATTATATAACTACTATTTTATCTACAGTACACATTTATCTATTAATTAAAGTTAAGGATAATTTTGTAAAGTGATGGATAAAATTGTAGTAAACTCTGGCTTTTCTTTCTCCCATTAGGCCACTTTGATTTTCTCCCTTTGGTAGGTGTAAATTGTAAAGATCTTGTATTTTCAAGATTTTTTCATCACCTATTTCAACATACAAGGCAATAAACTCATTCTATTGTTGTTTTTGTGTATATATATGACATATGTTATGTTGGCTTACCAAGTGTTTAATAAAATGCATAAATAATTTATGCTTGTTGTTTGTTTCATGTATTCCTATAAATTATTCCATCAAATAGTATCAAACTATTATTAGATTAAATTTATGGTTTGATTTACTTGAAAAACCAAAAATTGCACACATAGAGGTACCATTCAACGAACTTGGGCTTGAAAAATTATTTTTCAATCAAACTTAATGTGATTTAACAATACATGGTGATGTATGTTTGTGTTCCAATATGATTGGAGCGCATAATAGATGAGTTTATGTCAATTGATGGATGTATTTACATTAGATCTATATACATTTGTCAATGGTGTTCCTTTTAATGTTGTAATGATTGAATGAAAATTAAAATTTATGTAAGATGTAATGAATTCGGCCAAGCATGTTTAACGATGAAAAATTATTTTCATTTAATTTAAACATATGTAAGTATGCATGTGTATATGTGCATGATATATATGTGTGTTTATAATTGACAGTTAAAGGAGTTTAGTTTTAAATTGTCATGTGTTAACTATTGTGAGTTGATTATGAAAAATTATTTTTCACGGTGTTTATATATGTTTAAATACGTTAAACATATGAATGTATCAAGTATTGATACATTACGCTTACATATATATGTAATGAGATTATACATAAATACAAGCACGTGTTTACATAATGAATTATTTTTTGCTTGTTGGTGTAATTAACTAAAATGCATATGAGGTGCATTTAAAGTATTTAAATGCATATATGTATGGTAATGTTTTGTCTATGCATATAATTTGATTATATGCATGATATAATATATGCTATTTAATATATACATATATATTAGCATTTGTTATGCATTTTATTAAATATATATGTGCGTGATGTATTAGATATATGTATATGTAAATCACTTACGAATTGTGATATATAAATGTACATGAATATATATTTGATTTATATTTATATGAATAAGCATGTGTGAAAATCTATAAACTAGTGAAACAAAACACTATGTTATTATATCGACACAAACTAGCAAATAATAGTTTCTAATTTAATTAGTTACTGAAAAATACCAAACATGCTCAACAAGTATCGAAAATTCTTGTAAGATAAAGGATTTCATAAAACAAGTAAATCAATAAAAATCAAAATTGATATGTAAAGCGTTGCATGTATATTAATAATTATAGAATTATTAATAAAAACATACAACAAAATATTTTAGTAAGAATAAAATGTGTATTTATGTATATGTGATATGCATGAGGATGTCTGCATGGCTTCTGTTGATGGGATTAACAAGAAGTCAAAAAAGCCATAGAAAAAAAAAGGCTAAAAGTTTTTCTAAGAAAAAGAATTTTAAAAAAATTCAGTTCAAGAAAAAGAAGGATAAGGAAAAGGAAAACCGTTTCCATTGTGAGAAACTTGGGCACTGAAAAAGGAACTGTTCTTATATTTAAAAAGTCTTAAGAATACTAGAGCGTGTATGCATAGTTATTATATGATTGATTATGAAATAAATATTATTTCAGATAATCAATCCTAAACAGTTGATTCAGCAGTTAGTACTTATATTTGTGTCTCTTAATAGGCAATGCAAGATAGTTCTACATTGCAAAAGTGCGAAATCATATTGAGGATAGCTAATGAAGCAACCGTTGCTACAAAAGTCAAAGGATCTGATCAACTCAGACTTACTATAAGGCACATTTTAAGTTTGGACTCAATGTTGTGATTTGCTAGAATCACTAAAAACATCATTTCTGTTTCTGTATTATATAAATGTAGTTACACTATACAATTTTATGAAAATGAATATTTGATACATTTAAGAAATGTATTAGTAGGCAGAAAAGTAGATATAAATAATTTACATATTTTTGAATTATGCAATACAGGTTTTGTTAAATTCGTTATTAAGAAAAAAATTCAAAATGAAATAAATTTTTAAATTTTATGGCATCGTAGATTAAGTCATATAAAAAAAAATCACATGATTCAGTTTAGAAAAAGTGTGATTTTAAACCCATTGGGTTTGAAACTATATATATCCTATAAATCATGTTTTTGAAGTAAAATGATCAAATCACCCTTTAAAAGTAAAAGCAAAAGAGTTAAGGAACTATTGTAACTCATGTATACATATGTGTATTTTATTACGTTTACTGATAATATGTCTTGGCATGGGTATGTATACTTAATGAAATACAAAAATGAGTCCTTTAAAAAGTTCAAAGAATTCAAGAATAAAATAGAAAAATAAATTAAAATAAGTATTCAATTTTTGTAATCAGATTGTGAAGGAGAATGCTTAGGTACATAATTTCGAGAATTTTTAAAAGATAATGGAATTGTTTCTCGCTTGAATCATCCTTATATGCCACAATTTAATAGTGTAGCAGAAAGAAGAAATCGTACCATATTAGATATGACACGATCAATGATGAGTTTCATGGATCTACTAACGAATTCGTTGGGGCATGCCTTTCAAACTACTGTGCATAGTTTAAATAAAGTTATTTTGAAACTATGTTTTGTATGATAAAATTAGTTTGGTTAATATTTTTTATATTTAAAAATAAATGATGATAAAAACTAAATTTATTGACCCAATATATATAGGATCAAATTTTTTTTAAGTAAATTAAGACTCGAGTTCTTGAATGAATATCAATAAATAGCTAAAATAGTAAATTTTTAATGATAGTAATTAAATATCACACAAATTAGTTCATGACAATGAATTTAGTGTATATTGATCGATGGTTTGTATTCATATCGATATAGGGTTTTAACATACTATACGCTTTAAATTAATTAAGATTGGACAACGGAAAGATTTTATCCATATGGTATGTACAATTTGTATAAGATTCGATAAAATATTATTTTATTATAGTTTAAAAGTTATGACACATTACTAGATGTTAATCATAATCATTAAACTTTTGAACAGTTTGAAATCTAAAAAGTTCGTAATAAGTTCATGACTATTATATAATAAACCTACATAATCACATTAATAACCAAAGGCGGTGAAAAATATTTAGAAGAGAGAAAATATTTTGATAAAAAGGTAAACACCTTCGAGATAATATGTTAGCTGCAATAAATAAATATAAGTATTATATATATTTATAATTCTTTAAAGTGTGCGAAGAATTTTTATAACTTTATATTATTATGTAATCAATGTAAATTATATAATCTATTTGATAATATAAATTATGAAAAGATTTAAATACGAATATGTAATTATTAAATAATTATACTTAAACTTTTAAAATTATATTTAATTATATTTATTTAATAATGAAGTGAATATGTTGTATTTAAATATAAGAATTAAAATACATAAAATAAGAATTATTAGATAACTATTATTTTGTCCACAGTACACATTTATCGATTAATAAAAGTTGATGAAAATTTTATAAAGTCATGGATAAATATTAACTATAAAATGAGCTTCCTTTACTAAATTACAAAAGGGGGAATTGTAGTAAACCTAAGCTTTTCTTTCTCCCATTAGGCCATTTTAATTTTTTTCCCTTTAATTGGTGTAACTGTAGAGATCTTGTATTTTTAAGATTTTTTTATCACCTAGTTCATAATACAAATTAATAAACTCATCTTATGGTTGATTTTGTGCATGTATATGATATACATTATGTTGGCTCGCTACGTATTTGATAAAATGCATGAATAGTTCATACTTGTTATTTATTGCATATATTCCATAGATTTTTCTTTCAAAAGAATATCTTTAAGAAGAAAATGTATACAAACAAATAAACAAGGTATATGATAAGTTTTTGTAACAATTATATGGCCAACAATAATTTTAAAACTCAAAGTATATTTGTAAATGTTTAGAATACTAAAGATAATGTTTAAAATTTTTTAAAATAAGTGAAATGACTTGTATTTACAGTTAAGGTTTAAAACTAGCCATTTTGACTCATAAAATTAAAATATCGAACATAAATAGTTGACTAGTTCAAGTGAAAAGTCAAACAATTTTTAAAATTCAAAGAATATTAACATAAACCAGAGAATTGGTTGACCAATTTAAGAAATTGGTTGACTAGTTCATGAAACAATTGACCCTTTAAAGTAAATGCTTAGCCAATTCAATTTAACCATTACTAAAATGCAACCAACTGATTAGATGGTTTAGTAACAAAATTTGTTTTCAAAAATTCTAAAAATCTAACAAATTGGTTCTTGTTCAATTTTAAAAGTTTTGAAATTAGGTTTAAAATTGAAGTTTCAAAACTTTGCAAATAGATCCTTTTGAAATGAAATATTAAGAAATGATTTTTAATTTGATCTTTCAATGCATTCATTTGCAAGTGTAAATATTAAGAGAAAATTTGAGCTTAAACAAATTACTTCAAGCAAATATCACAAGCATACAACAAATGATTTTATCAAGATTGCCCAAAGCTTGTAGTTTGATTTTTGGCTTCAATTGCTCAACAAAACTTTACACCTATGAATTGAGAGAAGTTTGGTATTTTGTTATCATCAAAACTAAAATTTATGTGATATTAAAGTCAACACAAACTTCGACTAACGCAAAGAGCTAGAATGACAATGTGAAGAGCATTGAAAGGCTATCAGTAGATGAAAAATGGGAACAAGACACAATAATAAAGGAAGTGAGAGAAATGATGAATGTTTTAAAAAGCATGTTCTAAAATTTGGTGGCATGCCATAAGCAAGCAAGAAAGGTCAAGGGTGTAAGTAGCAACCAACCAAAATTTGTAAATGGAGTCAGTGGAATGAATAGGAGAAGATCTATACGCTAAAGGAATTTTCTCAATTAATCTTTGATTCAATTGAGGAAATGTGATTAAATAATTATTAAGGATTTTAGTGTTGTATTTTTGGACATAAAATTTTAATATTGATATATGAATAGTATCTCATTACCTTAAAACCTATGCATATATATACATATATATGGGAAAATGGTTGAGAGTTTTTTAATTTTACACAATTTTTTATATTAATTTATCAACTATTAACAAATACACTTATTATTATTAAAATTTAATATAAATTATATAATTAGTATATCATAATTATTAAACACATGATATACAATCCCACTTACTAAAATAAAATTAATCTAATGGTATATAAATATTGTAATAAATTGTGTAAAAAAATTAGAGTTTTTGATCCTAACTCATATATCACCATACAATATGCATGGAATATAAGAATCCTATGTACTTTCAATGAAATAATCTCAAAATCTTACAACTTTCTATATCATTGATTCTAATTACAAATGGTGTTTAAATCAATTTACAGTGTTATTTAAAACCTAATATAATAAAATTTAATCAATCAATTTAATTTAATTTAAGTTATTTTTAAGTAGATTTGATGGATCAAATTGAGTTAACAATTTTGAAATCCACTCTTATAGAATAGATTAAGCAATTATTTGCATTAAAATTTGATTTAATTTTAAAATAAATATTTACAATATATATTAAAAATAAAAATATAATTTATGACTTAACTTAATTTAGTTAATCGAATTAATATTTTGTACTTGTTACTAAAGAAATAAGTTGCATGAGTCTTAAAATTGTACTCTATTGTCAAAAAATAAGGGTCAGCCAAGTCGCTTTCAAATAGCAATGGTATTATATTAAAATAGCTCACTCATTTAATATTACCTAAGTAATTTAGTTCAATTTTGATTTTGTTAAAATTATTTCTAATGGAAACAGTTAGGTTTTAGTGCTTTTAGTATCAAACCAAATTGAAGTGATTTAAAAACAAGAACAAAATTAGAGTATTTAAAAGTTGAATATTTAAATTTATTTTAGTTTTTTTAAATAATCTTATTTTTGTAAACATTAATTAAATAAAAAACAAGAGCTATGTTATCTCAGAGCATATGGCTTCAAAAGCTCTATACTTAGGCTCAATATTGGATTTGTAAATCACTTACTATTTCTTTAAAGACAATGAAACAAATCTTTGATCATCTAAATTACATGCCTAGTCAATATTAGAAAGGCTACAATGTCATGTTAACCACTAAGAACAAATTAAAGACTATATGACAAAGTAGCTTCAAAATACTTAAGTGTCTTTTGCATGTCTGACAATGCTTTATAATTAGTGAAATTAAGAACTAGCTAAGCTTATTAATTGAAAAGGCTATCTCAGGTCTTATTAAAGTAACATACTAAAGACTTTTAATGATATTGTGATAGAAAGAAATGTCTTCAAAAGGAACTCCATCATCTTTACTTAGCTTAAAACCAATAGTTATTAAAGTTGGATAACTCTTACAATCATCCATGTTAACTTGAGATAGTAATTGTTTAATGTACTTAGTTTGAGATAGATAAATATATTTATCCTTATGAGTGAATTCAATGCCATGGAAGAGACCAATTTTGCCAAGGGCTTTAATAGCAAACTCCAAACTAAGCTACAGAATGAAGGCTTCAACTAAGAAAGGATTGGAACTAGTGAATTGAGTTTTAAATGTTTTAAGAGAAAGATATATCGACAATAGAGTTTCATCAATTTTGAAGTTTTCTTTATCAGTCTATCTAGTAATCAAGGTAAGAAACTCATTCCATAGATTTTTTTCATACATATATATGATATATATTAGGTTTTAAATATAAACAGTTCATGTTACGAAATTTTGTGATTGTTATATGTTATGCCATGCAATCATTCTTTCATGTAACACGTGAATATAAAAATAAAATAAAATAGGCAGCTAAATAGCTGTCAGCCTCTTCATTCAAGCAGTAGCCACCATGTATATATATGTATATATCTTGCTTTGGAAACAAGAGAGAGAGAGAGAGAGAGAGAGAGAGAGAGAGAGAGAGAGTGAGTGAGTGAGTGAGTGAGTGAGTGGGTGAGCGAGAGAGAGAGAAACTGAAAGAAAAAAAGAGAAGGAGAAAAAAATCGCTGGTGGTTTAATTACATTAATTTTATTTCTATTAAATTTAGTAATTAATTTTAGATACAAGATAAATATTAATTATTGTAATAATTTCAATATTAAAAATTCAATTCTATTATAAATATAATTTTAGGATGTTAATTTAATGGTTTAATTTTGTTAATATCTTAATTAATATTTATAGTGTTATTTTGATATTAGATAGTGATTTTCAAACAATAGATAAATTGAAAAAAGTTTAATTACTTGCTATTGTATATTAAAATATGTACTTATACTCAATTGGGATAATTATAACTTTAGAAAACTAAAAAATAGGGTGTTAATTTTCTTTGAAATTTTACACATGTGCATGAATTTTATAAATGTATACATTTTGATCTAATTTAATTATTTATTGAATCAAATTTATATATATATTTTTAAAAGAGTCTCATTTGTATAAATTCAACAATAAAAATTAAATTGCATGTGTTATAATGCAACAAAAATTGTTTAAAATGTTTATCTAAAATCAATGAGATTAATTTTCTTTAATTTTATTGAAAAGTTTTAAATATTATGGTTTTATTAATTGATCAATTTATTAAATATAGATTTAAAAAATGTTGATGAATAGTTTGATATAGACATGCCTTCTATCTTATAGTTAAAAAAAAAAAGGATTTTATGGCTTAAACATGCAACATATTCATAAATTATTTCAACAATATAAGCATATTATACTTAAATCTAATATATATCAAATATTTATGTATAATACTAGTTATGGATGAGTTTCTTATCTTACTACCTTGAGGATTTGATGAAGAAAAATTTCAAATTTATAAAATCTTTATAATTTTTACCATCCAGATAAAGAAAAAGGTTGGCCGAACAAGAGGACAGAGAGATAAACCTTATTTTTCTTTTATATCTCTTAAAAAATAAAGACATGTACCTATTTTTTTTATATTTTTTCTTAATTTTAATTTAAATATTTAAGATATGTATCCAATAAATATCTTTATTTATTTTTTAAATCTTATACTTATCTATAATTGTAAACCTAATAATTAAGTAAATTAATAGATACATGTAAACTAAGGGTAAAATAGTAATTATTTAATAATTATCGTATATTACACTTTAGTTCCTGTATTTATGCATAATTATATTTACTTAATTATTAAGTAAATAGTTAAATATATCTTTAAAAATTATCAATTATTAAGTATAACCTTTAAAAATTTGTATTGTAGGTCCTTTGATAATCATTATTATCAATATATTATATAATTTACATTAAATTATATAAAAATAAAAAAATTTATAAAATTTTCAAACACTTTAAAAACCATATATATAGATATATATTTACTTTAACTATCATATTATTTCGAAATGTGCTAGCTATTTATAGATAATTTTTGTTTCTCTTGGATATTTTTTAATACATTAGATTATTGGTATAATCATATAAGTTTACCATGGATTAACCATGAATCTACATAGTCATATCAATAATATACATAACACTTCAAAAGTGTAATAATTATAATTAATATCTAATAATATGTCATAACCTTCAAACCACAATGAAGAAGTACTTCATCAAAGTCATCCAAATTATATGTCTTATATGGATAATATTTTTTCGTCATTTAATCCTGATTAAGTAAAAGTTCATAGAATGTCTAAACTATAAACCAATATAAATACGAATTATCAATCAATATGTCATGTATTCATTATCACGATCTCTTTCGTATAACTTTAATTTACTATGGTTAGAGACTTACTTTTCAGATATTTATTGATATTTATTTAAAAACTTGAAATTAGTAGATATTTCGATCTCGTATTTATACCAAGTAAAGGGATCCCATTTTGACCATTATTTATTTTTAATATAAATAACACATGACTAAACCGACTTCAATTTATAAGACAAATTAATCTTGTACTCATGTACCATATCAATCATGTGCAATTACATTATGTTTGAATATGATATATCAAATCAAAGAATTATATCACATACTAGTATAATTACATGATAAATTATTGACTACATGTATTACAATATAATTTATTATAATTCGATCATGTTCGAAAAATAGTTCTCTAACAATTAATTCATATTAATATCCTACTAACATAACTCTTATTGTTATCATACTAATATTATTTTATGATATTCATCGAAAATATTCAATACACTTACTATTCGATATTGTTGTCTATTTAATATCACATATATAAGGAATAGTTTTAATAATATTATTTAATAATTAAATAAATTATTCAGATAATTTATAAATATACTTTAGTTAAAGGTATGATAAAAAAAGTATATATGAGTGAATAAAGAGTATTTTCTTTCATTAATAATAAATTATAAATATATATGACAGAATATCCTTAAAACTGACAACACCAATGATTTTTAAGGTATATCCTAATAAAAATTTATAAATATGAAATCAAGTGATATGGATATAATTTCTGTCCTACAGTGAAAGTCTATAAATAAAAAATCAAATAGAACAGTGTTTCTTGAAAATAATATACCAAAAGTACGCATAAAAGTAACTAAATAAAATATATTTTGACATTATGATTTTTTATATAAAATTTTATTTTTAAATCTCTTAAATATTACTTATTTGCAATATTATTTAAATTTAAAAAATTTATTGTTACTTATCTTTAATTTTTAAAATTTTTGTCACATATAAATACCTATTAGGTAAATGACATAATTATTAAAGTAGTTTAAACGTTGTTTAATAGGAGATTTTTTTGTAAAATTTTGTATCAATGTAAATATAAAAAATATGTATATAATTTTAAGTTACCAAATGGATAATAGATCATCAAACATTTTGTATTAATGTTAATGTTAACGCAAAGTAAGATTTGAAAACTATTTTGAAAATATTTAAAATCTTAATTACATATTCTAAATTTTTGAAAGTGTTTAATTTGAAAAAAATGATGTCAAAATTAAGGTTGTTGATGCAACAGCCCTTAGTATAGCCTAAAGATTCAATGGTTAAATTGCTTTAAAACTACAATTCCAATACAACAATAGTAGAACAACAAAAGAAAAATTTTATTGTTGTACCATAATAGGAATACAATAAATAGCTTTAGGAATAACTCAAACATAATTTTTATAGTACTATAATAATAGATAGTGACGAATTTTTGAAATAGCCCAACCCCTAAACAATTTTTTTAGTGGTACAATAATAAGAATGCAACAAAAGGGCTTCTGGCTTTTGAAAGAGAATAATGATTTTCAAATTGAGCTTTTAAAATTGATTTGAATTGGCTTGCTAACCTATTTTAGGAGTGTTTCTATATACCAATGCTTCAAAGATTCTGTAGACATTTAATGTGAAATTTGGTATTTGAAAATACTACTACCATATTCTCAATAACATTGGCATTCATATTTGGTTTAATATTTTTAAGTAACTCATTTCAAATCCTTTTGAATTAGATAGTTAGATATTTTAATATGATAAAATTCGTCAGTTTGATTTGCAAATTTGAACAAAATAAGGATAATATGATGCATTTAACTATTAAAATGATTATAATTAAGAGATTGTTATAATAATTGCGATAAAAAATTAAAAAAACTATTCAAACTAACAAAATTTTTTAGTGCATGAGGCCGACGAGGAATATTTGAAACCTAGAATTAAAATGTTATTTTGTCTAAACTTTAAGAATACACACACACACACATGCATATTCATATAAGTCATTCCCCTAAAATTTGTTGAGAGTTTTTATAGTTTATTTTTTTGAAAAATATTAAAAGGTTAATAAAGAAATTCTTATATATATATATATATATTAAATTTTATAAATCGACCAAACGTAATCGAATCAATAGGTTTAAAAAACTTTAAAAAATTTACATTTAGAATATTTTTAATAGAAATAATAAGACTAAAGAATGATTTATATTAACCTTTTATTTTATAGAAATTATATAACTAAAGAATTTATCCATTTAATTTAAAAAATAAATTCTTTAGGTTTATAATATCAATCATCTAATTTTTTTTATAAAACCAAAGAATTTACAAAAAGTTAATATCCTTAAGTTGTGAAATTTATTTGTGTTGGCTATAAAAATTAATAATAATTAATATTACACTATTTTTTAAATTGTGGTACTTGAATGAAATAATTTATTTTAGATTTTTTTGTACAATATAATTCACACACATGTTTCACACTTGTTTAGTGATAAGGTAAAAATAAGTATGAATGATTTTATAGATCATTTGTTGGGTAATAATAAAAAATTATAATTTTTATAAAATAAGTTAGATGAATAGTTTCTTACAAATAAATATGTAATAAAATAATATAAAATAATAAAATATATTTTATGAATATTATTAAATTTATTTTTATATAAAAAATTAGCTATGATATATTTTTTTAATTAAATTAGACCATATAATTACATTAATATTTTGATCTTAAATCTAAATCTATAAACTTGATCAATCCAAACAATAACTGTTGGTTTAGGTTTGATTGATTTATTTTTTTATTATCAATTTGAATAGGTTTGATTCAAAATAAAATTGATGATTTTAAATTAATTTGAATTTTGGTTCCAAACCAAAATTGCTCAACTCTAATTCTATACATAATAGTAATTAACATGATTCCTTTTAAAGTAAAATAAATAAAGCATTTAACAAATACTTACTTTTACTTCTTTAATAGTTAAATACTTTTTATTTTTTTTTAAAGCTTCCACACATTAAATCCCACCCTAATACACAATCATAAATTAAATAAATCTTCTCTTCGCTAATAACAAGGGGATTGGAATCTTAACCCCTTAACTTTATAATAAAAAAATCAAATCAAGTTATTCTCTTCTAAAAACTCATTCACTTATATTTTTGAGAAAATAATTTTATTTAATATAAATTTTAAAATAAAAATTATAATAATTCAATGTCAAATTTAATTTGGAGAAATCAATTTCTAAAAACATTAAAAAATCATTGAACATGTTCCTTCAAAATTAACCAAACTAAACTATATAATGCATATTCCAATGACATTTTTGTTAATATGAAAAAAATTTTAATACTCAACGATCAACGGCAGACAATGATTGCTGAATTTTTTGTCTTTATTATAAATAATTAATTAATAAGATAATATTGCAAAAATATAAAGAATACTAATTAACATAAATGTGATAATGAAAAATATTGAAATATAAATTTAATACAATACTACCTCAATAATCATGCTATTGTATAAATTTATGTAATTCAATCCAATCTAATCCAAACCAATTTATTTATTTTAATACGGTCAAGATTAAATATCACGGAACTTGGGCTTACTGGTTGATATGATTATGAAAGCATAAAGCCACGGGACATAAAAGTTATGATGTAAATAATGTTTTCGACATTTTCATAATTAAAGAAAAGATATGGGAGCTGGATGCAATTTAGAATTGTCGTATGGGCGGGAGTGCATGGAGTGGGCCTCTTATCTGATTAGCAGAAAATACACTGGGACAAGCTAGCAGGCACCTTTTTCCCTCGTGCTTCTTCTTGTCTATCAAAATTTAAGTCGTCTGGCAGGGCAGGGCAGTGTGAGGCCACCATTTCTGAGAAAAGAAAGAGTTTGCGGTCGTTAATTCTAAAATTAAATTAAAATTTTGGCGGGTGCCCATCATCCATCAGGTTCTAACAGGAATAAATTTTCTACAATTTCTTTATTCACTATCACTTTTGGTATTACATGTGTCTGATTTCGCGTTGACATTATTGTTTCTTTTTAAATTTTCTTCAATTTTATTCGAACACAACGATCGAGTGTATCTATCTGTCCTTTCCAAATATTGTTGAAGGGTTCGAATAATTTCTTTATGGATTCTAACTTTTATGTATGAGTTTAATGAAGAGACTGCTTATTTATTCATTTTAATTTCTCCTTAATTTATTAGTTATATGAATAGGATGATAAATTTTATGGGAAATCAGACATATAATAAATACAAGGCAATTTGTATTATATAATGAAAAACTGCAGCTAAACTTAATTCTCTCATCAATGTTTAGATGCCACAAAGACAGGGCGAAATTGCAACAGAGTGTTAATTTCTTACTTTTTACATAAATTTTTTTGGTCAACGCTAATCAGTTGGACACAACTTTGTTAACTGTAGCTAACAAAGCCTTAAGTAAGTTGAGACTAAGAACAGCTCTCTTTATTTGAGCTACTTGGGATGGAATAGCATAACTGTCGTATGTGAATTATATTTGTTGTGGGTTATAATTGCACAAAGACACTAATAATACAGAATATGACAAGCATTTTATCAACCCACCATTTTAATTGGTCAGTTGGAATTGAGGAGAATCTTTATAGAGGAAGATTTAATAGGATTCCATGCTCAAGATATTTTGGTCAACATTTTCTTTCGGAAGGACTGAATTCCTCCCACAATCAACATGTTGGTGGTAATGACTATCAAAATGTCAGAAGACTTGGGCCTATATTTTCCAGTGCAGTGGACGATGACAAAGACCCAGATAACCCAGGAGATGGGATGAATGAGAAAGAATCTCCCAAAGGTGAAATTGGAGTAAGTTCAATTGATCCCAAGTATTGTTTTCCTCTGTTTATGCTTTCGTTTGCCATGTTGCACTAAAATGTGAACATAAAAAAAAAAAAAAACCATTAACATTATGCTCATATTATGTTTTCCACTAAAAGGTTTGATGAATTAATTGAGTAAAAATGTTACAGTAAAATTTCAAAAGCTCTATATATTCACAAAGTGGGCAAGTATTCATTGATTGATTGATTGATTGATGGGCAAAATTCTTGTAGTCTGCTTTTGGCAGAAATGACATTTTTTTGTTGGGGAGTCCGATTGTCATTGTTAATTTCCATTATCACCTAGTGATTTGTTTCTGATGATTTAATTACATACAATTGCTACATTTTTCTCAATTCACAATGGGGATGCTAGAACAAGATATGACATTGCTGAGAATATTTTTGTTTGTAGTGATGTTGGGTTTGAAAATGTACTAGACTGCATTTTACTTGAGATGCATACTTGAATCCCAACACATGTCATTATCATATAATTATTTACAATAATTTACATTTTTGTAGGTGGATGGTGAAATCCTAAGAGAAAATCTTGAGAGAATTGTTGGCATAGATGATTCTACCTTTAGCGGGATAGATCTCGCAACTCTTATTAGAAACAAGTATCGAAGGTCCTATGATGTTGAACTAATAAAAAAGGTATGTTGATCTTAAGGGAATGATGGCTGTAGCAGCAACATATTGAGCTGCTTATATTGACAACATAACAGTAATTTTCTTTTTCCTTTTGAGAAATGACTTTTTAGTATGCCTTCTAACATTCTTAATGCACATGACTTTGTTGGCTTGCTTTTTTTCTGCACATATACACACAAGTCTTCCTTTATAAGTTTGACAACGACGTGTACAAGACATAGATGTGCAATGTGAAAGAGAATTTCTCTTTATTATCTTGTTTAAGTTTATTTGAAAATTTATTTCTTGTGACAAGGGTAAAAGTATTGTGATCATTCCATGGGGATTTTATAGATTTCCTCCTTGGAGACGAACAATTTTTTGAGGTCTAAGGCTGTCAATCTAACTATAGCTATTTATGTACAAGTGTTTCTCTCTCTTTCGATCTTGATTTCAACTTGGCATTATAATCTCTTTTGATTGAGAGGTCTTTTGTTCCTCCCATGTTGTTGCATTTGTCTCTATTTCTGCTCTTGCATCTCTGTTTGGATTTGGTCCATGTGATAATTATGCTTGATATCAGTCTTGCACGACATGGGGCATGGTAGAGTTTAATATCGTGTATTGGGCCTGTACTTGCTTAGGCTTTTAGGTCAAATAACAACCTAACAAAAAGTGATGGGAAAAGTAGGCTCAAATTGCTTAGGATACTTCTAAATGTTGTTTAACAAGTTTAAATCCTTCAAAAGTAATGTAGAAGCCTAAGAAATGTTCAAGCATTGTTCTCCACATAGATTTTTGGTCGTACCTGAACTTTTATTTAAACCTTAGCTGTTTTAAACCTTCCTTATTAGTGCCAAACAGACACCAGTTGAGCATCCATGATTTGCCTCCTGTGGTTGACATCAAACTAGCCATTAATTCCATATTTCTAAATTTCTCAACCTTTTTTGGCTACTCTTGGACATCAGTTGTCCATTTGTGGTTAAGTGATTTTGTATGAAGCTCTAGTCGACTACCCTCACTAGTTTGTGCTATCTCTGGTTGACCATTCTAAGTTTTAGTCAACCAATTCCCTAGGAATTTCTTTTGAGTAACTAAAAACAAACAATACAAAAAACAAAACAAAACAAAATATTGTTTGGCAAAGGTGAAACGGTCTAAAATTGATCCAAAACGTTATGCCTAACAACTCAAGAGCTCAGGCTAGGATGATAGACACTAGGTTTCTTTGGTCTAATTAGATTTACGAGCCATTTGGCATAAAAAATATATATATATATATATCTTAATCTTCCATGCCGAGTTGCAAATGATAAACAAGACATCCCTAATCGTATTATTCTATCTTGAGTCTTTGTGCACTTCTTCTCAAGTTTCATGCTATGCTATGCTCAAAGAAGAGATTTGTTATATTCTCAATCTAGAATCCTATCTTTATGAGTAAATGATGCTTTTGTATATCAAGAAACATTAATTTATTTGTTGACTCTGTCACTTGTCAGTTTGATCAGGATATCAAATGTCAGTGAGTTACTTGTGAAAATAAATAGAAAGAATATTCCTTAACTTTGCCAACCCTACATCGATTACAGCTTATTTTACTCAGCGTACAGTGATTGGGAGAAAGCTGGTCAGACTTGGCTACCATACTTAATTTTTAATTGTTCGATACTAATGCTTGTACCCTGTTTGCTTGATTGAATGATTATTTTGTACGAGTATAAGAGAGAAAGGGACTCTAAACACAGAATATCACCACCAAGGACACTGCCATTTAGCTACAATTAGGACTGCTGTATAACTGCTGGAGGACACCAAATCACTTTCTTGCACCTTTAGCATTCCTTTTATCCGTTGTTTTACATTTTTATTTAGTTAGCATGCTTAACAATTCAATTTTGTCCTGTATTTTAATTGGAGGGTTTGAGATAGTTTTCAGCAGTTCATATTATTAATTCTGAATGCCTGTTGTAGGAGTTCATGGGAAGAAAAATCCTTGCCCTAAATGTCATGTGGAAGTACATGGAGCAGGTAAGCATGTTTTCTTAGAATAGATTTCTGATATCCTGCTGGAACTGGACTGATGTAAATGTTTACATGTTACAGCACCAAGTTTCCAGAAACAGTATGAACATTCTTAAATTTTGAAAGAAACTACAGGGTACTTATCCCAAAAACTCCCTGGGAACAAATAAAAAAAGATATCTCATTACGAAAACTATAGTCTGTATTGGCAAGATCTAACTTGCAGGGTAGCTTTAACATCTAAGGATTTTCAGAAATTATGTGTTCAAAGAAGATTTCTGTCTTAACATTTGATTAGGGTTTCGTTTTTCTTCCGTGGATGCTGAAATTGTTGAATTTTGAAGGAAATAGTTGATTTGCATTGTATAAAAATATGTGAAGAGCAATTGTAGAACAATTGCTTGAGCTTTAAGTTATGAAGAAAATAATTAAGAAAGAGGAAGTAGAAGAAGAAATATTGCATGACAACAACAGAATAAAAATTTATTTGAAGTTCTGAAGAAAGCACTTATGCCATCAATAACTGATCAAATAACCTAATGTTTGATTAATATCTCTAATCCCAACTACTGAAACATAATTATTAATAATTTGACTCTTATGCTAATATGACTAGGGGCATGTTGGGACAACTATGCTTCTACTTAATTTCGGTAGTACAACTAAAGTGTTTTTAAAAATTTATTATTATTATCTTTTCTTTACCACACACCCTGCTCCACCTCATTCACAAACACAAATTCAATATAAATGGTGTAATGGGAATTGATCTCTTATCCTCTTGCTTTCTGTGGAAGAGGCCAAACCAACTATACTATTGCCTTGGAGAAAATATTTAACATGATTATATCCTATTTATTTTCATTTTCGGGTCCTAACTTTCACAGGATAAGCTAAAGTCTTAAAACTTATTGCCGATTTTGCTAATTACCAAAATGCCTCTAACATGAAGAAACTGAAAAAATTACTGTTTTCCCCTACTCTCAAATATGGAATTGCCATATACTTATTTTACTGTACACTAATGGATAGTTAATCGTTAAAGATTATTTAAATCTTGTATATGTAGAATTCTATATGAAGATCCAGGAGAGAAAATCTACAAAGTTACTAAGTATAAAACTACATAGAATTTAGTAGTAAATCACTATTTTACGGTTGCATCATTCTCCCTGTTGGTGAAAAAAGAGCACCAATTGCTATACTTCAAGAGTTTGAGATTTTTCAACACTTTGAATTTGCAGATATTTGAAATCTTGAAGCTTATCGGCTTTAATTTCCATTTTTAGAATTAAGGAAGAGTAGACAACCTTCCAATTTTTGGTTGACATGTTACACGTATGATCAACTAACTTTCCTTTATTTTACTTGACACTTTCATTAACAAGTTTGTCTTCATTTTTTGAAATCTGTGCTTTCTTAACCACTTTCTTTTGTCGCTTTAGCCGTTTTCTCTGCGATACTTCAATCTCCTTATCTGCAATTTTCTTTTTGCCGCCATTGACTTTTTTATTTTTTTTTTATAGTGATGAAAGAGTTGGTAAGCTCAAATGAAGGGTTAAACTACAAAACCAAGTTTAGATCCATACCCAGCATGAAACTTGTAAAATTGAATGCAAGACTTGTAAAAAGTTCATTAATTCAATACCATACTAACCATAGCAGAATTAGTTATTTGTCTAAAAGTTACTACTGAATTTTTGAAGTGTGAACATGCCTTAATTCTTTTTTCTTTGTTTAGAGATCCTTTCCACTGACTGAAGAGGAGTACAGTTTGAGACTCGATGATGTAGCAAACACACTAAAATGCTGGGGAGCTGTCTCACTATTCGAAACAGCCTTGCAAATTCGAAAGAGCGACCACGGATTGGAAAGGTAATTTTATGACATGCCAATTGGCTATTTGAATGGGTTATTATAATTTTTGTTAAATTCTTCATTGAGCACTCAGATCTACCACAACGGTTTTCTGAAAAAGTAACCTTTAAACTTGTTAGCAAGAGATAATAAAAACTTTATAGGAAAGTTATGAATAATATTCCACTTTTTGCTCGCTTAGCTTTGTCATCACCTGCATTAAAGTATCATATTTGTGGGAAATCATAAACTAATAAATTAGATTTTCTGTTATTTTGGATTTAATAAGATATCAATATTCTGCTAGAAATATGGTAATATTTACTTATCTTGACACGGATGACCATCCTAGCAACATTGTCTCTTCTCTTGCACCTTACACTTGCAAATGCCATAATCCATTTTCCAACTATTGATTAAATTGGGCAACCATTTTTGCATCAACATCCCTCAAGTATTAGATTTTCTGTTATTTTGAAAGTATTAGATTTCTGTTATTTTGAATTTAATAAGATATTAATATTCTGCTAGAAATGTGGTAATATTTACTTTTCTTGACACGGTTGACCATCCTGGCAACATTGTCTCTTCTCTTGCACCTTACACTTGCAAATGCCATAATCCATTTTCCAACTATTGATTAAATTGGGCAACCATTTTTGTACCAACATCCCTCGGCATACATGTTGTATACTTTCACGTAGTTTGACACAATAGACAGAAGTTCCTCCATACTCGTCTTTCTGAGCCTAAGAAGCAATTTACACCACATTTTCCTTTCCTTCAATACAAATCAGTCAAAGAATGACATAGGAAAATACACCATAAAACACTACTTGTTCAGCTCGATTGATAGTTATCACTCATGAACAATATTTACCTCGGCTTGCTTCATCTTCATCCATTGTAGTTTGATGGCATCAATCTTGAGCCCTAAAGAGCAAGATTTCTTCTTGGGCGTATGAACACTCATATTCTCATATAAAACTCACTTTCCTATAGTTACTTAAACACATGTTGCGAATCCTAGGCATTTTCTTCCATTGTTTAGTCATAAATCAATTATTTATCTATATGTTAGGATATGCCCTAAAAATTATTCGTGTTATTAGTTTCAAGGACATTTTGTCATGTATATACATTATATATTAATAAAAAAAATATCTTTATTTACAAATATAGGTTATTTCTTTTATTTAGTCATGTATATAAATAAATTATATTTGTGAATTATCCTAATAATTCATTTAATTATTAAATAATATTATTAAAGCCATTCTTTATGAAACTGATATTGATTGGGCAACGATTTTGTATAGTAAATATATTGAATGTTTTCGGTGAATATCATAAAATGATATTAGTATGGATAACGTGATAGTTATGTTGTTAGAACATTAGTGTGGATTAAATAGTTAAAAAATTATTTTTTTGAATATTACCTTACAACGATAAATCACATAGTATTATATATAATCAATGATTTATTATGTAATTATACTAGTATACAATGTTATCTTTTGACGTGAGACATCACTGTCGAATTTAATGTAAATACATGTGGTTCATATAGTATATAAATACGAGACTAATCACGTCTTGTATGATAAAATCGATTTGATCACGTATTGTTTATATTTGAAAACATATGATAGTCAAAAAGGGATCCCTTCACTCGATACTTATGGAATTAGAGTTTTTACTGACTTGATATAGATACAAGTTTTTAAATAAATATCAACAAATAGTTGAAATAGTAAATTTCTAGTCATAGTAATTATATGTCACACAAACAAGTTTATGCTAATGAATTCAGCGCATATTAATCGATGGTTCGTGTTTATATCAATAAAAAATTTTGACGTACTATAGACCCTTAATCGATTAATATTAGACAACAGAAGAATTTTACCTATACGATATGTACAATTAAGATAAAGATTGATGAAGTATAACTTCATTGTAGATTGAAGATTATGGTACATTATTAAATGTTAATTATAGTCGTTGAATTATCGAATAATTCGATAAACTCGAAAAGTTAGAAATAAATTAACGGCTATTTCACACTAAATTCATATAGTTAGACCTATAACTAAATGTAGTGAGAAGTTTTTGGAAAAAAAATATTATCGATAATGAGATAAATATCTTTGAAATAATATTTAGACCGAAATAAACATATACAAGTATTATATATATTTATAAATTCTTTAAAGTGTTTAAAGAATTTTTTTGAGTTTTGCATTGAAATGTAATTTATTGAAAATTATATGGTTAAATTGATAATATTAATTATCTAAGAACTTAAATGAAAATATACAATTATGGGATAATTACTCATAAGCTCATATATATAAATATACACTTAATTATATTTAGTTAAAAGTAAATCAATTACCTTGCATTTAAGTATTTAAACTTAAATGTATGAAATAAAAATTATGAGATAATGGCCATTTCATCCATGGCACATATTCACTTTTTAATTAAAAATAGGGTATATGTGAAAAATCATAGATTTATTTAAGTATATATATGCGTGTGTGTTGCTTTACCGAATGCATGAATTAAGTTTGCAAAACCTAGCTCTCTTCCTCTTTGTTTGGCCAAGCTTGCTTCTCCTCCCTTGGTGGTGCAAATTGTAAGTTCTTCACACAATTGAAAAAATCCCCATCACGTCTCATCAAGTAAGTGTTTAAAATTCATCTAAAATTATCAATTTTTACATATATATGATGTATGATCAATTAGTTTGTTATGTGTTTGTGAAAATATTTCAATGAACACAATTTTTTATTTTATGTATGTTGTGAGCATCTCAATTCAGCACTATGTACACAAGAACGAATTGATCGAAGAAAGGTGAGAAGATTTTGTTCACAAGAGAATCAAATAAATGTATTTAATGCATTAGTAAGACTGAATGGTATAACCAGAAAAATCAGTACTCATATTTAATATTGAACATAGTTTTAGGTTCATCTTCCATGTGTACACACTGTTGGTAATGCCCTGAACCGATTCTAGGTGTGTAGTTGATCACAGAAATCGACTATAGGTATCGAATATTTGTTCTTCATTGCTGTTTTATGGGGTTGGTCATGAGAAGCTTTGAAAAGTAGTTTATACGCTGGATCTAGCAGCTCCAATTATTTACTTTGCCACAGAGTTGCTCTTAAGTTAACTATGATGGTGCAGAACTTAGCTCCAGTTTTAATTCCATAGCACCATCTTGTTAGCTCTTGGATCCAGTTGATTTATTTAACAATAACAGTTGTAATTATCTATTGGTGCAGGCAGTTAGCATTTTTATAGACGTGGACGAATCTGGAGGCCGTGCAAATGAATGGATTTACAAATAGATAGCTACTTAAATTCCAATTTGTAATTATAAAGCATAGAAAATAATTGTTTTTCAAATGCATTGTAAATTCCCCAAGGCCTTGTTTTTGGATTCTGTTTTTCTATTTTTAGTATGTATAAAGTTGTATAAGAATGCAATTTTATTTTTGTTATCTCAACTCTCTGCCCCTCTTCTCTCCTTCCTCCTCAATGCAGTCTGTGGGTTTTATTTTTTGTTTTTAATTTGTGTTTTATGTATTGATAGAAAATTAGGGTTTTAGAATATTTTTGTAATCAGGGACGATAATTTGATGCATATTTTAAAAGCAAGTTAAAAATTGGGATATAAAGTTTGAATTTTAATATTTTCAAATTGAGATGTAAATTTTGTATTTCAAATAATGTAATATTAATTATTAAGTGTTAATTATTTATTTATTAGTATTGAAATACAAACAATTACCTTACAAGTAGTAGTAATTGGAAGTGCAACATTATATGAACTTTTATTTCAAATGATATAACATTTTATAAACAAATAATATATGTTTATAATCTTATATATACAAAGTTTTATCTAAATTGATGTGACTGTTTGCCTTACTATTACATGTTTTTTATTTTTTAGATTGAATTAATAAAAAAAATAGGTCAACTGCTAAAATAAATAAAAATTAATGCGAGTAAAGTTACATTGTTGTATTTTTATTTTTCTTAATTTTCAATATCATTTATTCTACAAATTCGCCACCTAGTTGACTCTTATTACAATAGTTGTATACAATTCTCCATGATCAACGTAATTTCATTGTATAAAAAATACTAAATAAAAAATTAAGGCTCTATTTATTTTGAAGAATAAAAAGAAATAAGAAAAGAAATGAAAAATAAATAAATAAAATTTTCATTGTTTGATTGTACCATAAAATTATCAATGAAAAATAATTCATCATTTTTTATTTAGACAAAAATATCCCCTACTTCTTAATATTTTTAAATTTTATATTAATTAATTATTTTTATTGAAATAAAATATTTATTTTATTAAAAAAATTTATACATTTCATAATTTAAAAATTAAATAATGAATTATTTTTCATTGATGATTCCATGATGCAACCGAACTATGAAAAACTCATACTTTATGTTTTGAATGCACTATTTATTTTTAAAAAATTCATAAATTCAATTACATTTGAATTATCATGTAAAAACTGATTTTGAGGACAATTTAAACTTAATATTCATATAATTAAGTGTTTTCAATTAGTTTATTAAAATTGTATTCAATTTTTAATAATATGTATAAAATTATTATATAACTACTAATAATATTTTTTAAAAAATTTTATTTGATGGTCAATTTTTCTTTAAAATAATTAAAAAATAAAAATATAGTTACATCAACAATTATTTTTAATATAATAAAAGTTAAGATTATCAAATACATATGATTAGTTGTTTGGAATATGACAAGTATATTATAAATTAATATATATACACACATATAAAACATATTAAAAAAATATTTATAATTTAAATCATGACAAAATAAACATTAATAATGATAAACTAATTTGAAAACAAAACCAAATAATATAATATAATATTATGTTAATAATTTTTGAAATAATTAGTTAATTAAAAATAATTATATTAAACTAATCAAATTTTAAAAAAGATAAAATACATATACAAGGAATAAAATTGAAAGTTTAAGGAATTCACTTTGACCACTCTATTCTTACAATTAATCAAAGGAATTAGTTATTTTGAGTATCTTTTTCTTTGTCTCCATGAATTCTTAAAAACTAACACATTCTAAGGATGAAAATACAATTAATTTCTTATAATTTTACACTATCAGTTATCATGAAAATATATTTCTTCTTTTCCCATGATCAATTTAAGATTCTTTGACATCTTTTTTTTTTTTTTACCTTTTTACAAAATCTATAAAGGATGAGAATATAATGTTATTTGTCAACGATGATATGTGTGTACTATCAATATTATTATTATTATTATTATTATTATTATTATTATTATTAGATTTGTCTTGATTATACATTATTACATACATTCATACATAAATATATGTGTGTGTATACATGTATGTATGTGCTGGATAATGGAATAAATTTTTCAATTGAAATTGGATTAAAAAATTAGATTTTGAAAATTGAATTACAATGCATTTGATATATTTTTAACTTGGTGTGTTGTTTAGCATGTGAGAATTAAAGAATAAAAGGCTAACATTTAATAATTTAAAACTAGAACTTGTTGGACATTTTTTTGAAAAAGAGATTTTGCCTTGCAAATCAAAATTTTTTAGTTCAAAAATAAAACCAAGATTAAGCTGAGAGAGGAAACTAGACATACACGCGCTTATAATTACAAGTTAATGATGTTATAAATAACTTATATATTTTTGTTTTATTTTAATTATTTAGTTGAAAAATAAATTTATCATTTTTTATAAATAATTTTTCTTTTAAACATCTTGTCGAAGGTTCGGTTGCTATATATATGCGTTTGTGTTACTTTTTGATAAATAATTTCTTTAAAATAGTTTGTGAAAAATTTGTTTGTTATGTACGTGTGTGCGTGCACGGATGTAAATGGGTGGAGAGTTGTGAGGGTTGGTTTTAATTATTAAAATAGATTAAAATAGAATTGATTTTGTGTTAAATATTAAGCAGGGGTTTATTAGTTATATTGGTTTTATAATTATATAAATATGTAACTAGTCAGGAGTTGTTTGTTGCCTTTAATCAAAAATAAATTAGAATAGTTATTTAAAATTAAATTAACGTTATATTTAAGATTTAGCCTGTTCTATGAATCAAAAATAACTTTGAGTATTAGAGATATTATATATCCATCAACAATATATAATTATTGTTGTTGTTGTTGTTGTTATTTTGTAATAATATTACTATTTACAATGTTGATTTATTGATTAATATTGTTATATAAATAAGTTTTGAAGAATTTTCTTCTTTATGTAATTTTTTATGCTCAATTTCTTAGTTTTTGGTTATTGGATTATTCAACAGTGGACCATTTGGATGACTTAATATTATAATTAATTTTATTTAGGAAGTAATTCTAAGTACAAAAATAAGTAATTTGAAGTTTAAAATGACTGATTATTTAATTGCAAGGAAGTTAGTTGATAGTTATATGCAATTAGAATAATTTCGCGACAAAAATTGAAAAATAGGTGTTTAATTTATTTAAAATTCAAGTACATGCAATTGGATTTTTCTGAACATGTAAGTGTTTATCCAATTAATTTTTTGTTAACCTAAATTTTAATATGCTTTTCATTAAAGTTTAATCTGCATAAATTCAATAATAGAATTTAATTATGTACATTGTGCTTAAACATGAAACATTTGAATTGTTTGTTTAAAGTTAATGAAATTAATTTTATATTATTTTGTTAAAAATTAAAATATTATTATTATCATTAAGTGAACAATTCATTGTATATGAAATTATTATAATTATAAATGATTAAGTACCAATACCTTTAAATGCAATTCTATCTTGTAGTGAAAATTCATAAATATAAAATTTGGTCAACAATATCTAAAAATAATAATCAAAAAGTATATTAACCCTTAGAGCAACAATTTTTTGAGAATAATACTCTCAAATATATATATATATATATATATTTTAATTTATCCTATGTAAAAACTAATTCTTAAAATAAGTCATCTATTACTTATTAAAATATTATTAAAATTTAAAATTTAATTTTAATCTTTAAAAATTTCTGTTATATATAAATATTTATCAAACATTAACTTATCTTTACCCTTCAAATTTTGAATGAGATTGAAAAAAGAGTAATTATTGCAAATTAAAAATTTTCAATTACAAAATTTTTGTTGCATTTTTCATTTATGTGAGTTTTAAAAAAAATCACTAGTATATGTTTTTTTTAAAAAAAAATTAGTGGATTAAAACTTTAATCTTAATCAAAAGCTATGTTTTGATATTGAAAAGAAGTACAAACAATTGAAAACACCTTTAAAAACTTATTTGCATATTTTTATATTATAGAAAAATATACATTTTGTAAAAAGAAACTCGCTACCAAAAAATGTTTTAAAAATTAGGCGTTACATGATCAATGATAACTTATATGCGGCGACAACAGGAGGAGAACTTGTGAAGATGGATTAACAATATATTGAAGTGTGTCAACAGATAAAGGTGGTAAGTCGAAATTAACCTTCATTTTTTAAAAATAAAATAAAATTAAAAAGAACAAAACCTTTATTTCCAGTTGGGGACAGGGGGCATGTATAATCAATCATTCATTCACTGCAAATAAATAGAACAAAGACCACCACAAAGCTAGCTACAACGAATAATAATGTGAAGAAAATAAACTCTAATATAAATATGAACTAGCATTGAAGCAAACATCCACACCAAAAAAAAAAAGGAGATGGTACCAGGAACAAAACCAAAACCTGAAAGAAAAATGCAAAATATTTCTAATTAATACACAACCAATTTATGTTAACAGATGAACATGATCAAAGTACAATAATTTCATAACTTTTTGACAAAGCCACCAACAAAATTTAACTCTTCATCAAAGTTCTGTTATTAGGCATATCGAAATGTTTTAACTTCCATGGTTTTACTTGTTTTAGGCTTTAGATATGCAAGCTTTGTTCATTGGGATGTTCTGCACTGATTCTTATACTCTATGTCCTAGGATGGTGGTTAAAAGCTACTTGAAAATCAGACGAGAAAGTTATAAAGCTCTACATTTAATAACTACAGTTATTTTTTCCCAAAGGGCCATTAGACATACCTGGTAGGATATTAATCTCCTGTCTGCTTTCAGGCTTCCCAACCAAAGCTCCACAAGCAAACCATTCTTTTCGGATACAAACTTGGTAAAGAAAACAGAAGTAAAAAATTGGAAAAGAAGCGATATTTATCAACTCAATTCAATCATGTATCAACTTTTTGTGGTAAATGCAGCCAGGGCATTAGCGTGTGCAGGTGAGAGGTTACTCAACAATGGTTGCATTTGATGGCCATAGAGAGAAATCAAATGCGAAAAAGCCCTGCCAACTTGAGCTTTCACTTCGGTTGTTTCTACTGGTGAAACCACAACTTGAGCGAAAAGATTAACCAGCTCCGGAACAAGAGAGAGGATCTATTCACACACATAATAAAGGTAAACAAAACCAAACAAAAAAATTAAAATAAAAAAAAGAGACATCACTTATGAATATAAGACATGGCAAACAGAAAACTGTAATGTTTGAGTGCATAAGAACTATAACTCAAATATTTTTTTTAAAAAAAAAAAAAAAAGAACCTGTGGATTTGAAGACAAAACCAGAGTTGAAACACAACTATAAACAGCCATTGATTCTTCACGGTCTTCTTTTAGTGGAAGAACTTTCAAAAATACAGGAAGGACCTAAGAAAAATGACCAGGAGAATTAGCAGACAACCACAGAAGAGGAAAATACACAAGGAGTGAAAAGATTTATAATTTAGAATTCATTAAAAAAAAGGAAATAAATGAAGGAACATGAAAATTAACCTGATTCAATGGGACGGACTGCGGGTGCACTATTATCATCCTTGCCACCGCACCAGCTGCATTATCCCTGACCGCATCATCAGGCTCAGAATCACCAAATAATGGGTATAGTCCCCGCAAAATGTCACCATAGTATCTGGTTTTGATAAAAGGAAAATAATGCTACAGCATGGCAACGAATGGTTAGGGAGTGGATAAAATTCCCTTAAAAAACTAGTTGCAAGCACTTGAGTATTAGATTTTAAAGATAAATAATGTACAGATACATTGCACTTCCTCACCTGAAACCTACAGCTGATACAAATGAAACAGAAATCATAAGAAGGGTAGAACATAAATGCAGAAGGATACTTTAAAGCTGACTCGCCCCCATTTTTGCACAACTCTCCGACACAAAATGCGGCATTCCTCCTATTTGTTGCTTCTGGTGATGCTAGTTCTTTGAGTACTAAGGGCATCACCCTCTGAAATATTGCACGAACTTTCAGGAATTAGAAGCATTCTTCACAAAATCCACTCAAAATACCAAAAATTAATGAGACAAAGTTTCAGATAAAATTACATCAACATAGTCTGCAATTGGAGCACCCATCTCCTGAGCAACTTCAGCAAGACAAGCAACAACCATGGTCCGATCTTGTAGAGGGCGTGAAGATTTCTGCACTTTCCAAGAATAAAACTAATAATATACTGAAATAAGAAATAAGGAAATCAAAGGATGGGATGAGAGAAGCATATGCCAAAACAATCATTCAACAACCTACCGCGAATTTCATTAAAGGGTCAAATAACTTTGCAAACACAGGTGCAAAGTGAGGACCCATTGACTTTGCAAATGAAGGAAGGAGGTCAGAAACTGCATCCATAAGCACTTCGTCATGAGCAGTGTCATCATCATCAATATCACTATCATTATCTGACTGCTGACAAGTAGACTCCTCGCGGAGCAACAGCAGAGTTGCATCAACCAGGCGAGACATATCTAAGATCAAGTCACATCAAATTCAGGTCAACAGTAAGATATTTAACTGGCATCTTAAGGACTTTTCACCAATGGGTAAAATGAAGCCAACTGAAATCAAACTTACAAGGCTCAATAGCCAAGTAGCCATAGTCTTTGACGATGTCAACAATGCTCATACAAGCTTGAGCAACGACTTCTTTGTCATCATCTTCAGTCATAGTCTTGATAAAAATATTCATCACCATATCTGCAAAGACAAAGAACCCGATTTCAATTATGTTACTACCATAAAATTTGGCCAACTGATTAATACAATGAAGGCTATCTCAGTGTAGTGTCTTACCAAGAACTTCTCTTGCCTTAGCTGGGCCTTCCTGCAGAGAAAGAGAATATTGTATCATGTTAGTCAATTTTTTGCCAACTTAGACTGCAATTGGCATCAAAACCAAGGTTAGCTTACCCAAACAAGGAAAACTATAAATGAAATTTTGTTTTAGCCAATTAACAGCAGAAAAAATTATGATAATGCACGCTCACATTCTGAGACTGGAAGATTGCATGTGCCGCTGTCAAAATATCTGCAGCAACAAATCAATTAACACAAGTATGCCTCATATTAGCCAATTTCGGTTATAACATGTGAATTGAAGAAAGATAACTTGTCAGCATAGATGGAACCAATGGGTGGATTGGCTAGGCCATACTTTGAGAGGAAAAAATGAATCTCCAATAAATATGTACTGCAAATACATAATAAGTCAATGTAGAAATATTCATACAAATTCCCATTTTTAAAATTTTATTTTTCATATTACATAAATGGAAACAAACTGGTCCCTGGAAAAGATAATTCTCTATGTATGGTTAGGAATTCTGAAAATTTGCATTCTACTCGACTAGTTTAAACTAGGTTATCATTTGTAAATCTTTCTCAAGTTGAATAGTTCCATTGGGTTTATTTTATTGTAGATTCAACAATACAACTCACGAATCAAGTCATAATCTAGAACATCATTTAATTCTGTTATAACTAGTATGCTATTTCATCTTTAGTTTTAGAAAGATCAATAAGTTTGAAGAGTTGATGAACGTTACAGCCCACCCCAGAATAAAGTTTTGGCTACATGCTTGCTTGAAAGTGATTAGCGTGTTGACCAACTGGCCATTTAAATCATCATAAAAGAAAAGTACATATATAAACATGAAAATAGGATTTTATAGATTGTCATAAGATGCAGACAAAGTTGTTAGAAAAGGCAAATGCACATCAAAATAGGTAGCTTTGTCCTTTACATCCCGGTATCACCACGAGGCTACATTCATATATCACTGCTTAATTATCCTACATCTGTTAGTTTCCCATTGTTTCTTCATTTTCTGTTTTCCATTTTTCTTTCTGTTCCAGCATTGGGTTGTCATGGAAAATGTTCAATATTTGGCTTGAAAGGAAGGGGAAAGAAAGCATTTAGTCCCTGAATTCGAAAAAGTGGGGCCACCCCAGAATTCATCTCTCCAGAAGAAAAATGCTTAGTTTAAGTTTTGAACAACCATCATTTTGCATATATGGAAGTTTACATTTTCTTATCTGGTAATAACCTACATCAATTTTTTTATGCTAATGCCTTCTAAGATAGCAACAAGTAGAATTAAAATAAACAAAACAACAATTGCATGTCATGATTCAAACCACGAAATTAAGCCAGAAAACTTCTTTTCGTGTGTGTGTGTGTGTGTGTGTGGTTTAGGATAATGAAAAATAAATGTGAGAAATTGAATTAATACTCACATTTCAAAGAAATGACAGCCTGAAGTCTAACATCTTCATGAAAATAGCCTGCATGTCTTACCAAAATCTTCAATGACTCGTCCAAATAGCTTGAAACAATTAAGGAACTCAATAATTAATTTTTTTTTTAGCACTGCATATCTAAATTATATATAGGTAACAAAGGAAAAATAGAACATTGATAAATATAATGGTAAAAGAATACAGAGCAAAAGAACTCTTAGTATGCAGTGCAAATAAACCAAGAGCTTGAGTTGCAGCTGCCTTTTCATCCAATACTCCAGTTCTTATACTGATATTTCGAACTCTTGGCTCATAGTGAGCTTCATCATCTGATGAGACTCCACCAAAGCCATTAATCTTTTCATCGTCAGATCCATCAACGTCCACAGCAGAACCATCATCAAGGTTACAGGAAGAAAATGCCAGGGGTACGACATGAGGAAGAAACTGTTATTTGAAAGAAAGTTTCAAATGAACAACAAGGCAGGTAAAAGTTCCAAAAATGTTCAATTGAAAGCAACACCATGCACACCTGTGCAAAGCCATCATCCATTATTTCTGCTACATTGCTAAAGAATCCATGAGTGTACTCCCGCAGCTCACTAAATTCCAATCCATAACCCTGAGAAACAACGGACATGAATCAAAAAGTATGTTATGATTTCCAGTCAAAACAACACAATTGTCAATGTAGTTACAGATATTGCAGCTTCAATGAAAGGAGGCAAAATTGGTTCCATTCTCGCTCTCCCAACAGACATTGCAACTATTCCAAGAAGCTCAGTAGCCCTAGCTCGTGAACGGAGGTCCTCATCATTGGTAAGCACCATGAACATTTTCAGTAACTCAAGAACCCTTTCAGCATATGGAATGAAAGCTTGCTCTGCAGCAGCAGCTACTGAACCAATGGCAGACTGTGGCAATAACACAAACTGATAATTATAAGTAAAAGGGAATAAATTCAGCACGTATTCAAACTAATTAGATGAAGCCATTGGAAGCCATATGATTCATCTCCGTACCATACATGTCTCCTGCAAATTCCGAGGACTAGTTTGGAGGGCCATGAGTAGCTTCCCCATCAAAGGCTCAAGAAAAGGAAGAATTTCCTCACCCATATCCTCACAGAAAGCTGCCAAAGCATAGTAAGACTTCTCCTGTGCAGAAAGAAATAGTTCAATAACCAATACACAGATATCATGTCAAATTATTTTCCATACATACCTTTACTTCCTCAGATGCATCCTCAAGGGCATTCAAAATGCAGGGAAGAACACTTTCATAGTGAGAAATAATTTCAGGCTGCAAATGCTCAGCAAATTGACCCAATGCAAATGAGGCAGCTCCTCTAACCATCTGCTCTGGATCCCTTAGAGCTCCCAAGACAATATGAAGAACAGGTTCCAGCTTTTCTTTCATCCACTCCACACAACCCTCAGAAATGACGCCTAATGCTGTAATAGAAGCTTCTCGGTATTTTGGATTTGCATTTTGACAGCTTAAAGAGGCAAACTCAAAAACAGGGGGAAACACATGCTTTGAGAGGCTCAAAGCCATAGTGTCTATAACTTCTGCAGCAGCTCGATCTGGAGCAAGATCATCATCTTCACCTGCATCAGTTGATTCAGCAAGCAGCGGGCACATGACTTGCAGAATAGGGATAACTAGCTTGTGCTTCTTTAAGGAATTGTATTTGTACTTTGCCAACCAGGAAATGATCTGAATAGCCTGATATGTTACATAAAGCACAGAAAGAAAGCCAAGTTGACTATTACAACAGATGTGAAACTCATTGTAACTCCATCCCAACTGCCTAGGCTGTCTAGAGTAAGAACAAAATAGAAATATATGAGTTCTAACCTGATGGCGTGTGTTGGGTTCCAAATTTTGGCTTGAGCAAACTTCAAGAGAGAATTGCACAATGGATTTGACAGAATCCCCAAGAAGAGGTGCAGGAGATTCAATCAACTCATCAAAAATTTCAAAAGCAATTACAGCAACATCCTCTTCACCAGAGGCCAGGCATTGTCTTGACACATTTAAAATGCTGGGAATGAACTCCCGAAATTTAATCTGCAAAAGAAAGAAATATATAATGCCAAGCAAATTTCAAATCAAGGAAACATAAACATAAAAAAATAAAAAATAAAAATTCAGTGGCAATTTAGAAGACATGATATAGAGAAATCACATATCCAAGTAACCTAAAATGCGCAAAAAGTCATTACTAGCGAAAACCATAAAGATCCATCACTTCATGTAAGTACAAGTTTAGTTTACACTTTAGAACCAATGAAATTTCAAACTTCAAATAGCAAGTGTAACAATTCGTCCATATCCATGCACATTTGGCACTTCATTTTTCTAAGAATTGAACAATGCCAAAAATTAGTGCATTTCATCTCCAAGAATGTGAATATTAAATTCTATCTATTAAATGGTGGATTGACCTTGCAATATAGAATGGGAAATAATGAACCGAAAAAGAAAAAGAAAAAATACATGGCTTGTGAAGATCACATGGAAAAAGCAAATTGCACCCAAGTAACCGATTGAAGTCGTTGCTTAATAATTTGCACGCAACACCAACATAAATCAGCATGTAAATTGAGAAATCAACAGGTGGTTACCTAGAAAACAAGATGCATAAAAATTTTACTTCCAAAGTACATATTCTTTACCAGGTAAAAAAAGAACTCACCACTTCAGCCCCATCATTTGTAAATTCCAGGAAAGATCCAATAGCCCTGGTAAAACAGGCAAAAGTATTTGTAAGAAACCATTAGATATTAAGTTTTTGAGTACAATAGAAGCACCTGAAATGTGCAGAAAAGTTGATTTAAGACTTTGACATTACTTGAGAGCAGCTATCCTAACACGGTTGCTTGTCTCATCCTGTAGGCACTTAAGTAACAGAGCTTGCAAATCAGTAAAATGCGCTCGAAATGTATGTCCAATCGTTTCAGTTAAAGAGCTAAAAAGGATCAATGCCACCTAATTCAACAAATAGCAGAAAACAGTACTGCAAAGTGAGTCTCCAAGGACAAGTGAACAAATTATGGCAGAAAAAGATGCAGATATAGGCAATTGGAAAACCTAATTGTGATTTAAATCAAAACATCACATAGTGATGACAATTGTGCAATATCAATACTGTATACAAACAGATGTAATCACACGTCATACCCAAGGGAAACAAAGATTTTAGTCATACGATAAAGTGAAACTGATGCCGGTTTCCACTTTGTACATGGAATCTGCCATTCTTGCAATCATGCTCTAATATGTAGCTAGAAAACACTAATATGGCACTAAAGAAAACACTATGAAAAAAGAAACTTCTTTCATGTTCATGCTAATAATGAAACAATTTCCCAACAATAAAAATTAACTAAACTGAAATATTCATATTAATTCCGCGTGTAATCATATTGCAAAATACATACCATGAATTAAAAATGTATGTATAAATATACAAAGTGATGTTCTAGATTTTGCATACTACATCCAATTCAAAAAGAAACATAATAATAAACAATGAGGCAACTGGCAAACCATTTGATCATGTAGGATAGAGCAACAAGATAGCAACAATTGACAAGATACACCATTCAGAATGGCTTCAAGTGTTATGGAGTTACTTCTCTATGATCTTCTTGCGCACTCTGACTACATTGGAATAGAAAGGGCAACAACTCAGGCCACTCTCCTGCTGGAACGGCATATTTTGCAACGATACTGACAACATTTGCACTAGCACGCCGTACAGGTGGACTGCAGAGACATAATAACTCTACTTCATCTTCAGATCCCAAAACAAAGTAAATTAAATAGAAAAGACTTAAAAATTAAGACCAACATTTACAAAATGAGCTTTATTTAGTAACACTTGATTATCTATTGTGAAGCAATCTTGAATTTCTTTTTATTTGGCTCTAAATACATAGCTTGAAACAGCTTTATAATTAATACAATTAACCGATCACAGAAATTTGAACAGAAAAGTGTTTACGTGAATTAATTACAATGGGAGTTGAGTTAAAAAAAACAAAAAACCTGTGTTCCATGGTGATGCTCTCTATAAGGGAGTGCTTGACCAGGTGTTTGAGTTGAGGAGACAGCTTGGCCCAGTGTCCAGTGATCTTCTTGCGAAGGAGAACGGCAGCAAGCTGACGAACATTTGGAGTCTTGGCGGTGCGAAGGTGCTGGACAAGAGCAGGTACCACCTGGGGATCCTTAGCCAGCCTCTTTATCTGTTCTTCCGCTTGCCTTCGTGCGTCGTTGTCTGGCATCAAGAACTGAATCAACAGCAATTCCAGCGATTGCGCCATTCCTTTCCAACTTCTTTTGGATCAGTGGTAACGGTTATGGACAGATACAGAAAACCCTACAACAGAAGATGACTGAAAAGCGAGAAGGCTGCAGCCGCTGCAGGGGTTTTGCTGTCTTTGCTTGATAATTAAGACATAAAATTTTGTGGCGTTTTATATTTATACTGCCTTTCGCGTGTTGCGGCAACCCACGGAGATACTTGGGTTTTTGTTTTTTGCCTTGAAAAAAATTTTTAAAATAATTTGATTTTACGGAGATTTACACATTTAATCAATTTTAATTTATTTTTATTATTAATAATCAATTCCTAATAATTTAAAAAATATTACTCTCAAAATTAAAATAAAATTTACTTTTTTTTCTCACCATCCATCGCTTTCACTCTTTATATCTTTAATTTTATTTAACCATAAAATACTTAAATTTTTTATCCTTAAATTAAAAATAAAAATAAGTATAAAATGAGTTTTTTCTATCAATGCTTATAAAATTTAAAAAACTTTTTATTAGTAGGGTATTAGTGTGGTATTTGTAAGTTATTTGGTTTAAAAAAATTGGTAAATGGTGGGTGATTTGTAGTTGAAACCTTACGTTTAACTTGTTATGATATAAATAAACTAGTGATAATTCCTATTATTTGCTTGCTTCGTTGAGGGAGAAATTGGGGAACAGTGTTGATCGCCAGAAGTTAATTGATCGAGTAAAGATCACAGATCATGGCTTTGTTACGATCCTAAATAGCTAAAAAATTTGCAATCCTCAACAGTTAAATCCTATGATTCCTAAAATATGTAATTATAATGTTAAATCTTGTGATCCTTAATACCTACTATCATAATAAATCCTACTATCCCCAAATTTATGATCCCTAAAACATGCGAACGTACCAAATCCATGAACATGCCAAACCTACGATCAAGCCAAGCATGATCGCAAGATTGTGATGTGATTTTGCCTATCAGATTGCAAGTTTAATAAAATATAAACAATTTATTAACAAAACTATTGATTACAAAACTAATTAATTATATAAATTATGTAAATTATTAAATACATATTAATAATAAAATATTATCCAGTGCATTAATTAAAAATTTTTATCAATTATATTATGTTGTTGTTTATGTTTAGTTATTATTTAATTAATATTATAGTCTTAATAATATTATTATTTAATTATAAACTTGAGATTTGGCAGGCAGGATCACATCACAAAACTGCAATCATGCCTGGTCTGATCGCAAGTTTCTCCTTCCTTTCTTTTCGGAAACCAACTCTTATCCATCAAAGCAACGATGGCTTCTATTTTCTCCCTTTTATTTATATTATTCAGATAACTTAAATTTTACTACGGTAAAACTTTGGAAGAGAAAGGGTTTGATTGATGGTAAAAGCAAAGTGCACATGAAAGGCGAAAAGTGAACGCGAGAAACAAACAAAATAATTTTTTGTTGAATTGGCTGTAAGGACAATATCATCCAATTTTTTAAGGTAAGTTATTTTTAATAAGAATAAATTAAGATTGACTATAAATTTAAATTTTTAAAAAATAAATTTATTTTAAGAATTTTTTCAAAGGTCTACTTTTAATGCCCAATAAAAAATTTTACTTAATTTTGATAAAAAAAAAAAAGTTAAATTTTGGATCCAAGTATTCTTATTTTATTATTACTTTTATTTTATTTGTTTTAAATAGTATATACATAATCTATCAAAAAAGAAGATAATAGAGGGAGAAAATATTATCTATTATTTGATATTTGTAAAATAGTCTCTTAGGCTATTTTTGTTACAAAAAAATTAAATGCGAGTATACTATATTGTAATTTTCTTGTGTATATTGAGATTATTTAAATAATGTGATATTAAAATACATGTAAATATTGAGTTTGGATAAAATTTAAATGGACTAATTACGTTCAAAAAATATATAAAAAATATTAATCTGAATTGTCATATTATATGTTTTGTTTGAATTTGTGCACAAAATATCGAGAAATTTTGACATTTTCAAGTGTCAAAATATCTTAACATTTTGAAATATTAAAAATTTTTATCGAAAATGTAGAAAAATCTTAATTATTTTAGAAAAAATATGTCTAGTTACAATGTGTTTATAAATAATATTTAATATTTTTTAATTAAAATGTTTCAATTTTATTACAAATATTGTATTGGTTTCTATCATAATTTACTTTGAAGGATCGTGGAAGGGTTTCTGCCTGATTTTGTTGCACTCTAATTAAATTGTAATATTTGTATTATTAAAAATATATTATATGATTGATATAATCAAATGACTGATATGCTGTTAAAACATAGGATATTTAGATATTTTATTAATAATTTCATATTCATATTATACTACTGTGGTAAACTGTCTTAATCTATCCCAGATTAACATGAAAATATGTAAAATGATTCGAAATTATATTTATAATTTTAAATTATCTTTTAATTTTATTTTGTCTCCTTCCTCTTCCTTTCTTCTCTGGACTCTGATTTCTTTCCCAATTTTCCCCTTATCCAACGCAACTGCTCCCAAGCGTGAGAACATTTCCCACGCAGAAAACCATTAATCAATTCAAAAACATAATAAGGATGGTGTGTACAAGACATGTAATGCGTGTCAGGTCTGGCTGGGCCACATATCCATCATTGTTGCAACACGACCTACCGTGTTTAGCCTGAGTTCCATGCACAATAGAGGCTATGCCGGGCACAAGCTCGATCTGGCGCGAGGTTCGAGCACAATTGGTGACAATCCCATGAATTAGATTAATTTGGAAGCTTGATTTAGTAATAACAAAAAAAAAAGTGAAAAATATATATATAAAGAGCAAAAGAAAAAAAAAAAAAGAGAAAAAGAGAAAAAAAAAAATAGAGGAAAGGAGATAGGAGCTACGAAAGTGAAGTGAAGAAAGGAGAGTGAGAAAGAAAGCTTGATTTTATTATTTTATTATTATAATATAATTGAGTTTGATTATAATATATTAAATATAAAATATATTTGAATTCTTTTTTAATGATGTGTTATTTTAAATTTTATATTTATATTTTAAATTTTTTATATGTATTTTAAATTTTATATTAATAGTAAACATAAATAAATAGTTACTGATATTTAATTTTTTAAAAATATTTTTTAATACACCAAAACATAATATACCTATTTCATCTCTCTCTCTCTCTCTCTCTCTCTCTCTGTGTCTATATATATTAATTGTATTAATATTTTATTGAATAAAATAAGAAAATGATTATAAATATGAATAAAAGAATTTGATGGTTTTGTTTTACGTTTAAGTGTGTATTTATTAATGTGGAATGGGATCCTCCAATTTGAAATAGGAATGAATATAATATTTATTTGTTACAATAATAATAAAAATAAAAATTAAATATGTGACATTTACACAGTAGAAATGAGAATTTAATTCTTAAAAAGAAGTTGGGAATGAAATTTTTATTTTTAAAATTGTTCATTTTACCTTTAGTCAAATGATAAATTATTTATTTTATATTTATTTTTTGAAAAAATATAAAAATAAGAATAATAAATTATCTATTTTATTTTTAATTTCTTTCTTTTTAATAAAATTGTTTAAACTTACAAAAAAAAATTATTTTTATTAATATTTTTATAATTATTATAAATAAAATTATTATTATAATTAATTATTAATAAAAATAAATTTTAAATAATAATAATCATAATTATTATAATATAAGAATAATAATGAGAACAAAAATTAATTAAGAATATTTTAATAATTTAAAATAATTTTTTTTTTCATTTTGATTATCATAACTTAAGTAAACAACTTACTCCGATTTATATTTCTTATTCCGATTTTAACTCATTTTAATTATAACTCATTTTGATTATGAATAAGTAAACATACTATTAGTATTTAAAATTAGAATTTAACTCTTAATATTTCTCTTGCTTATATATATATGTGTGAAAAAGATTTACAATTGAAATAACAAAAAAAAGTATTTTTGTGAAATTATCATTTATTTTTGTAAAAATATCTTTTTATTTTTATTTGAAGTTATTTTGTTTTTTAAATAAAAAAATACTTCTTTTAATTTTATATTACTTTTTAAATAGTAATTTTATTTTTTTTGAAAAAAATTAAAATAATATTATTTTTTGAAATTAAATGTGTATATGTGTATATGTGTTTAAGAATGTACTTAGTTAAATTGTTTTTTTAATTATTATAATTTTTAAATAATTAAATTTTTTATTAATAATTTTTTAAAAATATATATTATATAATAAATTAAGTAATATTAAAAACTAAAAATTATAAATTATAGTAAGTTTAATAAATATTAAATATTTATTTAAATAAATTTAATAAAAAAATATTAAATATGTTTTAAATAATATAAAATTAATACGAATTCGAATATACCCATTCCAAACTCGATTTGTTGTCATCCTAACCCCAGCGCAGTTCCAACTTCCTGTCATTTCATTTCATTTTATTTCATTAGCCACGCAACACGACTCATTCTTCGCTTGCACAATGTCTGACTCTTAGCAAACGGAAAAGAAAACGAGAGCGAATTCAATTTCACATTTAATTTCGGCTTAGCACCAGCAAGCAACCAAAAAAGAAAAACAATCCTTAAACACTCGATGAATTGTCCAAAACCCTAATTTTTAAATTTAGCTTAAACCCTAAAAAGACTTATTAGAATGATTAATGGTTATGATCACGATGCAGCAGCAGAACTCCTCTGCACCGCCACAACAACAACCATGTAACGCCGCCAACGCCACCAACACCGCTGCCACCAATAATTCCAGCCTTAGATCCCCAACACCCACCACCCCTACCCATGGACCTCGCCAAGCAATACCAATTGCCGTCGATCAAGTCATCGGCCCAGTCGTCCCCATCTCAGTTGAGCCCGCTGTGACGATGCTGCCTAGGGTACGGTTATCCGACATGGCGCCCTACGATGGGGCACCTGCTGGGCCCTATCTCAGGGCTGTGGAGGCGCTTTCGGGGTCGCTGATGAGGCATAATGCGGCGGTGATAGAATTGGGGACTGAGGATTCAGCCATCATGCGGTGCGGGCTTGAAGCGGCCCGGTTGTACTTTAGGACTAAATCACAGAGTGTTGGTAAGGGAAGCCGCGGGCTTTATATGTACAGAGCGGGAAGGTACTTCTTTGTACCTTGTAGATTCGTTTCGTGTAAATTTCTGCTTATGCTACTTTTTTTTAATCCAATTTTTATTGAATTGAATTCTGGTGGGAGGTGGTTTCTTTTTAGAAGCTTATTGGATATTTACTTATCAATTTAGAAGAATTTGGGTTGGTTTTTGGAACTATTTGCTTGATATTGCATTTCATAAAATGTTCCGACCGTGCTTTTGTTGCATGCCAATAAGTAGAAGAAAGTAAAGAGAAAACCATAGTAAATGATTTGCCTTCAAGGGGATCAGATTTCCAACTGTATCACTTCGAGGATGATTACTATTAAGAACAAAATTGTCCTCTAGTTATTTGTTGTTTAATATATACTACGTCAGCATAAAAAGAGAGGTCTTAGAGTATGCTAATTACGCAGGAATTCCTAATGCCAGAAGGTTGATGTCAATGTGGTAAGAAATAAAAAGCACTTCGAAGGGGGATTCTATCCGTTCAACAGCGTATTTATACAATGTTGTTGCAAAGAAAACTTGTAATACTACCTGTTTTATACCACCCTTGAACTCGCTTTGTGGTTTTATTGCAAAGAAAGTTGATTCCAAATTTATTTTATGAATTGGTTGAGTATTTTTTTGATGAGTGCACATTATCATTAGTTTTTGATCACTTTTCATTGGTGTTGAATTGTCTTGGACTTTCAGTTGGAAAATTTCTCTTTATGTGTGTTAAAGTTGAAAGACTATATTCATCAGATGCAAAAGGGGTGGGTTATTATTGACTCATTCAGACACTTAGTTTTGTTTTGATGAATTTGCTGAGTGTCCAAGAGGACCTTAAGAAATGTAATGGAGATCATAGTGTGTGCATAAAAGTTTTTGATTGAATTTGGGAAACTTGATGCGGTAGAGTTTTTAAGAGGATTGCATGTGTTAATGTTTTATATGTGAAAGCGTGAAGAGCTATGAATTACTTGTTTTCAACATGTTGGATGCAAATGTTTAGAGTTATAGCTAGTCTTGAATGTTCTCAAACTATTGTTTTGAAATAGCTTCCAACATTCTTGATCTTCTCTATAATTCTCTTCAATTGGAGACATTTGGTGAGTGGGCACTAAGAACTTCTAAAGTACTTGAAAATTACTAGAGAACTGATCTGGGAAAGTCTAGACTATGCTTCGCCCCTATCCCACAATCACTAACACTTAAAACAAACCCAATGTCTATCTTATTGTCCTTTGTATTAGGCTTTCATTTTTCTATCTAAAATACTCTCATTAGGCCTAAGGAGGATATTATGCATAGATTAAGTTGGGGTCTCAAGGTTTGGTGGAAAGTCAAATTTCTAGTTGTTTTGTAATTCCTTTGTTTTTTGTCTTTATGTGACATAATTCCTTTGATTTTTGATTTCATACAACTAATATAAAGATGTAATTACTTTTTAGGATTCCATGCAAATTAAAACAATGTATTTGCCCTTAATAAATAAATGGAATGCCCAGTCCCTTGGTTGCTAATAATTTTTACATACCAATTTATGATTTTTGTTGATAAACCAAGCTGGATTAGTCACTCTAGCAGCCTCTTGGATTACATCTTAATTCCTTGGATCACTAATTTCTCATTTCGTTCAGCATGATACATCCATATGTAAAAGTATGAATGTTTGTAAATATTTTTACAAAACTCCTTCCTTGGAGTAACTAAGCATGTAATTTTACTGATTATAACTCTATAACTTAGATCAAGATGGTAGAGTCCTCTCTAATGTGACTCATGGATTTTAATATATACTTATTTTTCTTTCTTATCAAAAGACAACAAAAAAGGGACCATTTGAATTCTACATTGTGAACATATGCTCAATGCCTGTAACATTAGGAATAAATGAGTAAAAGGCTTATACCCTTCACCTTCTCAAGATTAATAGTAAAAACAATTTAGTATCTTATCTGGCGGTATTGTTTGATGCAATGCACTATAAAATCAATTCTAGTTCTCTACATTTATTTATTTATTTATTTTACGAGAAGAACTTACTCCATAACGTGGAAGATGTTTTACAATCTTGTCAATGAAGTGCCAAACTTAATTTTTCATGGTGAACAAATGTTCAATTAACAAGAAATGCATTGCTTTTATTGAATCAAACTAACAGTCTGATCTTGGAAAGACAATAGATTAGAAGGGCAGCTTGATGACGGGTGATTGAGACAAGTTGGATGCACAAGTTGTGGGCTTAATGGCTAAAGAGACAACTATGTTAGAAAGTTTGCTTAATGTAAGGACATGTTGGGGAAGTAATGTTATTAGAGGATTGGAGGTTTATGAGGCAAAATTCACTGGTGAGGATATAATGAAGGGCACAGTTTAGCTTTGCAAATACTTGTACACAGAGTTGGATAGTTAGAGGTCTTGGCTGAACAAAATGCAATATTCTTTTAGAGACATTGAAGTTTAGAGTTTCCTTAAGAGATAAATGGCTCATTTAAGAAAGGTGAAATTGTCGCTATAACATAACACCTAGGTAACTAATATATATCTAGTGGAAGAGTGGTGGATTATTATTTACTTATAAGAATGATGCTTTATTATATAAGATTTTTTGGAGTGAGAAATACAAAAATAATGTGGAGGCAACCTTAGGGGGCAATTGAGAAAGAGATTAAATACTAGAATTTTCTATGGTTCACTACATGCATGTGCTGCAGATGTCATTGGAAGATTGGAGATGGAGTAGAATTCACTAGTAAGGACAAGATCAAGAAAAACGTGGTTTTGCTAATATGTCATTGCAACGTTGTATGGCTAGGGACCTTGGCCAAACAGGACACAACATTTACAAGTATGGAAATAAGAGCTAGCTGAAGAGTTAAAGCGGTCATTGAAGGAGGATGAAGCTGTCACAATTTTTTTGGAAATAAATTATGCATGAAGTACTATGGATAACAGACACAAAATGATTTTTTCTAAGGTGTCTTGGAACAATATTTGGAATTTTCTGCCTATTGCTTTGTTGGAGTAGATTGTAACCATCATCTATGTGTTAATGGAACAACCAAGGAAGAGGGATAAGACAAGTGGTAATGGCTTAGGTGGAATCTTCATTTGAAATTGGAACTAGTATGGAGCCATTAATTCTTTTACAACCTCCAATAGACTTTCATTATATGTAATTATTTTGTTTTTTATATTCAGAAATCCCTTGACCATTTTTTCCTTGCCGAGTTCTAAATTAGGGACTACAGACCGTACAACCTTGATAGCCAAGAAACTGGTGGAATGTGAATATCCTGGGCAGGTTTTGCCCCAAGGGGTTTGAACTCCAAACTTCTTGGTTGAATCCAAGGGATCTTTTCCTACTTAACCTACCTCCTTGGGCTTTACAGCCTTCTATCACAACTTCTTTTATAACTGGAAGACTTCCATACTGCTCTAGCCCTGACCAATTTCATGCATGCTGATCTCACTGAAATCCGTCCATCCATTCTGATGTTGGAGTTATTGAAGTCTGTACCTTATCAGCCAAAAGCTTCTAGATCTTTGTTCAGTGGATTTCTGTATGAAGATGCATTAATTGGGTTCTCTTATAAATTCGACTCAAGTTTTAGTTGTGCAAATTTCGTCTTTTATTACCATGGACTTTGAGCTGTCTGGTTACTTAAAAGCGGCCAATAATATTTTCTTATATTTGTTTATTCAAAGGTTTTTTTTAGCATGTTTATGTTTTGAGTTTAATTTTGGTTCCTTTTCTATGGCCAAAATTAAATAGTTCAAGTTTTTATTGTGACAGGGCTTTGGAAGATTGGGACTCATCTCCCCCGTGTATGGCTGATATCTTCAGGTGCATGGGGAAGGCAGCTCGTGCTGCTTTGTTTGCAATAGCAAGACATCTCCGTTTGCGAAGCGAGTATGGTCATGGATCTTTATTCTGGATGCACATTGCTTGAGCTTCTTTTGACCTCTCTCTTTAATAATACCTGATTTCTATTTATAATTTATGTAATGCAGTGTTTTTAATCATTTGCTTGATGATACGCCATTGCCTGCTAATGAAGTGTCCTCATCAGTGCTTGTCGCCACCTACTCTCGCGCATCGTTGCCAAATGGAAAGGGGGCTATTGGGGCAGGGAAGCTAGCGATAAATGGTGAAGTTGAGAAGGGATTATTAACCATGATTTCCTCTGACAGTCCTGGTCTGCAGGTGCTTAGAATTTCAAAATAAATCTGATTTTAGAGTGTGGCTTTTCTAAGATGTTGGGATAATTGGTTGCTAAATTCATGTGCTTTGCTGGCTTCAAAATGTCCTTTTATTTTTCAAGCCTTTGATATTTTGTATAGACTTGATTAATGTTAATAATTCGGGATATTTTGATTGTATATCTCTTTACATCTGTAAAATTATTTCTTCCATAGGTTTGTGACCCCAATGGTCGCTGGTACCTGGCAGATGGCGGGTCATCTCCTGGGGATCTCTTACTTATTACAGGCAAGGCACTAAGCCATGCTACTGCTGGCCTTCGTCCTGCTGCTTTATATAGAGCTGCTCCTGATTATGTGCCATGCACTAATAATGGGGGGAGGTATAATTAATACAGTTTAAGCTGGCTTTCATGATGCATGTATTTTGAATATAGATGTTGTGATTGTACTTCTGCTTCAAATTAAATGATCCCATAGAGTGTTGTGACTGCAGGACATCACTGGTATTTAAGCTCATGCCACAGGGTAATGCTGTATTGGACTGTTCACCAATTGCAGCAGCTGGTCATGTCATTCCCCAGAGTTATGTGCCAATATCTGTAAGCCAGTTTATGGACGACCTTTCTGCTGAGGAAGACGGGTTGTGTACTCGTTCTGATAATCCTTATGTAAGTTTTATCTTTTAGCATGAACATGAAAGGTTGTATAGAAATGATAACCCTAGTACTTTATCCATGACTTCATTTGTTCTAATTATTGCTAATAGTATTTTTTGTGGTTTCTAGATTTTGGAAAGTGTTAAGATTGGGGTTCTGGTCATTTGGAAAAATTTAATCCTTTCAAGACAAATTTCATTTCTTTGCTTCAATTAAGGGTGGATTTCGGCTTTATGGTGTCCATTATAAACATCCAGGATGCGAAGTTTTGACCTGTCTCTTACTTAGTCAATTTTCATCACTTGTTATTTTTTATGAAGCTTAGAGAGATTAAAAAGTGGATATTTCTCTTAGAGGAACATTCTCTGAAACTTATGAACATTTTAACTTATTTCATACATCTTTATTTGCTATCCTCGTGTTACTTTGTAACTTCTATATTCAGTCCATAAGTTTATTTGTTACACTTTAAAATTGTAATCTGTAAACATGCATTTGATTACATCAACGTGATAACAGGTAGCCCAAAACAATATGAATAAGGAACCTTCATTAAGAAGCGTTCTCTCAGATTCCTTATCGTGAGTTCATTCTTTTCTCTGTGCTCTTTCTCAAACCCGCTCCCCTTCCCTTACTGTTTAAACTGCCATGAGATCTTCGCATTTAGTTGTTATTTCAAGCATGTGCTCATTTATGCATGGCAAAACATGAATAGGAAAGCTAGCATTTTTTAAGAATAACATTAATTGCATCTCATGATCCAGAACTGCTAATAATCAACTCAAATATACTAAATCAACCATGTAATTGTAAGATTAAAGCTATATACTGAGATTTAACTTTCTTTCTAACAGCATTAGTATTCCTAAATATAGAATGATCTGCAAAAATCTATATTTTGAATCATTGAAACACTTTACATGTGTTTCTCTTATAGGGGAAGCTATACTCAAAAATAGGAAACTATGCACAAGAATTGGGAATTGACTTATTAACTTTCCTATTTTACAGAGTTGACTTATTCTACATTTATAAACTAAATATCTAACAATACTCTATGTATTTGGTAACCTCTAAACCGAATCTTCCAACACTAAATATAAAATAGACAGAATTTTATCAACAATAATCAAATCAATTATAGGTCATATTAGAGATTTAATGACTCATCATAGACAAATAAGTCAAGGACAAGAAACTACAGTTCAGTTTTGCAAATCATTACATTACTCAATATCCAATTAGTCACACTTTATAAAACTATTAGAAAGGTCAGTAACTAAACAGATAACTTGTTCCTGTTTCCTGCACCAAAAGGATGCCTTTATTGTTCTCCAGGCTATTAATCTAGGTCTCGGCTTCGGTAGAGGATACTACTTCTTAACCAAGTGATTGGTACTACATGATTTTCTTAATTACACGTCTTAACATTGTGATATTGTAATATGGTTTTTTCATACCTGATTTCAACACTTCTAGGATCATGAGACAGCCCTAAATATGCAATTAAGATGCTAAATAATTTGGTGGGATAAATACATTTCAATATTCTGTTTGTGATTTTTTTTTAATCTTGAATTTGTCACATCATGGTTCTGCATTTCCCTTGTAAATGGGCTTGGCACTTCATGTCTCTTGAGTCAGCTGGTTGATAGTTTCTCTAATTTTTTGTATTTAGTGGTGCATTCCTTGAAGATGCTGTGGTTGTTTCGTGCGGACATTCTTTTGGTGGTCTCATGCTGAAAAGAGTCATTGAAACAGTGAGTAGGAAAATCTCTTGTTTTCTTGATTATGGCCATATTTAAGTGATTGCTATCAAGATACCTACTGCATGTATGAGGTAACAATCCTTTACGGGGTGCAAAGGATGATTCATTGTGTAAAGTGTAGCATTTCCTAAGTAAAACAGCTTTAGTTTTCTGTTGAAAATTACTTTCTCTTGAATGCAGCTCTAGTAAAAGGTATGCTGATTGTCTTCAAAATCAGTCATACAATTAAACCTGGAAAACCAGTTGACTGAAAGAGATTGGAATTGTTAATAACATTTGCGTTAAACCATTAATAGCATATTGTGTACATATCTTGGTTCTTATCTATATGGGTGAAGAAAAGAATATGCATGTCTTGGAATTTCGTGTTGTTTATTTAGCCAACCAAGTATCATCTATGAATTGGATACAAAGTTTTTTCTGTAACAAGAATAACCGTGTTAATTGACGAGTTTGGAAAGCAGAACATTGAATATTACCAAGGTCCTAGGACATAACCATAAATCTATTTCGAGCTCGGCTATTTTTATGGCAGTTAAATTCTTTTTAACAAATTTTGACAGAAGGGAAAAAAATATATTTAGTCAGATGTTTAATTCTTAATAGATTTATGAGTCAAAGCCCTGAGCATTAAAAAAGATAAAGAATGATTCAATTGCTACCTCTCAAAGTGTTTACGTACTTTACCTCTGATAATAATTAATCCTAATAACAATTAAAAAAATGTATTCAATTGTAAAAATAAGAATAACTCCTAGGCATTAAATTTTTTTAAAATAAAGCACATATTAAGAGGCCATCAAAATTGAATTTAATTTATGTGACAGGATAACAAACACTTGATATAGGGACTGCATGGTAAATTGCATTTTTTGTTCATAATACTTTTGAAAAAAAATATAATAAAGTAAAATAATAGAAGTAACAAAAATTTTATATTTAAGAAAATGGTGGGATGGTTTAGAATAAATTCTTTTTGTTATTTATTTTTTCAATGCTGGGTTGTGCTTGTAGCCTAGTCCAGCAAATGGCTAGGTCCATCTAGGAATATAACTATGAGGGGGATGTATTTGGTTGACATATGTTTTACAATTGTTATTTAAATATTTTCTTTAATAAAATTATGTGGTTGTGCTGGATCTGCTTGTAGGACTGATCATGTCTACTGGGAGAATAACCCAATGGAAAAAGAATAAAGAACAGGCTGAGAAATGGAATTATAGGAGAGAGAAAGGTAGTTAAAGCCTTAAAGTGACAGCGTAATATGGAAAGATATTAGTGATGCTTATAGGGAAGTTGACAGCATGATAAACATTTTGTAGTATACTGTTATTCAGTCTGAGGGCAACTATGCTGCAGTGGGGCAGCCATCCCAAGGCTCTTTACCACCTCAACCCAGTGAAAATAGAACTTGATGTATAAATCTCAAGGCTCTTTACCACCAAAGATAGGCTGTTTGATAGAAGTAGATGAAGGATCCAATTGTGCTTTTTCTTTTTGGACAACCTCAGTACTAGGGTTTTATATTATTTTATAAAGAACATAAAATATATAATAGAATTAAAGAACCCAAAAATCAGTAAAACCAGGGCTCAATCTTGCTGAAAAGATTAAGCAAGCCTATATTAAATATAGATCTAAGCAGATTGATGAATGTGCTGATGGAGCTCATCAAGGGGGTTAACCCCCCTGGTGAGGCAGGATCCAGTGGTATAATTACCTGTATTATTTTTTTAAAAGTTCATTTGAGTGCCCTTTTTTGTTTACTTACCTTTTTTTTTTGTTTGGTATTAACTGAAAAGAATATTTAGAATAGGTGAACAAGCTATTCGCTAAACCCAAAAGCACTCTAGATTGCACAATTAATAGAATATCTCCTGAAAACTACGTAGCTTGTCAGTCTTTCCCAAACTATACAAAATTGCAATTTAAATGAACGAATAAAAATGAAATATCATGAAATTCCTTTAACTTTGAGGCCCTAAGAGAAGTTAGGAACCAAGATCTATCCCAAAAAAATTGCAGTCTTCCCCTCTAGAATTTGCACAAATTGTTCTGTTCGTTTCTTGCCAAATAACCCATTAAATTGCCAAGACAATACACACACACACACGCACACACACACACACACACACACACACACAACACAGACCCATTAAATTGCCAAGACAATACATATATATAACACTCTCGCACTATCTCCTCAAGCAGAAGTAAACACATGTTCAACAAGCACTGAAACACAATAGGATGGAAAAGCCCATCAAACTTTAGCAGCTTGAAATTTAATTTTTTTGGTAGTCTGTAACTATATTGCAATGGAAAAAGAGGCGGTCAGTAGTCACTTCACTATTCTTGCACATAACACACCGTAAAGGAGGAAGGAACCAAAACCAGAAGGGGGAACTTTTTTGAGTGGTTTCAGTTGTGTTAATCTGACTATGAGAAAGAGCCTAAACAAACAATTGCACCTTACTAGGCACCTTAGCTTGCCAGATTAAATTTGCTGGCAAGAAGCTGTTGAGAGTAATCATTTTGTTCACGAATTCAAATAGGATTTACAATAGAAGGTGCCTGTTGATTCAAGCTACCAAGTCCTTCTATCTTCACTCATCTCACCAACAAAACCATGATCCAAAATAGTCATCAGATATTAAAATTCACTTGCTTTGTCTTCCTTGAGAAATTAAAATTTAAATTCCTGATTAAAGGTGATGAGCAAGGTCATCCTTGATTTGATAGAAACAACATGATCATGAGTCCATTGGCAAAGTCTAGGGTACAGCTAACAAAAGGGAACATCCCCAGGACAATTATCTTCCCAAAACCAAATCTTCTTTCGATTTGCCACCTCAAATCCTGCACAGATAAGAATGGAAGGGTACCCTAAACGCTCAAGTTCCTGTTAGTTATATTAATTTAGCTAAACATCTAAGGCAATATCCTGAAGTGAAATGTTTCCAAAGTTATAAGCGAGGATAATTTGGATGTCTGCCTTGCTGAATTTGCAGAGAGTTTCTTTAAAACAGGTTTATTGTTCACCTAGTCCTGACTTGGAAAACCCAGCAACAGCTGAGTTTATGCATGTGTAAGGCTTCTGATATGTGAGATTCTTGTTGTTTTGGGACAGAACTAATATTCTTGATTGAAATCTTATTTTTTTTTACAAATTGATACTAGAGGAACAACAATGGGGATGCCAACAAAGATAAGACCTTTCAATTCACTAATTTATTCACTGCCCTTATTGCACCATCATCTTGTACAAACTGATGTAGTTTTCCAATTGATTTATCTTAAATCTTATCTTCTTTCCCTTGAATCTTACTTCTTGCATTAAGGTTATAGGCAAAGCAAAAGATTGATAAGGTCACAAATAACTAATCATATTGCTGTGTTGTGTCGTACTCTTAAGAATTGATTAAAATTTCTGTAGAAATAAGCAAAAAAATGAAATTGATTGGTAGGATGTTGCTGTTAATTTATAACCTCACATGAATTTTACAATCATATGTCTTTGTGGATCTATGTGCTTCCAGGCAAAGTTGAAAAATGCAGTGGAATTAGAAATTACAATCTCTTTGAAATTCTGAAACAAGAATGTGTTTGATTTCAGATATTGGTGATAAAACCAGCAAAGTTATTTGTAACTGAAATAATCAAATATGCTTGACATTTCTTGTGAGAGTGGAGGCATGTGTTAAGTGGGATATGCCTACACTGATTAAGGAAGACAAGATCGTATTCTTTGACTGTTTTAGTGTTCTGGTAGGCTGGATTGGAGATTTCCAGTTCAAGCTGTTAATATATTGCATTTGTATATTCTGGTTAAAGGACTGCTACCACGGATGTGTTTTATTTTTATTTTTATTTTTTTATGATTTATTATGATGCCCTCTAAAGGAGACAAGACTTATAACTTCAATTATTGTTTGCATCACAGTCAAGATGTACCCTCTGCAATGCAGAAATTGACACTGGGTCGTTGGTCCCTAATCTTGGTATATTCCCTTCGCTTAATTTGTTCTTTGGGCTTTTGATACCCAGTCCTCCTTGATTCCTTTTTACTTCTCTTATCATTTGATTCTCCTTGTGTTTCTTTCCACAGCTCTTAGAGCTGCTGCTGCAGCTGTCAAGCAAGAGGATGATCGAAGGCTATTCCATAATGCAGCTCTACGTAAGCGTCGGAAAGAAATGGGTGACCAAATGGATCCAGTGAGAAGATCAAATAGGGTATGGTTTGACAAAGTTTCTGATATTACAATGTCTTAATGTTTTTAGATTTTGGGTTATGCATATAGTCTTATTAGTATATTTATTATTTTGGGCTGTGCATATATTCTTGTGAACATATTTATTAACATACCCACAAATAGATACTGTAAGTACGCATACAATGTATACAGCTTGAAGAAACAATATATACAGCTTGATAAGGGGAAATATTGAGAAAATATTGGTGATTATTTGTGGTCACATGGTCTGACTGTTGGCCCAGTTTCTTTGACTTGTGTTACCTGACATAGTGTTTGGAAGGAATTAGTAATAACCAATGGTTTGACTATTCCAGTATAACTGGTGGATGTCAGAAGGGTGCTCCATTTTTGGTTTATGTTTCTTGAACTTAAGCTTAATACATATGCATTTTAGTGCATGCCTGCGTGGCCTTAATGCCCATTCATACAAGTTGGCAAATTCATGTTGTTTAAGTAATTTTGATGGCGCTAGCTTATATCATCATTTCTGCCGAATTGATGTAGGAGTGCATTTCAGCAAACTTATTATCAAATTGACTGGTACTAAAAGTTTTTTTTGGTGAAAGATAGATCCAAGCAAAATTCCCTTATAAATTTGTAATGTTTTGAAAAATAATTTCAAGCTTTGGGAAATGTATTTTGAGTGTGAAAGAAACCATATTTCTTTTGCTTGTTTGATAGTTTGATAGGAAAGTTATGCCATTTGTTAATATTTCGTCAAATTGTATAGCATAGCCGAAGTTGTTTACGATGTTACTCATTTATGTCAAGGAAAATGGAGATGCTGCTGCTGAGGATGGGTTGCATAGGGGGGTACAGTATCCATTTTCTGTTAATGAGAAGGTGCTGATTAAGGTGAGTACTTTGCTTTCTTTGACACTAAAATCACCGTGACCACGACTGCTTCTACTCATTTAGATAAGACTTTGTACGAGCCTACTGGATTGTACAGGGAAATAGGAGGACTCCAGAAAAGTTTGTCGGGAAGGAAGCTGTCATCACATCTCAATGTCTCAATGGCTGGTAAGTGGGGCAGACCAAACCTTTTACCTCACATTCACTGCTATTTATAGGCTTCAATTATAGATAAAGACAGTCTGCTGAGACAGTTTTAATGGCAAAGCTTTACATTTTTTTGCAGGTACTTGCTTAAGATTATTGGAAGTGGTGAGAATGTTCGCCTGCAATATCGTTCTCTTAGAAAGATCTTGAGCTCTCAGGCCACCATTGAAAACAGTTGCGCCTCACATCCAATTCAGAACAACAGCTCCTGAGTTTAAATTTGTTGGGAGTGATATCAAATCATATCATTTCATATCCATGGGACAAATTAATTAGTGATAATTATATAGCACCTTGTCACTCTGTCCTGTTCTGCCTTGCCAAGAGAAATGTGATGGAAGGTTTCCTGTAACTTACTGTATTTAAAATTTGAATGTTGTTTATTTTAGTCAGATATGCAAAAAGGCGAAAAGAGGTAGGTTATTTGGGTGGGTTGGCCCCCCTGCCAGAAAGAAGCTTGTAAAGGAAACTGTCTTCCGAGTGTAACAAAACATGATCACATCTATCAATTAATCAATCAATCAATCAACTCATGTATAATTTTGTTTTCTTTGTGTATGTACCATACTAATTCTCCTTTTACTAATTCCAATCCCTGTCATGGCTGACGCTCAGGTGGTATTTATTATTGGATTGATCAAATTTTTTATAAACTTGATGGGAGCCCCGGGTCAAAGCCGAACTGATTTCATCAAGAAAGAGGAAAAATTGACAATCGATGACTAAAAGCAAGGAGAATCCTTTTTGAAAAATTACTCTCTCCTCAAATATGGTAAATGCATATATTGTAACAGAGGAGGTTTATAAACAAATGTGCAAGTAACTTTTTGATGCGAGACTTCTAACAGTATAAAACACATATATAGTAGGAAGTGGGGGTGGATTAACAAATTGTAAAAATGATAGTTAACTTGTTTCTTTTAATCAATATTTCTACCCACATTGATTAATTTGTATATATCATCTTTATTAGAAATAATATTGATGTTATATAACAATGATGATAATATTTAATTAGTAATAAATTGTATTATTTTTTTTGATAATAATAATTATTTCGTAACACCAATATACATGGACCTAGGACAAATATGGACGAGTAACTTAAAGCAAAGTTGACTCCTTAAATATTGAATTTAATTTAAATCATGTGTACATATGGAACTTGAAATAGATCATGCAATATTTGATATTTTGAATGCAACATTGAAAGTATTTTAAAAATGAACTACAAACATATTACACAAAATTTAAAACTGTAACATATATTTTTGAATAATTATGCAAAATTTGAAGCCAATAGAAGAGTTGGTACATGCGAGATTAAAATTGAAATAGATTTTATAATTTTGGCTACAATAAACACAAGACTTGAAAATGTTAAAAATAGAATTGAAAAGCAGTACACAAAACGTAAAATATTAACATAAAAGGGTTTTATCATATATATTTTTTAATTAGTCAATTTAGAGTTGGAGAGAATATAAGTGTGCATTTTCTCAAAACTTACTATAAAATAAAATTATTATAAATTTTAAAGGAGATATCTAATAAAAACTCTTAAAATAAACAGAGTATTTTTAAATATCTCTTAAGATTTGATGAAATCATAAATAAATATAATTTTTTATAAAATTAACAGAAAGAATCTCTCAATAATAACATTATCATGTTTGACTGTTAGTTGATTATGAAATGACTAAAACAATATTATATAATAATGTTAGATATTAGTAATATTTTTTATATAATTCTCTTGAGGTTTAAGAAACTAATAAAAATTATCCTTAAAAATTATTTTTTATATTTTAACATCTAATTTAATTTAATGTAATAAATATGTATAAATTATGTGTTAATTTTAATATGATAATACTATAAATTGCTTACTTGTGTAAAATTTTAAACTATTTAATTTGATAAATATATATAAAATTATATAATATAACTATTATCAATAAGTATTATAAATTTTTTACTTGTATATAATTATTTGAACTATTGTAAAATATTTTCACAATCATTGAACTATTTTTACTATCATGATGTGTCTATTAATTCGTAATAAAAATGAACTAGAATTAGAATGAGTTGAAATTGAAATGGACTTGATTTAGAATGGAGAATAAGAATTAGAATAAACTATTTACTTTAGTTACAAGAATTAGTATTAAAATAGAAAATATTATTTTAAATTATTAAAATACCCTTAGTCAAATTATATCTCCATTATTATCATTATTATATTGTAATAATTATGATTATTATGATTTAAAAATTATTTTTATTAATAATAATAATGATAATAATAATTTTATTAATAATAATTATAAAAATATTAATAAAAATAATACTAATTATTATTTTTTTGTAAACTTAGATAATTTTATTAAAAGAAAAGAAAAGAAAAAATAATTTGATTGATTTTTGACTTTTATATTTTTTTTAAAAAAAATAAAGAACAAAATAAAAATATTGTATTATTGGGTGAGGATAAATGATCAACTATAAGAACAAAAATCTTATTCTCATACTTTTCTTAGGAATCAAATTCCTATTTCCATTGCGCATATCCCACTAGTTTCATTCTCATTTTCATTATTATTTTAACAAATAAATAGTTCAATGATTTTGATTCTGAATTTGAAATTTTGATTTCAAATTTGTAAATATACTATCAAAATAGACACGAAAATATTTCACAATATTTAAAATAATTTATACAAGTAAGTAATTTATAATACCTATTTGTATATATTTATATCATATAATTTTATATATATTTATCAAATTAAATAGTTTATAATTCTACATAAGTAAATAATCTATAGTATTATTATATTAAAATTAGCACCTAATTTATGTATAATTATTAAATTAAATATCAAAATATAAAAATAATTTTCAAGTATATTTTATATTAGTTTTTTAAATCTTAGGGGGTATATAAAAAATACTACTAATATTTAAAATTATACACATAGGATTATTTTAGTTATTTTATTATTTTAGTGAGTGAACTAGTAGTCAAAGATAATACTATTATTATTGAGATATACTTTATATTAGTTTTATAAAAATTTACATTTGTTTTAATTTTGCCAAACTTCAAGGAGATATATAAAAATACCTCTAACATAAATTTTAAGATAACTATGCAAAATTTGATATCAATGAAAAAATTGGCGAAGATAATATTGAATTGAAGCACATAATGTAAAACTTAAGACGTATTAAAAATGAACTTGAAATTCAATATATGAAACTTCATTCAGAAGTCTACAATGATGCATAGAATCATTATAGTTATTTTACTAAAATTGAGAATTATGCAATAATGAATTAGAAGTTCATTGATAAAATATATTTATATTATAGCATGATTGTTTTAATCATCTAAAATTTATAATGATACATAGGATCAATAGAAATTCTCGTGAATAAGAATATTTTTTACTTCTTGCTCACATGGTATATTGGTGGTTTGGCTATCTCATTATAAAATTAGTTTTTAGTTGCCATGATTCTTACAAAGAATTCATGAGATAGTTTGCACAAATTATCAATTTAATGACACAATTTTCTAATTATCTGATTAAGATTATATTTCTAGATAATGTTACTAGTTTATTTTCAAGACCTTTAACTACTTTAGATAATAGCTCGAACATTATTGTTAATTACATTGCATTACCAATTTCTATATGAGAATATTCTATTTTGCATGTTATAACATTAATTCATCTTAAATCTATTACCTAAAATTCATCTTAAATCTATTACCTAGCATCAACACTTTTCATTGTAACTTATGTTTGATCGTCAACCTAATATTTTCTATGTACACAATTTGGTTGTGCTTTATATGTTCATATAAATCTTCCACAATGCACTAAGATGAGACCTCATTGTTATTTGAAAATTTATATTAATTGTAACTTACTTTATATTATATATATCTTGAAACCTTGATAGGTAATATATTTATCCAATATTTTGTAAATTATTATTTTGATGAAATAGTTTTTTCACCATTATGAAAAAAGAAAATGTCTCCTATATTAAGGTTTGAACTTTTTTTGAAAATAATTATTATATTTTATCTTGATCCTCACACTAACTAATTTGATACGAAAGATAATAAAACTTTAACAAAGCTAAATTAATTACCAAATGCATTCCTTGATAATACAAAAGTGATTAAATCATACATTCTAGTTGTCAATATAAAAACCTAAATAATTGTTCTTGAGAATATACTCATTATAAGACAATAAATGATTCATCTATTGCACTCTAAAAGTGTGATAGACTAATTAGTTCCAAAGATTTTATTCATCAAAAGAGAAAATTGAAAATCATGTTGAATATATTACTCAAGCAATAAATATTACTATATTTTTTGAAAGATTTTTGAAAAGAAAAATAGCCTAAAAATACCCCTCATTTAGTATTTATTACATAAGTTTTAAACATCTTGCATTTGAGGCCAAATGTAAGCTTTTCAGACAAAAAAACCCCTAGGTCTTGTTTTGTATATCTCATAAATAGGTTTTTGGTTTCATTCTTTTCCAAACAAAACTAAGAACAACTAAAACCAGAGCTATCAACAATTTCATACGTGTTGCCATCATGATGACTAGAACTTGTTCAAGTGAGTTGAAAACAAATATTGACACCTGTAAAGTTATGTTATTTTTTTTATCCCAAATCTGATAGTTATGATTTCCATACTAGATTTTATTGACTTAGGTTTAGCTATTTATGAGAAAGGCTTAAAAATGTGTTCAAGTTAGCTTGTGTGTATACATTCCATGTCATATGTGTAATAATATGTGATGTTGAAGAAATTGGCTAGTTTTGGATGAGGAAGAAAGTGAATAGTATCTCCCACAATGATTTCCATTGAGGTAAGTATGGAAATTATTAAGGGAGCCTTATTGTACCTTCCTTGAACAATTTTCATATCTCCTTTGACAATTTTCACACCGTCCTCAATGATTTCTATACCTTCTTTGATGAAAATCATTAAGGAAGGTAGTTGTTACTTATAATTTTAAATTTTCTTTGATTATTTAACATTTTCATTTTTTATAATATTTTATTATTATTTTTAAGATGAATGTCAAACAATTATCTTGTTTTTATATAAATGGAATAGGTTCATTTGATGATTACTTAATAGGAACATGGGAGAGCTCATTAGACAAAAATGATGTTTACAACAGCACAATTTCAATTTGATTGTATGAAGGAATATAAACTATCAAAAATTCATCAATGAACTATATTTTTTATGTGAAAAAAAAGTCTGAATTGATTTAATGCTAAAGTGAGAATTGTGTATAGCTATTGCATGCTTTCATCCATTTGACATTTGGGTTCGAATAATATAAATAATGATATATATGCTATTTTTTTTTTTTAATGTAAATAGTTAATTTGCAACGTTTGAGGGTTCATGTTTTTATTTATTACATTCAAGTATCAAGATACAACAAAAACAGCAGAGCACATTGTTAATGAATTTGTATTAAGATATATTATAAGTTTTGTAATAGAGCTATAATTGAATTTGTATTTGTAATAGAATTCACATTATGAATTTTATGTCATTGCCTTTTTATAAGTTTAGTTGGCGGTTATATATAAATTATATCATTGTTTGAGCAAGTATTTTCGTCTGTAAGATGAGGGATATACGTGTATGTTCCTTCTATATATAATATAAATTTCAACTCTTAAGTTTTGTTTTCAAGTTTCTAAACTAATCCCACTGCACCATAAGAATTGCCAAACTTGACAAGAAGAATCCATAATTAAGATAAATGAAAAAATTAATATTTTATAATTTATATAATAATTCTAATTTATTGATATTAATAGTTCTGAGATTATGTGAGAATTATCATATTCAAATGTTAAAGTAATACTATTTCATGGTTAAATATAGACAATTACTAAATTTTAATTAATGTTGCAATTACTTGCCTGGAAGTTAATTGCTCCATAAAAATACAAAAAATTTGTTGTTATAATAAAAAATATTATTTACAACTACTATATATAGACATCACTTAAAATTGCTACACTATATATAAATAAAAGATTATCATACCATTAATGATACATAATCCATGACAAATAAGACTATATAATCTAGCACAAATGCTAAGACCATGTACTAAGCACCACTTTTCTTCCTTAAATGATTGGCATTAAGTGGCTCAAAATTAAATTCATTTTGCATATATAAGTACTCAAATATGCAAATATCACCAAAAGTTGCATAAAAAATTCGGCTTCTCTTATAACATGGACATGTACCAGATTTTAAACTTGCAAACAAAATTAATTTAATCGCATTAAACTTCTACAATAAACTATTTCAAGAACCTTTCCACAAAGTACACCAACACCATCTTTAATGCATCTTAGTCATCTATAACGCTAAAGTTTGTCTTTTCCATGAATTTATCTAGTTGCAATTGTTTAATCCATTATGCTTTAAGGAAAAACTTGTCATGCAACTAATGTACATCACTTTTACTCTCCAATATTTTCTTTGCCTTCCGTAATTATCAAAATTCATGCCAATTATTAATCCAAATTCAAATTTTAAAAATCGAAACATGTGATTGGATACCATTAACTATACTTACTGTCTACTTCTAGTCTAATACATATATGCACCGACATTCCTAATATTCTTGAAAATCCAATCTACCAAACCCTTAAAAATCTACCAAAACAAGATTTTGCAAACAATTCCAACCATAATAAGGTGAGCTTTTCTTGAATCCAATCAAGTGCCCATATGTGAGATAATGATATGACATTCTTGGGAAAAAAAATCCTTTTCTAGTGTCTTTAGTGTTCTACTAATGCCCGTTATTCATGCCAACTTTACAAAATAAATAAACATAAACTAATGAAAATGTTACCATAAAAACACTATTAGTGTAATTAATAAAAAATTATTTTCATTTCAAAATTAATTATACAAATTACTATGATAATTTCATATATATATATATATATATATGTGTGTGTATCAATAATGGGCCTATATGCAACCATTTATGTTATGGAACACTTCAAATTTAATAGAATTTAAATGTAATTAGTTTTATAAATTTATTTATACAAATTGGTACGACAATACTATATTATTGTTACATGTTTTACATTTTTACGAATAAATATAGTTATAATATTGAATAATATATATATATATATATATATATATATATATATATATATATAAAATCAAAATATTGAATGAACTTCTCACCACATTTACATCTACATTTGAAAGGTTAGCGCATATAAAACGCATAAAGTCAAGCATTAGCTTTACTGGTTCATCAAGCAATGCAATGCAATGCGATTCATAAATGAAACAACTAGGTAAAGGAGACTCCTCCAAAAGGAAAATCAAAAAGGTAGTAATTATACCTGAGTAGACCATGCAAGAGGAAAATTGAAGAGTAGCTAGAGTTTGATAAATACAATGCAAGAGGCAACAAGATGATCAAGATGCTTTAGCAGAGCATAATATCAAATAAGATAAATGTGAATTAATCATTTAAACAAGCTCTTGGTGTGCAAGAATAAAAATCTATCTTTCTTATGCCTTTTTTAAGATAACAAATCTTAAAATACAACTCAATTCAACTCCACACACACACACACACAAGACTTACATCTGGGTGCATATATAAGACATTTGAAACCTGGGCCATAAACGTAAATAGGAAGTATTCTTACATTATTTTGCTTAAAAACCCTTGTTTTGAACCATTAGCTGTAAAAAAATTAACTATCCTTAAGACGACATTTGTCTTTAAAGCAACATAAGTTCCTTGAGTAATGTGGGATAGTAATAAAGTATTGTTAACAATGTATTCTCATTTATAATAACTACTAAAATTATAAAAAATAATTATAATTTACAAACTATTAATGAATATAGATAAAGATGTTATTGACTTCTATTGCCAAATATAAAGTATTTGGACCTATAAGTTAAATAATAAAGATGTCTAGCTTATTGAATACTAATAAAAATTTGTAAGGAAATGTAATGAAAAAAAAAGTGTGAGTTCTTGCTCAAATTTTCTTCTAGAAACTTAGAATTGTATTTGATAAAATATATAATTTTTTAATGGAGACAATTATGTTTTGATTTTTAATAAGTTTGACAATCTTAAAAAGTTAATATGTGTCTTATGGATGTAGCTACAATTTACTCATATAGTTTAGTAACACTAATATTTATATGAAAATTTTTGAATAATTTATAATGTTTAAAGAATCTAAATCAAAAATCTTAATTTATTTTTAATCAAAATACAATGATCTTTATATAAATTAAAATGATTTAGGAATACGTGGTATAATTATTTGATCAAATATTTGATAAAAGAAAGATATTAATGCATCTTGTGGAAGTTAAGAGTGAGTTTTATTTTTTAAATTCGTCACTGTTTACAGGGTTAGAGTTTTGAACTCTTAAACTTTTCAAACGATGATAATAAAAGAGAATTTAAAGATAAAAGTCAAGTATCCATGGTCTAAAAGTAATGCCACCAGCTAAGGAAAATATATGACCAAATTTGGTTAGAATTCGGATAAAGGAAGAAAAGTTGTATTAACACTCAAAAAAATATAATTTTATTCAACCAGTCAAAATCTCAAAAATGTAATAAATGAGCCTTTTTATATATTTGTTCAAATATAAAAGAAAGTAACAGATTACATAGGAATTACAAGCATTAATTACAATAAATAGCTACACAAGACTTTAAATTTATACTTCCAAGAGATACATAAATGCTCAACTTCCATTCCAAAAATTTATATAAATACTGCTCCATGACTTTGACTCCAAGTGATCAAATTAAGATCAAATGAAGTGTATGGACTAAAAAGATCATAAACTAGACGAATTTGGGCTTGGGTTAGACAAATATGGACTTTTTTTTATCTCATTTTGCAACAAATTATCTTGTAAAGTTGAATTAGAGCTTGATTTATCTTGAAGCAAATTCATACTTGACTTATTTTGTGCTGAATTTACATTATCCTTTTAAAATTGAAGAGGATTTGCCTTTAAATTTGCAAAGTTATCATCTTCAAAATATGGGGGCAAATTACCCATATTAAATGTAGTCGAGACTCCTCCAAGTTAATTATATAAGTTTTATTTTGTAAGTATTATCTTCAACTCGTTTAAGGACCTCAAATGGACTGTCGGCTCTTGGTGCTAGCTTACTCTTTCTTTGGATGGAAACCTTTCCTTCTTTAAATGAACTTAAACCATATCTCTAAGCTAAAAGTTAGCTAGTCTCCTATTTTTATTGGTTTGTTTCTTATAGGTTTAATTAGACTTCTGTATTTGGTCCCAAACAAATTCATGTAGTTTCTTTATTGCTTTGCTTTCTTAATCGTATCCACACTTACTTGAATATCGATTGAAAATGAACTTAATTTAATAGGAATGATAGGATTGATGCCATATAATATCTCAAATGAAGAGTGATCAGTTTTAAAACTTGAAGACCTATTATAAGCAAACTAAGCATGTGCTAATTTGATATCCTAATCCTTTAAGTTTTTGCTCATCAAAGATTTTAGAATAGTTTATAAAGTGCGATTTGTGACTTTGGTCTGCCATCGGTTTGAAGATGGTGTGAAGCGCTAAAAAGAAGCTTGATACCAAACTTTTCTTAAAGTGTCCTCTAAAAATGACTAAAGAATTCAGTATCCCAATCTGACATGATATTTCTTGGAATCCTATGCAAATGAATAATTTCTTTGAAAAATAAATCAGCTACATGAGAAGCATCATTTGTTTTATGGCAAAGGATGAAATGTGCCATTTTAAAAAATCAATCTATAACCACGATAATTGCATCTTTCTCTCTTTGTGTTCTCGACAATGCAACAATGAAATCCATGCTTAAATCTTCTAAAGGTTGCTTTGGAATTGGTAATGGAGTGTAAATGCCTGATTTGTAGTGACTCTTAACTCGTTGACATGTGCCATACCTCACCACTATTACTTGGACTTCTCTCCACATTTTTGGCCAGTAGAAATGTTTTTTAAGAATTTTAATGTCTTATTAACCCTTGTTAACCTCAAAGTGACCAGCAAGTCCTCCTTTATGAGTAACCCTTATAATCGGCTCTTTAAATTTTTCTTTTGACACACAAATCTTGTTTTCTTTGAAAAGAAATCCATCTTGAATAGAATAATTATCAAAACTTTGTTTCTTGCATTAAACTATGATCAAACTTATATCTTCATTAGTAGCATAATATTCCTTCATTAATTGAAAACTAAGGATTCGTGCGTCTAAAATAGCAAGCAATGTATATCTTTTAGACAAAGCATTCGCAACTACATTATTTATTCCTTTCTTATAATTTAAAATAAAAGAGAATGATTGAAGAAGTTCAACCTATTCAGTATATCTTGAATTCAACTTGTGTTGCCTATTGATGAACTTGAAGCGGTAGTTTGAAAGAAGAACATATTGTTTAGCTCTCAAGTAATGACTCTAGTGATCTATGACCCTTACAGTTGTGTAAAATTCCTTGTCATATATGCTATACCATCTTCTTGATTCATTTAACTTCTCACTAAAATAAGTTATGGAGTGCTTAGCTTGTGTAAAAATAGTACCTATCCCAACTTCACTTGTATCACATTCCACTTTAAGCACTTGATCAAAATCGGGCAAAACTAAGATTGAAGTTTCACATAATTTCTTCTTAATCACTTTAAATACTTCATTTTAGTCCATTCAAATTTACTTTTTTTCACATACTCGATGATGGGTACCATGATAGTAGTAAAATTAGAAACAAATTGATGATAAAAAGATGCTAAATCATGAAAACTTCTGATCTTACCAGTGGTTTTTGGTTGGGGCCAACTTCTGATTGCTTTAATTTTCGAATGATACATCATAATGCCGTTTTTAAAAATAACATAACCAAGAAACACTAAATTAGGTGAGACAAACTCATGTGTCTCTAATTTTGCATATAACTTCTTCTCACTCAAGATATCAAAAACTTAACGTAAATGAGTAACATGCTCATTCTCATTTTTGCATACACTAAGATATCGTCAAAGTATACTACAACAAATCTCTCCAAGAATGATTTTAACACTTCATTCATAAGTTGCATGAAAGTACTAGAAGCATTACACAAACCAAATGACATAACTAACCATTCATATAATTCTCCTCTAGTTTTGAATGTTATCTTCCACTCATCTTCCTTCTTCATTCTAATCTAATGATACATGTTTCTAAGATCAATCTTTTAAAATATTATAAAACTATGTAACTGATCTAATATATCATCAGGTTTAGGAATGAGATATTTATACTGGATAGTGATATTGTTTATGACTTTACTGTCTACACATATCCTATAAGTCTAGTCTTTCTTTGGTACTAACAATGCTGGCATTAAACATAGACTCATACTTTTTCTCACAAACCACGGTTAATTAATTTATCCACTTGTCTTTGCAACTTTTTGGATTCCTTTATGTTACATCTATAAGCTGGTCTATTTGGTAAAGATGCTCTAGGTATAAGGTTAATTTAATGCTCTATGCCTCTCAAAGGTGGTAATTTGAGTGGTAGGTCATTTGGAAAAACATCAATGTATTCTTTGAGCAAGTTTTGGACTAGAGGGTGTGGTTTGCTCTCATTCTCTTAGTTACAAGTAAGGTAAGGACATGTTGATGTTTAAGGATGACTTTCTCAACTTGATTCTCATTTAGGAATATGCTCTCTTTTAAGTTTTCTGTTATAGGTGTAAGTTTGTGTATTTGTGATGGTTTCAAGGGTAGTAAGTTGATATTTTTCTTTTTTAATTTAAACGAATAAGTATTCTTTCTCCTATCATGATTAACTCCTTTATCAAACTACCATGGTCTTCTTAACAATAAGTAACATTCATCCATAGGAATAACATCACATAACACTTCATTAGTATAAGTTCTACCAATGAAAAAAGAAACTGAACCTGTTTTGTAACTTGCACGGTACTCCCATTGCTGAGCCATTGAAACTTATATAGTTGAGCATGAGCTAAGGTTGGAAGGCTTAACTTCTTCATAAGTGTTGTAGAAACAACATTGGTACAGCTTCCACTGTCAATAATTACCGAACAAACCCTCCTATTGATAATGCATCAGGTTTGAAATAAGTTCTTCTATTGATCTTTATTGGGGTAGATCTAAGTATACAAAATCTTTTTTAACATAAGCATGTCCTCGCTATCAGCCTCTTCTACAATCTCTTTTTCATTGTTAAATTCAACAACTTTATCGTCTTTCTCTTGTAAGGACTTTTCAATCTGCTCAATCTTCTTTAAAGTCATAACCCGATTATTAGGACAATTAGTTTGGAAATGTCCATACCCCTGACATTTGAAGCACTTATTATTTCCATAGTCTGTCTTGACAAAATTCGACTTCCTTTTAGGTGCTCCCATTAGCTTCTCTTTTTCTTTGCCCCTGGTGGTAATTTTGGGTTTGCTGAAAGATGAAAAATCCTTATAGAATGAATTCCCCTTACTAAAATTCTTATGGTGCCGAAGTCTTCATAACTTTCTTTTATTTTTCGACGTTAATGGACAACTTACATATATCTTCGAACAAACAAAATGGTTGCAATTCCATTATATTAGCAATCTCCGTATTTAACCCTCATAAAAATCTAGTAATAGTTTATTCTTTAAGTTCTGGTTCATCATTCGCATCATCAATCTCTCAAAATCCTAAATGTACTCTTCTACACTCCTATTTCCTTACTTAAGAGTGTGCAATCTAAAATAGAGATCTTGTCTATAGTTTTTAGGCAAGAATCTCTTCTTCATCAACTTTTTCAACTTATCTTATAATCTCATTTTTTCTTTCCCTTCTTTGTCTCTCTGCTTCTTGACATTCTCCCACCATAGAGAAGTATAATCTTTAAATTTCAGAATTGTTATCTTACATTTTCTCTCATTAGAATAAGTTTTGAACTAAAAAAATCTCTTAATCTCCTTAGCTAATCCAAAAAATTATCTGAATTTAATCTCTTCTCAAATTCTAGAATGTCAATCTTTAATCTTCTATCATCATGACTCTCCCTTCTTCTTTTTCTTTTGTCAAATTTAAACTCATTAGAATCACTTTCATTCTAAATTTCTTCTTCATAATAATAGTGTCTTAGGTAAAGTAATGGTCTTTGGCGGTTCTAGTTTAGAAGGGCATTCTTTTGTTTTGGTTGGCCTTGGTTTTGATTTTGGTTTCTTAAGAGTTAGAAAGGTTGTTTGTTAAGTTCATTCATCTATTCTTCAAGTTTCATAGTTACTAATTCTTATGCTGTGGGTGAAATAAATAATCTATTTATGACTTTTAAGTGTGGTGATACAATAGTAGGTTAATTAGGTTTAGAATTTTGATCAAATTAAAAACTTCAGCAGAAATTAAAAGGATTCAGCAAAGGAAAGATGATAATAGGGTGAAAGATTACTCATTTTTAACAACCTGATACTCTGATACTAATTGATGCGACTTACGAAAGTTAAGAGTGAGTTTTGTTCTTTAAATTCATTACTATTTACAAGGTTAGAGTTTTGAATTTTTAAACTCTTTAAATGATGATAATAAAAAAGAATTTAAAGTTAAAAGTCAAGTATTCACGGCTTAAAGGCAATGCCACCAATTAAGGAAAATCTACCAACAAATTTGGTTAGAATTTGGATAAAAGAAAAAGAGTTGGATTAACATTAAAAAAATATAATTTTATTTAACCAGCCAAAATCCTAAAAAATGAAATAAATGAGCTTTTTTATAAACATTATAGATTTGTTCAAATATAAAGGAAAGCTACAAGTATTAATTATAATAAATAGCTACATAAAACTCTAGATTTATACTTCTAAGAGTTACAAAATTGTTTAGCTTCCATTCGAAAAGTTCGTATAAATGCTGTTTCACGACTTTGACTCTAAATGATCAAATTAAGGGCAAATGAAGTGTATGGACTGAGGAGGTCATAGGCTGGACGAATTTGGGCATAAGTTAGACAAATATAGGCTTCTTTTATCTCATTTTACAACAAATTATCTTGTGGGACTGAATTAGAGCTTGATTTATCTTGGAGCAAATTCATACTTGACTTATCTTGTGCTGAATTTACATTAAATATAACAGTATATGTTGAAAACATAAATATATTTACATTATCAAAAAGGTTTTCAAAGCTATAAATGCTTGAAAAAAGGGTTTAAAGTAAATGATTTGAGGGACATTATTTATTTTCTCAGTTTGTAGAACAAACATAAATTTATTGTTATATTCATTAATGAATCTATTTATATTGAAAAGATTTAAAGACATTTGAATATCGATAAAACTCGTCTGTCAAATATTCTTTCATTTGTTTGGTCTCTTAATCATAAAAATAATTTATTTTGCCTTAAAGAAGATAATACTAGAAGTATTATATTTTAAAGTAACTAGGCCTTATTATATATCCAACACAACGTACTAAATTGTATATAATTTTTTTTTTCTATGAACTTATTAGTCATATTTAATTTTGTACCTACTCAGCAGTATTGAAATGGTATTTAATGTGTTTCTTGTTATCTTTGTAAAACAATAAGTTTGAGATTATTTTATTCTAATAAACTAATAAGACTAGTTAGTTATGCAAATATTAATTATCTTTTTACCTTCATAAAACTTGTTCATGGTCAAGATATATTTTTACTTACAAATAATACAATAATACTATAGTGGTTCGCGAAGTAAACTTTCATTACTCTCTTTTATTCATTTTGATATTCTTTTATTAAATAAAATTAATAAGAAATGTATATGGTTGCGATCTATTATCTTATCAAAATTACACGGAACCTATCTTTTGCTGCAAGTATTTAAATAAAGTTATACAAAGATAATACTACTTATATTGCTCTTCTCAAAGAGGAAAACATTAAGAAAAATCGAAACAAACACATATTACTTAGGTTATTTTACATTCATGAGTTGTAACAAAGTCAACATATTAATTTTAAGTAGATACACTCCTATGATAATTTTGTTACTCTCTTGGCTAAAATTTCACCTCATCAATTTTTGAGAAATTAACAAATTAATATTTATTATTTTGAGAAAGAAAATTTTATTAAAGCAAGCATATTCTATTCCTATAGAAGAACTATATATAGGTTTGGACGAATGGGCATCGTACACCTTTTTCCTTCATTTAAGTTTTATCTCACTGGAGTTTATTAGCAAGGTTTATAATGACATGTTCGACTAAAACTAAATGTGGTACAATCCAATAGGAATTGTTGTTTATAGACGACAAAAATTGATAGGTAGATGTTACCCTCTTTTCTCATTGGTAGCTTCCACCAACCTTAATCGTTGGATGCTAAAGAGTTGACAAGTGTCCTGCATCTATGTCACAAAATTACGAACTAAAAAAATGCTTCCACGCCTTTGATTGGTTATGAGTGGCGGTATACTCCATTATGAGTAGGTATGATGTACAGAAGAAAAACCATCTTCTAAATCCATTCAATCTACTTGAATGATACAATGTGGTCAATATCAATTATGCCCTTTTGTTTTGTATTATCTTTTTGATAGCGAAATATCACTTGTGTCACTCAACTATCTTCTATTTAAATTTTAATTGAATATTTACAGTAAAATTCACAACGTAGAATGGAAGTTTTTTAAGATGCGGGAAGAGGAAGGTCGATCATGGCTTGCATCCTCTGGGATTAAATAAAAAATCTGGGACCATTGACAAGTGTTGGGTGTGTTTTCCCTTTTCTTTTATAACAGTTTGCATTAAGTAATCAAAAATATCAGAAAGTGAAGGCTATTTATCACAAATCAGATAATATGTACTGGATATTTTGTCAAATTTGTATTGTATCAGGTCGATTCTCCGCACTCTTCAGAGCCTCTTCTAGCTGGTATTGACGTTGACGGGCCCTTAGAATTGAGAATTGAAGGTGTGTGGAATCTGAGATAATCAGTTCTACTCGAAGTGAAATTACGGGGTCAGTTTGGTCAACGTCTTATTTACACTTCATCTGCTTTCCCCCTCCTAGCCTGTCAATTTCTCAGGATTTCGCTCCGGCATCTCGACTTACGATTCCTTGCTGATCCACCGGATTTGTTTTTATTACCAAAATACACTCTTCTTCCCTCGATCAGAAGCTCTACTGTTAACTGAGAGAATTAATAATGACTGCCTTTATCGAGCTTGAGGATTCCCCAATGTTTCAAAAGCAGGTAACGTAACACTCACTAATCTGTTAGAATCTTCAAATGCCTTGCTAGATTTTTCATAATAATGAATTTTCGAACGAATTTGAATTATATAGCTTAAGAAATGACAGATTCTGCGTTGTTTTCTTGAATCAGCTTGTTTTTGATCTAATTGTCGGCAGTATTTTTAAAGCTAATGATGTTGCAATTATACAAAGAAAATTTTTTTGCATAATAGCCATTTTCAATATATTTGGAGCTGTTCAATCTGATCAAATGAAGTTTTGGTTTTACTTATATTCTATTATTTTTGACCAGGTATTTTCTCTGGAAGAGACAGCTGATGAGCTAAAAGATCGTTGCCAAAAACTACATAAAGGCTGCAAGAAGTTTACGTATGTTTTATCACTGTCTTCTTAATATTTCTGGGATATGTTAGCAAATTTAGGCAATCCGTTGGACTGATTAAATACTTTTATTTACATCAGAAGCATATGGTTGAATTATTTCAACTTGTCGTTTCCATATTTAACAGGGAAGCTCTTGGAGTAGCAAGTAGTGGGGACACTGCCTTTGCAGATTCCCTAGAAGCATTTGGAGGTGGACAAGATGATCCTGTCAGTGTATCCATAGGAGGTTTGTTGAAACGTCTCCATCTTCATCTACTGCTTTTTGATGACCACTGGCAGTTTCATCTTGTTTATATTTGAACTATACACAATTAGTTGTATCTAACTGTTGCCTAGTGGTTCATTGATAAATCTTGTATTTATTATCAGTCATCCTCTACAAACTTATTTATCAAATGCTCTTATATGTAAGTGAAATCATTGACTTTCAATAGATAGTTTCTTTTCTGTAATGAGTAAAATTTAAATCAGTTTTTTTTTTTTTTTTGTGCTAATGTTGTCACTTTCTATATATTTTTTCTGTTCCTTAACAAAATATATTTCCTGTTTCTTAAGGGTGAAAAAAGAAGAATTTTGTGAAATGCAAGCTCTATGGAAAATAAAATGCATCAAAATTTCTTTTTTTCTTGGGGGTTGGGGGTTGTTGTTTGAATAAGGCATTGTTGGAAAATGGTTATAAGCACTTTTTGTGGACTTGGACCACTTGTGGAAGATCGTAAGGTGATATATACCAAATGCATGGAAGAACACGTTCATGGATTACAATAGATGTGAGCATCTTTCACGTTGCAAGTTTGTAGCTTAGTGTCTATGCTTTATGAGGTCATAGATATCTAAAGCTTATCTTTGAGGCTTAGAGAGGTCTTCGTGGAAAGATATCGTTTTCCCATGGAGCCTTTCTAAGACACTGGCAGATTTTGGATGTTGTTCCTGGTCACAAAAGAGATTGCAGAAGAATATAAAAATGCTAGTAAACTAGTTATTGTTTTGAAGATTAGTTTGAGTTTGGTAAATCTTGATTTTGTGCTTAAAGCTTAAGGCTTTGTGCAAATTTGGAGAAATTAGATGAAGAGCTGTTTAAAGTCTATTAACATTTTTGACTTTCCTTAAAGGGAGACCTAGATGCAAGCTTGAAGACTCTAGATGTCTTTGGCCAGTGGATTCACTTTCTTCTTTTCCCTTTTCCTCAATGGTGGATGTTCTTTGTAGACTAATAGTGTGGGCTCTAAAGGTTAATTTGGCGGATGGATTTGATAATGGAAATGGTAAATTCACAATTCCTTTTTCGAATTTTAAAATTTTTGTTTTTGCTAAGAAACAATATAGAATTTTATTAATATGAAGATTTACTAAATAAGAGAAGAAATGTCCAAAATAAACAAGGACATACTGTCGAAGAATCCCAAAAGTCAATTAAGTTCTTACAAATGTAAGTTCTGCTTGACTCCAAGAACTCCTATAAAGAAATCTCCAACCCAATTAATTTAACAACATTTCCCTATTAAAAGAATAAAAAGTGTGGTGGTCTTTAAACTTCGAAGAAGTGAAAGCCCAAATAGAATCCTTGTTCCTTCTCACATATACCATTTTGTAAAAGTGGGGTGCTCTTTTACTTCTTCTTTCCTTAGGTTTGGACTTTGTCTCCACAAGAACGGGAGAATCCAAAGTTTCCCACTTATCAAGAGCCTTTAAAGACTTTCGCACAATAGCTGAATCCTCTCCCATACCTGAAATCCACCACCTCTTTTCTTCCAACTGTAACTATTCTTCTCTTTAAGAGGAACCATAGATACATACCCAAAAAATCAATACACCTTTTCACAAAACTGAACATCCATGGACACATAGTATTTACTTATAGAAGGATAAAAACATTTATAGACTATTTGTGAACTGGAGTAACCAAGGAAGATACGCTTAAAAGCTCAAGGGTCAAGCTTATCCTTGTGAAGAGATTGCACATTAACATAACACGTGTAACCAAAAACCCTAGGAAAAAGATTTAGTGTAGAAGGAATAGAGTGAAATTGGGATAGCATTTTATAGGGAGTTTGATAGTCAATCATACGAGTAGGCATTTAGTGGATAAGAAGTAACAATCAGGACTGCCTTGGCCCAAAAATGCTTAGGAACATGTGTAGTAAAGCATAAGGCTTGAGCCACCTTTGGGAGATAACGATTACACTTTGCTATGTTGTTTTGATGCTGTGTGTAAGCACACGTTGTCTGGTGGAGGATGCCGTGTTTGAAGAAATTATTAAGAGATTGATTGACAAATTCACGACTGATGTTAGAATGAAAAACATAAAATTGGGTAACAATCATTTTGTAATACTGAGGAATAACATGTATAATATTACTTTTAGATTTCAACAAATAGCTCGCCTTATTAAAGTCATCAATTAAAGATATAAAGTATTTATGACCTAATGCAATAGTAGAGAAAGGACCCCCACGCATCAGTACAAACACATGGAAAAAAGTATAGAACTTCTACTAAAATTCACTTTTAAGGAACATGATGGTTTTTAGCATAAATGTGCTGTCACACCCTAAAATAGATGCATAAATATTGCTAAACAACTTAGGATTAAACATTCTAAATAAGTAAAAGATGGATGCCCAAATGACAATGCTGTAAAAGATCTCCTTGTCAAACTCTCTCTACCTTAAAACCACGTCTAGGTTCGGATTCAACTCCCTTGATCACTTTCCCAGTTAGTAAAGACCTTTCTCCTTACCAATGCTAATTGTCATCTTTGTTAGGTTTTCCTGAGGCACACAATAAGTAGAATGAATGTTTAGAGAAAAATTAAGGTTTTTTTGGGGTAATTATGCTAGCAGAAAGAAGGCTATTACATGCAAGTAAAATAAAAGACACAGAGAATGCAGGAGAAAGTGAGACATTATCAACCCCCGTAATTGGCATAGGAGTCCCATTAGCAATCTGAACAGACGTCACATGTGAAAATATTAGAGAGTCAATTATGAAAGAGTTACTAGTCATGATTAGTGGTCCTTGAATCAATAAATCAAGTGTTAGAAGCAGTAGAAATAAAGGCCAAATCAAAATTACCTCATTGAGAAGACTCTCGAGATGCTTAAGAAGTAGAAGATGGACAAGTGTTAGTGATAGCAGCCTTAGCCAATTTCTTGTTCTTCGTCTCAGCTTGCTTAAGCTTGAACCACTCCGAATAAGCATGCTTCTTGCACAAAAAACATAACTTGTATATTTCGTACTGTTGTAGTGAGTTTAGAGACGAGAAGTAGAGTTAGTAGAAGGAGTTGGCTGAGAAATATTCTTTTGAACAGCAAGAGCTTAGGCCTCAGAGTGATCCTATTTACCATGGTGGCTGGCCCCTGTGCTTCACGGCAAACTATGAAATATGCTTCTTCTAGACCTACAAAGGAGAGGTAGCTAGAACACCAATTGCTACCTTAATCTAAACTGTGTTCCAAATCTGCAAGAAACATATAGACCCGTTCCTTGACAATACGCTTTCTCTGTTTCTCTATATTAGTTGCACACATCATATCATTTGGCCTTCAGTAGTCAAGTTTCATATAAATTGAGTTTAGCACATTAAATTACTTTGCAAGAGGCCACCACCCCTGATGCAATTAAAAAGACTTATTCATCAGTTTGTGGTCCTAAGAAGAATCAAAGACATCAAGATAGCTCCTCTTGACCACATCCAAAACTTCCTCAGCTGTTCCACAGTGCACGAAGTATGACATCATATTATCCATAATGGAATTGATAAGCAAAGACTTGTCTGGGGTATCTTCAGCTTCCCATTCATCATAGCCTGGTTCATCCTTTGCAGGTGAAACCTTTCTCCTTGTGATATAGTCATTCTTCTTTCTACCAGCAATATGCATCTTCAAAATCTTGGACCAAACACTAATTAGCACCATTGTAGTTAATAGGAAGTGGCGAAGAAGTTTCATGAACGTTATCATGGAGGACTTCTTGCTGTCAAAAGAAATTTCGATTAGTGAGGAAGAATCGGTGGTTATTTTGGCAACCATGGATTGCGACTAGGTGGTGGTTCAGATTTAAGGTTAGGTTTGGGTATTGAAGACAAACAATATCTGTGCAAAGAAGAGAGATGGTGGCTGTTGCAGGTCCTTGGAATTCGAGTTACAAAAGAAAAAAAATGAAGGCCACATAAATTCCTTTCTTTTTCTTTGACACCAACTTAACCAACTGCATAATTAATTCTATTGTATATATCAAGTGTTTATACAGGATACACAAAACTATGTTAAGAAAAGTACACTATACAATTAATCTGACGTCTAATACATTAATTCTTAGATAAATACAGAAAACTTTAGTTATAGAGAATATCTACAGCTGTACATTGTAACAGTAATTTTAACCATACTTTGGTTGCTTCAGCTCCGTAAAAAGAAGGTGCTGCAATGAAAAACTTGGGTTGGTGTGTGTGTTGTTTTTGTCGAAGATGTGTGTTGTCAGCTTTGTAAATGAATAATAAATTTGACGTTAGGTTTTTTGACAAGGTCCTTTAGGGTGTTAGGGATGTTGTACTTCCTTGTTAGAGCATTGGATGTGTCATATTCTTAGAGCTGAGAATCCTATTAAAGTTGGCTTATTACGAGTTTTTGTTATAGGATTAAATGTAGAGATTTTGATACAGTATGTGTTGTCTTACTCTATTGTTTGTTTGATTAGGAGATATGGTCAATGATTTTCCAATTCTTTTGTTAAGTCTATTGCTTTTGCAAGGTGGATGTGTTGGTTAGGAGGGAGCGTCTAGTGGTTCAATAGCAGCCCCCTTGTATTTGGTGCAGTACATTTGTTTAAAATGGAATAAGGTGCATAGCTGGCAGAGATAGATGTTATAGAATTTATGAATCATTTTATGTTCGTGATCTTTGGAGCTTCACTAAGTGTATTTAGTTTTCTTGTTTGACACTATCTGGTTTCTCATTTTATTGCAGTCAGGCCTTCATAGATTATCTTGTCTCTCTCCACTACCACACCCCTCCCTCCCTGTGACAGGCTTAAAGATTGAATTGGAGAAATACAGATATGCTAGTCCTTTATTTCTCCTCCCTCCTCTGTGTTTCTTCTCTCATTCCCTCTAATTTATGTTCTTTCCTTTTCTTCTTTCTTTAATTTTATATTCCAGTCATCCATTAATTTGAATGGGTGGAACTTGTGTCACACAAGATTAAGATGGGTGGTCTTAAGATTGCTCCCCTTAGGTGTCTATTTTCTTTCTTTTCTTGAAGAATTTATTCTGTTACCTCATATGGAGGGTTCCATTTCCAAGTACTGTGGATAGCTAAGTAAATATCATTTTCAAATGAGTTTAAAAGATTATAGTGCTGAATGATGGAAAATTCTAGCACATGTTTCTTTTGTGGTTGGCAACGCTGGTAAAGAAGGGCACAGTGTAACTTGCTTCTTATGTGGTTCCTTGTCGCAGGTCCAGTCATGTCCAAGTTCGTTAATGCATTTCGTGAGCTTGCTACATTTAAAGAACTTCTTCGGTCCCAAGTGAGTGCTCAATTTGGCATCTAATGAAAGTTCTTTTCTTCAGTCAATTGGATAATAAGTGTGAGATACACAACTCTTTTATGCTCTTTGTCTCTGTAACCCATCCTAACTGGCTTGGTTTTGTTCTTGCAGAACTTTGTTTACGTATAATTGGTTTTGTCTTCTTAAGTTTCACAAAAATTTGTGGTTTTCATTGCTTACTTTTTGTTCTTTTCTTAACTTGCTCTTCAGTGTATGTGATTACACATTAATTAAAAATATTTACTCACCACAAAGTGGAGTATTACTTTGACCATGGTGATTCCATAAGTCACTAATCTTATGCAATTGATGCTTGATCCTTGCAGAAGAATAATTCCTCTACTCTCACACAAGACACCCCATAATAGGGCACTCATGTTCATTACTTCCTCCCTCCCAAAGCATCATATACAGTTAGTTGGAACTTCAACTTCTGTCTAGGCAGTACCCAACCCAACAGTGCACAGTACAGGAACTAAAGGTCCCTTACAAAAGGTTTATGCACAAAGAGATGATTATAAATGACCAAACTATTTATCTACGTTCTCAACCCATTAAAAATGTTTATCTATGGTTGAGTGCACCTAGAATAATGCAACATGCCTATGAAAGTCATGAGCTCCCTTGATAATCTTGGTGTTAATGAAAGTCTTCTTCTGACCACTAGGGTAATATCAGGCACTGGTCTTTTACAGTTTGCTATGGGGAATAATTTTGGGAAAACACTTTTATGGAGGTTTTCTCCCTCTAAACATTTTGACAATGAATTTGATATATTCATGCTGACTACTCTGAGTACCCTTCTGAAGTACTACCCTATATAACTCCCCTTACATAAGCAGAAGACAACAAACAACATTTCATCTTATATTTATTGGACAACCTTTCTCCAAGGTTCTTTTTCCCTCAAACCATTGCAATCATGCTTTAAGCATGGCGCTATTGAAAGAAGCAAGCCTCCCAATCCCTAAACCACCAGGTTGGGTTGGGGGATCCAAAACTTTCTTATCTGTCCAATCATACTTCAACACCTCTCCATACACACCAATAATTGAATAACTTTGTTATTGGGATGTAAGGAGGCTGGATAATCATTCCTTGATTGGTACATTAACATCAAAGAAATGAACCTTGTAGAATTATTCGTTGACAGGCTACAATCTTGAAAGTACTCAATTGCTGGCAGCCCATATAACAGTTGCCTTAAGGATGACCAAACTCTTGCTATCATAGATTTTCTGTATGAGATATATGATTTTGTTAGTGTTTTCTGATACAATATATGTCACAGGTTGAGCACGTGTTAATTGATAGGCTGATGCACTTTTTGACTGTTGATCTGCAAGATGCAAAGGTAGTTCTCTATTTTGCAATATCTGTTATAGAATGGCAACTTTTTGGTATTTACCCTCTATGCTTCATGTCTTTTTTGATGTACAACTTCGTGAGGATTTACCTGTAATGTTGACGATTGTGGGCATTTGGATGGTTTTACTTATTTTCAAATATTGTGCTATGCTGCATTAATTTACATTCAGAAAGAGCTTTGAGTTTCATGATAGGCATAATCCTACTGTGAACATTATAAGAAGTAACTCAGTGAACCCATCTGCTGGTACACTAGGAACATCAGAGTTAATATAAATAAGATACAATTACAATGCTCATGCGATACTTGAAAAGAGAAGTTTGTTAAAAGCAAAGAGACTTACCCTCTAGAATCAAGAAAATAATCTTCCTTCATTATTGTGACTTGTTTTGTGTCCCTTATATGCTGACCTTCCTCTTGCAGGAATCCCACCGACGCTTTGACAAATCTATACATGCTTATGATCAGGTATTTTGGGACAAAAATTTTCTTTTTCAGTAAAATTCAATTATTTGTTGTTGTGGAATTTGATAATGAAATTTCATTCGAGATTTTTTTGTATGTACATATATCTTCATGCGCATAATCACATAGATATTAAACTGAAGTGTAGTAGAAAATTTCTTGCTTTAATGGCAGAGGGGATTGCTCTGTCAAAACATTGGCCATTATGTGTTAAATGCATCTGAAAACTGACTTTCACATTCTTTGCAGCTGATTTATTTGTGTTTATTTATTATTATGGCGAGTCACAAGATCTAATGAGATGATCACTGCAGTTTGTTACTGGATGAAGACATTTTTGAAATATGTAAATCATAATTTGGTGCCCTGAGTTATCTGACAAGATTCCCTAGCTGAAGTAAGGCCGGCCAAGTGTTTTCTTAATGTAGATAGCTAGGATGGTTAGAGAACATAGTTTTGTTGTCTGTTTGGAAATCTGAAAATATCTATGTAAACCCTTCCCCCCTTTATTTAACCTTTTTTTATTTCACTTTGCCCAATTTTATACTCCACTGTTGAAGAGGAAAAAAAGAATAGAATAGAAGAACAAAATGTCAAAGTGAAAAAGGTTTCTTTTGACTATAATCTCCATGGGCTCTTACTGAATGCGACGACAATATTTTGGAAGTTATCTAATGTTTTGCCCACTGATATTTGTTTTCATTTGCAATCAATAACGTCTTTTGACTATATTGCGTATCACGCATTTTATTGCAAGCACAAGACATTGATGAAGATATCTTCTTGCACAAAATGTTTGGAAGTGAATTGGGATGAGACACTAAAATGTTGAATCCATTATTGTTATATTAAATAATCCTATCTGGTGTTTTTGATTTTGGGATCAACTTTTGTGGCATATTCTTCTTGTGCTTGTGTGAGTACATGCTGTTAAATGTCATCCATTTTTAGGCCCGTGAAAAGTTTGTATCTTTGAAGAAGAATGCACGAGATGACATTGTTGCAGAACTAGAAGAGGTATGTTCTGTCAAACTGTGTAGTTGTAAGCATCTGTTATTTTTTGCAAATATATGTCTCCAATGCTCTTGTTTATTTTTAGTTGCTTAGCTACCACGAACTCTTGGACTACAGCCTCTCTGGGCTTTTTTGTTTATATTATTTTTTCCTGTCACAAGAGACAAACAGTTTTTATTAATTATAAAAGGCATTAGAGTAAATTACAAAATATGAACCAGTGATTCAGCTGTCCTTTGCAAAATATTAAAATTAAAAGAAAGAGAAACAAATACTGGAAAAATTTTAAAGTGATGGTTAAATATGTCATTTTAAAATGATGTTGATTTCAGCCATCCTATTTTGCATAATGATGGCATAGGCATTGGAAGCTAATTCTAAATCTGGGAGGTAGCATTAATGTTAGTTGGGCCAACTTAATTTTGCGGGGATAAACAGTGCAGTTGGTAAGATGTTGGGCAAAATTAGTTCTGTTGACAGACAAATTGAGTAGTGTCCGCCATCTTCTTTGGGTAAAACACAACTTAATTCTGTTGACGGACAAATTCAATAGTGTCAGCCATCTTCTTTGGGTAAAACAAACTCAAGATGAACAAATGTAACAATCCCTAAGTTATAGATGATGGTAAAAATTATTGAGAATGAATCTCTTAAAAACACATATTTTTGACAGTAAACCAAAGAATATTATTAGAAAGTAAGGGAAGAAGATACAAAAAGTGAACTAGAGGTCCATAATGCAACCAAAAAAGCTTGATAAGAGATACCTATCAAATACAAAAACCAGCAAATCTATACCTGAAACAGTATACCCTGCCAAAATTTACTGAAGATGAAAGGAGCCTCGAAAGCAAAATTAACCCAATCCCTTCCCAGTTAAGATTGAAGAACAAGGCAGAGTTTCATCAAAATCCTTAGAGACAGAGGGCTGAAGAGAAGTAATATGATGAATTTTTTCCAATAACCCAATGACATCTTCTCTCTTTTCTTGAAGATCTTCGAAGATATGACTATTTCTTTCTTGCCAAATCATCCATAATAAAAGCAAGCACTGTACATGCCCATAGTCCTTTTCTACCTTTTCCAAAAGCAAAGACAATGGGTAGTTATTAAATTTTTGCAATTATTTACACTTTTGCAATCTGATGAAATAATCATGTAACAATGAAATCTATGAAGGTGAGTTCAAAATTTTGCACCAACCTTTGATTCAATTTTTTCCAAAGCCATGGTGGTGAGCAACATCATTTTTTTCTGGTTGGTGTGGGTTGTGCATGATGAAGGGTTGATAAGATCATGTCAGTTGTGATCAATGGAATATTTTATTTCAATAAGCCAGATTTTGTTGAGTAGAGCGTTGAACTTGGTGGCTATTGTTGGGATACATGTATTTTATTTACGTTATTTTGGCTTCATCTGTGAATAAGAAATCAAGAGTCTAGAACTCTTTATCTACTTTTCAAAGGGTCCCAATGCTTCAATTCCTCTTACCATTATCTGAAGGTACTGCTTCTTGTGAAACTTTGTGATATCTGCCCCTTTCTTACAAACCGATGGCACTCCCTATCTGCAACAAGCCATTTTTGCAGCTGCTATTTTCCACTTCTGTTTTCTTCATAGCTTTAATATATCATTTTCTGTTTATCTCTTGTCTATGATCATTTCATTGGTTCCTACACACAATATTCTGTATTTTTTGAGATATTTCAGTGACTCCAGTGTTTGAAAGACACATTCAATTTTTTTGCTAGATTCAAAGTTGCTAGTTATTGGCATGTAATTGCACTATGTTTGAAATTGATTTTTAACTAGTTGAATTATTTTGTGTTTTTTCTTTTTATTTTGATTGGAAGGAATTTCTTGGCCAAGGGATCTTTAAGAAATTCAGAGAGAAACTCTTTTTTGGCTGAGATTAGGAGAGTCAAAGAAGGTGCATGATTTACATAGGAGATCAGTAAACTGAAACTGAGAAAACATGAAAAATGTCATTGTTGATGTTTTTGGCTTTTGCTTTGTAAAAGTTGAAAAATAAGCTTTTGTTGTTTTCAGAATCATTTTGCAAATAATTCCACCTAAGATATTTTTAATTGCTTTTGGATCATGAAAACAAAAAAAAATGTTGTAAAATGGTACCACCCATTCCCTACATAGCATGATGTAGCATTTTAGGCATTATTTTTTGTTGTTTATGAAATTGCAGGCATTTTTCTTTTTCTATCTATTTCCATTGTGATTATGAAACATGATTGATGCAAAAATATGGAGGTTACTGTTGTTTGTGGTGACAGGATCTACAGAACTCGAAGTCAACATTTGAGAAGAGCCGCTTCAATTTAGTATGTATACCACATTTTCAAATCTTTTTTGCTTTGTTGCTATTCATAAGTTTCTTCAATCCTTTTTCGCTTGGATGACATTCTCCCTATGGTTTTAAGGACTGCAGGTTAGTGCTCTCATGAATATAGAAGCTAAAAAGAAGTATGAGTTCTTGGAATCTATAAGTGCAATTATGGATGTCCATTTGAGATATTTCAAGCTGGTCTGCTTTTCTTTTTTATTTTCCATTAGATTAACCTTTTTTACTTGTTGGTGTGTTTATTCAATGTGCTCAGTTTAACTCATTTTTTATTTATTTTGTTGCAGGGATATGATTTGTTGAGCAAAATTGAGCCATATATCCATCAGGTAAAACCATGGGTTACTTTATATTATATTAGTTTAATATATTGTGAATGGAGATACTCAGAGGAATTGTTGGGGGGGTACAATATTTACAAGCCTTGACTTTATTTAATTTATGATAGAATATAAATTCAGATATGGTGACATCATCCACAAAATCATCTGCCTGCCCAGTTCCTTTTCCCTCAAAATATCCAAGTAACATTTGCTGTCCTTTCGGTTTTCCATCATTGGACATGTTTGACGTGATTTGTGTGATGTGTGGCACATTTATGGATGTTCAAATGGGCTGTAAGTGTTAAGATTCTATCTAAACCTGCTGTAAGATTTAGTGTCCATGTATTGATGATTTTATTCCAATTAGGAGTGTACTAAAACTTATTCTATATTCAGGAAGTGAATTGAGTGTGAACAGGATGGCTATAGATTTATTTGCTCCTAATATTTTCCGTCCAACTGAGTTTGAACCTAAAATTGACTTGGTTGCTTTGTGGTATGTATGCCCTGTAGAGTTCCAAAAAGTCCTCATTTTTTTTCTATTCATGGATTCTTTTTCAGTTTCTTGCAAAATCTCAGCATCAGCCTCTGCCTTATGTAACATCTCTTTGATCTAATTCTTCTCTTATCGCTGAACCCTCTAACATTCCATCTTATGATTCTCTATAATCCAACATTCTGTCCCAACACGCCTCCTAACGCAGTACCTGGCTTTGGAACAAGAGCTGGATATGTCTCTACCAAAACTACACCTAGGCTTCCTTCTTTGACCTTCACGAATTCAGCATCTGCCCTGTCTTTGAAAATTTCTGCTGGTATGTAATTGGTTCCTGGTTTTCCCCTTAAGCCTACACTGCACCATAATTTTCTTGACACCACTGTTCTTGACCTCTTGCTTCTCCTTACCCCTATCAAACAATCTTTGACTCCCTTCTCCAGGAATCAAATTCATCTTCAGCTGATGAGCCGTAAGAGCGTGTTTACTTAACTTTGTATGTATTTACATTCATCAATTTGGAGCTCTTTTGGGGGCTGTTCCTATGTAGCATACATTTTTGTCTCCTTTTGTATAGCTACGGTTACCCCCTTTTTTTAACAAGCCTAATACATGTTCTGTTTGCTATTAAAAAGAGAGAAAAAAGAACCCTCCTCTGGTTTTCTTCCTTTTTTTTTCCCTTCGATTCAGACAATTGGTCTACATTTGTAATCCCCTTTTTAGTATTAATATACACAGTTTCTGTTTTCTATCCAAAATTTTAGAAACAGGAAAAAAAGAAAAATTTCCATAACTCCAACTTATGTTTCTTTGGGAAGACATTTTTAGTTCATGAATGAGTTGTTTTCCATGTTACAGGTGCTGACATATGCACAACAATCTAAAGAATTGGCCAATATTGAACAAGATAAACTAGCAAAACGGATTCAGGAATTCAGGACCCAGGCTGAGATGGACAACTTGCAAGCTTCGGTTGACCCAGAGACTTCAACAGGTGCTGATGGCATTAATGTTGGTGGTACGGGCTCTTATAGAAACATAGAAGCAATTATGCAGTCTGCTGCCAGAGGAGAAGTAAGTAACTGTGTTTTCTTAGCATTTTGAGCAACAGCAGCAAAGTTCCTTAGGATTTTGCATACCCTTTTGATGCAAATCTCTTTGTTATAAATATTTATACTGCATTTGTATCATGTCTTACCTCATTACCGAGTGCTTCTAGGGAAGCTATCTCATTTAATTCCTTTTGTTGTATAGGTCCAGACAATCAAACAAGGATATCTCTTAAAGCGTTCCTCAAATCTGAGGGGAGATTGGAAGAGGAGGTTCTTTGTGCTCAATAGTCAAGGGACTTTGTATTATTACACAAATAAGGGTGTCAAGCCTACGGTATGTTATATTGTTTTAATAGGTCTCTGATTACTCATGTTTTGTAACTGATATCTGTCAATGTATCTTACCTAGCTTTGCAATGGTCTCAAACGTTTTGTCTGCACTAGTTTTATAAGTCTTTTTGCAATGGGATGCTCACATTTGTTGATGGTTTCATTGTGCTATAAATAATAAAGTAACATGTTAATTAGAAAGTTGCAATGTTTATTGTTGACAAGGAAAAATTATTTCTGAAAGGGTCAGTAGATTGAAGATGGTATCAACGTTAACTAAACCCTATATCCTGTTATTTGTTCACCAAAATAGCAGCTACTTTTTTTCCTGCTCACTGTACTGCAGTGGAGTGTTATATGCAACACATTGTTTTAAGGATGTTATAAACTTCACTCATACCGTAGGATAAGTTTCTTTATTTTCTATCTAAAGAAACCAACAAAAAGTTAAAAAAAAAATAACCACTGATTTTATATTCTGTTTCTCTTTAGGGTTCTCACTATCATTATACTAGATATCTAATATTGGAGAGTATGCAATATTTTGTTTCTTTGCTGATGATTGTTCCAATGTGTATGCCTTGCTATCTTTTTTTCTTCTTTTCTGCTCTTTTTCGGTATATTAATATTTTCAGTAGATAATCATGAAGAACCACTGTTGATGATTTATATTATCGGTATCTCTTTAGGGTTCTCTCCATCATTATACTGGTTCTGCTGAACATAATGGCGGTGTATTTAGTAGATTTCGTATGAGGCACAATAGGTCATCTTCAATTCATGAAGAAACACTGGGATACCGTACTGTTGATCTTCGTACATCAGCTATTAAGATGGATGCAGAGGATATAGATCTACGACTGTGCTTCAGAATAATTTCTCCTATGAAAACTTACACATTGCAGGTGAATTATTTCTTGGGTGTAGATATTCAATTACGGGGCCCCATTGTTGTGAATTTGCATTGAAACTGTAGTTCCTGAAAAAATTGGAGATCCCTGGAAATGTTAATGGATTGGCGTAACAATTTGGAATGACTGAAAATAAGTTTATGGTGGATTATATGTTTCTGGCACGTCGTCCAAGTCTATAGATGTTGGTATAAAATTGCAGCAACAATGATACTTGATATAAAGCAAACCTTTTTAACGTATGAGCACTGAGTACCACCGAAAAAGCATGTGCAGCCTATAAACATTGTATTAATGTCCACTGCTGCTGATGAAAGAGTAGAAAAGAGAAAATTGCATCTGCTTTGGACTAACCGTGTGAAATGCAACCTTTACAACTTGAGCTATGCAATGACATTAATTTTGTAATATTCTTTTTTCTTTTTGGCAACATAATTGGTCTCTTTTGGTTACCAAGAATTAAATGCCTCTTATCAGAAATTTAAAAAATTAGGCTTGGTGGTTGCACAATGGATGCTGATCAGAGAGTCTCAATGGCTCTAGGAGTTGGTTGGCTGGAGGCTTTTGATAATAGCAACTTGATATTATCTGTATCATACTGTTGCAATAGGTGGATGTAGACTATAGAGATTACAAATTTCTGTAGCAGCAACTCATGTTTTTCACTTTCCATTATAAATTTTTTGTTTACCTTCAAATAAATTGCAAAATGTTTGAAGCCAATCATTTTGCTAACTTTTGGCCTGCAATTTTGTCAGGCTGAAACAGAAGCAGACAGGATGGACTGGACAAACAAAATAACAGGCGTTATTGCATCGCTTTTAAATTCTGATTTCCTGCATCAGGTTGAATCCTCCATTACCTTTTATTTTTATTTTTTTTTCTCTCTCTATAACATCAAACTAGATTGTGAATGCAAGAATTATTTGCATCTTTTGCAGTCAGATCCTAGAGCAAAACATCTTGACAGCAATGACACTGGTTTTGCTGCTTATTTTGATGTTCAATCATCAAATAGCCATTGCAGTTTACAGGATGACACCAAAGCCAATAAACCCGAGAGTGTTTCTGCAATCCTCAGGAAAATTCCTGGAAATGATTTTTGTGCAGAGTGCAGTGCTCCTGAACCCGATTGGGCATCTCTTAATCTTGGGATATTGTTGTGCATTGAATGCTCTGGTGTTCACCGGAATCTTGGCGTTCATATTTCAAAGGTATGGAAAATTTCGAATTTATGCACTTAAAACTTCACCAGAATTTAAGTCTGCAACAGTTTGAATCATTAACTGAGTAAAACAAACACTTCTGAAAAAAATAAAAAAAAGCATTGTTTATTTTCATCTTGCTGTCAATTCTTTTAATTATGACATCTGTCAAGGGCTCAAACTTTGATGCTACTAATATAATGGGTGCTATTAAACAAGACTTATCACATATTGGAATACGTTTTGTTGTTGCCCTTGTTTTTGCCTCTTCAGTAGACATCTGGTCCCCTCTTGTACTTATTTTGTGCTCTTAATACACTGTTCAGTTTCCTATCAAAATATTTTGTTATTTGCAATTTTTATTCCCTGGAAAAACAAATAGATTTGCTTTTGGGTGGAAATGGTAGAGATGATGGTAGTGTCTCTGATGCGTAAGTCGGTGTGAGTGAGAACGAGGAGCAGAATTGTGGTGAGACCTGAACATCCGAATCAACAAAGATAACCTGCCTAGAGATGGCCCTTGATCAAAATTTTACTCTTGATTCTAGGCCAGTTATACAGTCACTGGTAGGCCTGAAAAAATTCCAGACAAGCAACCCATTCCAAACTTCTGTGAATTAAGATGTTGGTCAAGTCATTAGTAAGTTTACCTGTTAATTAAGCCTGCTATATGATTATGATTGACCATTGATCCTTTGACTTGTTATGTTTGATTATAGTTGACCTATGATCTTATGTGTGATCCATGGTTGACCGTTAATCCTAGGCTAGTCATATGATCAGTAGTAGGCCTGACAAATCATTTATGATATCTGTTAATGCCTGTAACAACGAGTCGGTAGGTCATTCTTTTAAAGCTTCTTTTACTCATCATATCCATTAAGGTTGAGGTATATTAGTAATTTATCTATTAAGAAAATGTGAAAGGGAAGGAGAGAGCTTTGCTTTAAATGATACTGCAACATGCTTTTTTTTTTTTGAATATTTTGGTATTTTCTGGAAATATTTTATGCATTTCAGAATGTTTAATACTTTCAATTTTGAAACAATATTTTGTGGTTTAATTGAATGAAGAAAACCTAGTACTTATTTATCTCTATTTTGGTGTGGACATAGAGTGGTTGGAAAATATTTGATCACTTGGTGATTTTTCCAAACTGCTAACCTTGGCGATTCGGCTTTGTGTTTCTTTTCTTAAGATAACTTTTACGCTTTTGGAAGGAAATGGAAGACACAGTATTGCAGGACTATTGTATGCGAGGGTTTTTTTTTTTTTCCCCGCTTATGTGATTGGAAAGAAATAGGAGGATTTGGTAAAGGAAGATACCCTTCTTTATAGGATAAGGATTACTTTCTTGCCACTGTAGGCATCAGTATCTAGTGATTTGAGAGATACAACTTTTTACAAGATGAGAGGGATGGTGCTGTTAGATGATCTTTGTTGGTACATTTGAATGTTCTAGCTTATTTGTGATTTTTTTAGTGAGCTGCTTGTCATCATAGTGGTAATTTTGTGTCATCATAGTGGTAATTTCGTTATATCAAAAAAGAAACTTAATATATGATATTTGTAGCTTAAATCAACTAAAAACAAATAAGATCTAATTCAAGTTTGCATTTTCCTTCTTTTTTTTTTTTGAATCAAACAATGCTCTTTGATTTGGCCAGGAATTTAATAGGTCAGCTTTCGGTTAAAGGTCATTTGGATATCTTCCAAGTTTATTAGCAATGTTTTGAGTTATTTGGTTGGACATGAAAAAATGGATCTTTGAAAATGCATATTTAGTATATTTGGGACAAAGTGAGGTTTTGGGTTTCTCTTTGGGCTTCCATTTCTTCAGAGTTAAAGGATATTTCCTTTTTTATTCTTCAAAACTGGAAATGGCGGTAGCCTAAAAGAAAGGAACATTTTGGTCATGGTTCATGTAGAGCCTTTTCTGTTTACACTCTTGAGTTAAGCTATTATATTTGTAGTCCTTGTTCCCTCTAGGGATTCTTGGAAAGTTTGTGTAGACATCTTGACCACTTGGTACATATTTTTTATTTTTAATACATCTTTCTTTATTTCTTGGTTGGAAGAGGGAGAGAGAGACGCTTGTGGGAAAGGTTCAGTGTGTGTGAGTTTTTTTTTTTTTTTTTGTGTGAAGGTGATGGGGGGGGGGGAAAGGCTTGTATATGGAGTTTGGTGTCTACTGATTTTAAAGACAATGTTTTCTCTTCACCCTCTTCTTAGTTATTGCCTGTCGTACAATTGTCATTAATTGCCTCTTCTTAGTAACCTTTGGTGTTTGTCAAATATCAAATAAATTTGATATCAGGAGCTATATGTTGTCTTTATAAATGCTTGAACTTGCATTTTTAAACATAGTTTCCTTGATGAATTTGAAGTTTCGTTGAGTGTGTAGAGAATATATAATGCAATGGTTGGTGTGGTGAACTGCAAAGCTTAAAATAATTTATTGAGTAGTGTAACTTGATCTTTACTTTTTGATTTAGAATTTCCAGTTTTTCATACCTGAGATCCACTTGATACTAGTTCAGCAGCTAAGACAAATTCATCCTACCTTAAAAATTTTTTGAGATACATGCCAAGGTTCATGCT